>JAHLJT010009436.1:172749413-172828513 GCA_031308135.1 Acheta domesticus | reverse complement strand
ATGAACAATTTTCAGAAGCTAAGTCGTTGTAGTTCAGGTGTTATAAGAACTCAAATATTGAATATCGAAAAAAAGTGGGTGTGTTTCGATTAATATTCTATTTTTTTCAGTCAGAACTGTGCTAGCCCTAAATTATTTGAGATTGGCATATTGATATGTATAGTATGAGCAATTGCTAATAAATTCCCCATTTGAATTAGTAAAGTAGTTCAGAGATTATTTTGTGAGAAATGAAAAATTAATCGAAAGGCATGTTGTAGTTCTCACAAGAATTTCCCATTTTTGGAAAGAGAAAGAGAGAAGCCCAAAATTATTTGTGGGTATAATACTATTCCCTATATTGTGGTGGAATATGAAATTCAATTTTCGGACAACTAAGTCGTTGTAGTTCAAGTGTGATTGTTATAAGACTCAAATATTGAATATCAAAAAAGTGGGTGTGTTTTGATTAATATTCTATTTTTTCAGTCAGAACGGTGCTAAGCCCAAAATTATTTGAGGTTAGCATATTAATAGGTAATAAATGGGCAATTGCTAGAAATTTCTCATTTGAATTAGTAAGTATTTTCCGAGATTATTTTGTGAGGAATGAAAAATTAATCGAAAGGTATGTTGTAGTTCTCACGAGAAGATTCCATTTTTTGGAAATGAAAGTGAGAAGCCCAAAATTATTTGTGAGTATAACCATATTTCTTATTATGTGTTGTAGTGTTACGGCGCCTTTCCAAGGAGCCAAATTCCTTGTAGTTCAGGTTTTATAACAATGGAAATATTAAATGTTGGAAAAAAATTAGGAAAGTTTTTACGTAATATAAATTTTTTCTAATAAGAACGGCTCTCGCCCAAAATTATTTGAAAATTGTGATATTAATAGGTAATGTATGAGCAATCGTTAATAAATTTCTCATTAAATTAGTAAAGTATTTCAGCAATTTTTTGTGAGAATGAAAAATTGGTAAAAAAAGGTATATTCTAGTTCTCACGAGAATTTTTCCATTTTTGGAAAAGAAAGAGAGAAGCCAAAATGATTTGTTAGTATATCTGTATTCCGTATCATGTGTTGTATATGGCCTTCAATTTCCAGGAGCCAAATCGTTGTAATTCAGGTGTTATAAGAACGCAAATGTTGAATATCGAAAAAAAATTGGGTGTGTTTTGATGAATATTCCAAATTTTTCCAATAAGAACGGTGCTAGCCCAAAATTATTTGAGATTGGCATCTTGATAGATAATGCATGAACAATTGTGAATCAGTTCCTCATTTGAAATATTAAAGTATTTCAGAAATAATTTTGTGAGGAATGAAAAATTATTTAAAAGTTATACTGTATTTCTCACGAGAATTTTCCACTTTTTGGAAAAGAAAGAGAAGCCCAAAAATTATTTGTGGGTATAATCGTATTCCTTAATATGTATTGTATGTCACACCCAATGCCATGAGCCATATCCTAGTACTTCCGGTTTTATAAGAACGGAAATGTCGAATATCGAAAAAAAAATAAGGACTGGTTTTGACTAATATCCCTTTTTTAATACGAACTAATATAGCCCAAAATTATTTGAGATTTGAATATTATTAGCTAATTTATGTGCAATTGTTAATAAATTCTTTATTTGAATTGGTACAGAATTTTGGGGTTTACTTTTCAGAAGTGGAAAACGTGGTGAAATGTATATTGTAGTTCTCACGCGAATTTTCTTTTCTTGGAGAAGAAACCGCGAAGTTCAAAATGATTCATGAGTATAGCCGTATTCTCTATCATGTGTTGTATATGGAACTTTATTGCCAGGAACGAAATCCTTGTAGTTCAGGTTTTATAAGATCGCAAATATTGGATGGCAAAAAACAAAAGTTATTCTATTGATTATTATTCCTTTATTTTTCAATAAGGAACGTTTCTAGCCCGAAATTATTTGAGATTAGCAAATTGAGAAGCAATGTATGTGTAAATGTAAATAAATTCTCTTTTTGAATTAGTAAAGTATTTTGGAGTTTATTTTGTGAGGAATGAGAAATTGGTCAAGAAGTATATTGTAGTTTTTCACGAGAATTTTCCATTTTTTGGTAAACAAGAGAGGAGCCATAAATTTTTTCTGAGTACAGCCGTAATCCTTATCATGTATTTGAAATGACATATCAAACGCGAAATACCTGTAGTTAAGGTAACACAAATATTGAATATCGGAAAAAAGTTGGGACTGTTTTGATTAATATTCCTTTCATTTTTAATAAGAACGAATCTAGTCCAAAATTATTGGAGTTGACATATTGATGGCCAATGTATGAGCAATTCTAAATAAATTCCTCTTCTGAATTAGTACAGTATTTGGAGGTTTATTTAGTGATAAACCAAAATATGATCAAAATTTATATAATAGTTTTTACACTAATTTTCCAATCTTTTTAAAACAAAGTGAGTAGACCAAAATTATTAGAGAGTACAGCCGTATTCCCTATTATGTGTTAGTATATGACATTAAATTGCCCGGAACGAAATCCTTGTAGTTTAGGTTTTATAACAACACAAATATTGAATTTTGCAGGAAAATAGGGTGTTTTAATTAATATTCAATTCTTTTCAAAAAGAATGCATCTACCCCAAAATGATATGCGTGTCGCGATTTTTTGCCATAATGTGCATGTTATTTGTAGAACATTGAATTGATTGAAGCGAAATACCTGTAGTTTAGTTTTGAAAAAAAACCCAACAAATATTTGAGATCGGTAAGTATTTCGGACATTTTTTTTACTTTGCTTTTCTTTTCATGAAAAACATGGCAATGCCCAAATTATTTCAAGATCGGCATCTTATTTGTTGGTATGTGTTCAATTGTTAGTAAATTCCATATTTACATTTGTTAGTTAAGTTTGTTTTCTTTTTTTTTGACGAATGAAAGATTCAGAAAAAATGTAGTTTGCCTTTATACTAGTCATTATTCTTTTCCCATTTTTGGATTTCTCTATTATTGATTGTGATTTTAAAAATTGTAGATGTATAGTTAAATAACTATTTTATCTTTTAATTCGTCGCTGCTTTTTGGAGAGAATTTTTCTTGTATGAAATATTTAATAAGTCCATATTGGATATTTACATAGGAATGAATTAAAGTAATTATTTCAAAGCTTGATATTGATCCTGTCCGTATAAATGGTAAAACTCTCAACAAATACATTTTTTTCTTTTTTAATGTTGGAAATACACGTGTACGGTATAATTCTCCCAGAATATATGTGAAGTTTCTCCGGATTTCCTAGTTTTGAGATAGTGAGATTCTAGCTTCTCCATCCTCGTTTTTGCTAAGTTGATTTCGGGGTGTTTTTTGATGACACTAATGAACCCAAAATTATGGCCAAGATTTTTTGAGTTGAGTTGCTATTGGGATGGTTTTAAATATTTGTTATCGTACGTAGGGGTGTGTTTCGAAATTTTGAAAAGGAACAAAAAATTTCGCACGTTTACGACCACACAAATATTTTCGAATTTTCAGTACGGTGGGTGTTCAATTAACAACCCACAATTTTTAACCTTAATTTCGGAGATTGTAGGGTACCAAAATAATGTTTCTGGTGTCACTGAAGAGCCCAAAAATATCCCGAACTTATGGTGGGAGAAATTTTGAAATTTGAGAATTAGGAGTGGTTTGATTTTTTGTTTTCGTATTTAGGGGTGTGTTTCGAAATTTTGAAAAGTGGCCCCCAGAAGCCCAAATACACTTGTTTTGACCGGTGCAAAAAAATTTGAATTTTCAATGTAAGTGGGGATGCTAGCTTTACCGGCCAAAATTTGAAATCGTAATTTCAAGGTGTTGGGAGGTAGCCCAAAATTTTTAGAAGGGGGCTGAAATTAGCCCAAAAATAGCCCAAAAATTATGGCGCAAGCATTTTTGAGTTTTGAGAAAGTGGGGGTGCTAGCTTTACCGACGTAGTGGCGCCTGCTATTACAAGCACACCGTCCAGACCTGGTCCCTGCCGAATACCGCCGTGTGTGTAAATAAATAAAACTGTGCCCTGTCGGGGGCCGCCTCGGCCGCGGGCATCGTCTGGCGTAGACCAATCCGCACCTAAAAACTCCCGCGCCACCACCCGGAGCCCCTCGATGCCCCTACACCCTGTCAAAGAAGATGGTGCAGTGATGGAGCAGTTAAAATGTAAATAGTGTAAATAGTAATCAGTGCACAACAAGGACGTGACAGTGACACCTGTGCTTAGTGTCAGGTCATTTCAGGATAAGAGAATTTCGAAGATAAAAGCAATAAGGACGCGACAAAGTCGCTTATGAAGTAATTGTAATTAGATGTAGGTTGTTGAAGTAATGATAGTGTAAATAAAACAAAACAGGTGCGTCAGTTACACAAGAGAGGAAATCCTCAGACTATTATAAATAACGCAAGAGAGGTCAAAGCAATCTTGAACTCTCCAACCATCCAATATATACATGGTATGTAGTGCAAAACTACCACCATGTATAAAAATTGTTCTGTCGACAATTAACGCTACTTAAATACAGAGTAATATACGTAGTATAGGGAAAGTTACATAATGCTGCGGGGAAAATGGCGAATTTTCGCCAGCAAAAAATTAGTTGTTTGGTCGTGATGACGAAAAACTGGATAACTCCAGTTGCTAAATTAAGAAAAAAAATCCCTTAAACACGTGGTGTAGCCAGAACCCGTTTTTTGTTGGTCCTTGATTCCCAAAAACCAACTGAAAGGAAAACGTCCATCCGTCCGTCCCCGTCCGTCCGTCAACACTGCTAGCACCTAAACCGTACGTACGATTTCTTCCAAAATGGATATTCCCCGCACGATCTGGTTTGAGTGAAAGCTTTGAGATTTGGAAAAAGATTCTATAAAATTTTGGGGTACTTTACATGAAGCTCCCCGGACGTTTTTAAACTTTTCTCAAAAACTGCTCAAAATTTTCCTTTAAATTTCTTGTAAGAACAGAGTAAAATGCACATATTATGGTGACATAGGTACGATGCTCACGGTAAACTAAATTTTCGAAAATTGCAAAATTTTGAGATTTATTCAACGTCTTCCTCCAACTACAAAATTGCAGATGGAGATTTTTCCTTCAAATGTATTTTTTTCTTCATAGTGAGTTCTTTCATAGTGAGTTGTGTTTATTCGCACATAAGAACCAATGTTAATTGTTTCGCTTTGTACAGCCCTGAATTTTGGAATTTGAAGGCAAGGATAATTTTTTTCCAAGAGCCTAAAATTATTCTTAACTTTTGGGACGGGTTTCAGATTTTTCCTAAGGTTTTCATTTTGGTGTTATTTCACCCGTAAGAACCAATGTTAATTGTTTCGCTTTGTACAGCCCTGATTTTTAGAATTTGAAGGCGGGGACGATTTTTTTTACAAGAGCCTAAAATTATTCTTAACTTTTGGGAGGGGTTTCAGATTTTTCCTAAGGTTTTTTGATTTTGGTGTTATTTCACCCGTAAGAACCAATGTTAATTGTTTCGCTTTGTACAGCCCTGATTTTTAGAATTTGAAGGCGGGGATGATTTTTTTCCAAGAGCCTAAAATTATTCTTAACATTTGGGAGGGGTTTCAGATTTTTCCTAAGGTTTTTTGATTTTGGTGTTATTTCACCCGTAAGAACCAATGTTAATTGTTTCGCTTTGTACAGCCCTGAATTTGGAATTTGAAGGCGGGGACGATTTTTTTCCAAGAGCCTAAAATTATTCTTAACTTTTGGGAGGGGTTTCAGATTTTTCCTAAGGTTTTTTGATTTTGGTGTTATTTCACCCGTAAGAACCAATGTTAATTGTTTCGCTTTGTACAGCCCTGATTTTTAGAATTTGAAGGCGGGGATGATTTTTTTCCAAGAGCCTAAAATTATTCTTAACATTTGGGAGGGGTTTCAGATTTTTCCTAAGGTTTTTTGATTTTGGTGTTATTTCACCCGTAAGAACCAATGTTAATTGTTTCGCTTTGTACAGCCCTGAATTTTGGAATTTGAAGGCGGGGACGATTTTTTTCCAAGAGCCTAAAATTATTCTTAACTTTTGGGAGGGGTTTCAGATTTTTCCTAAGGTTTTTTGATTTTGGTGTTATTTCACCCGTAAGAACCAATGTTAATTGTTTCGCTTGGTACAGCCCTGATTTTTAGAATTTGAAGGCGGGGATGATTTTTTCGAAGACCCTAAAATTATTCTTAACTTTTGGGAGAGGTTTCAGATTTTTCCTAAGGTTTTTTGATTTTGGTGTTATTTCACCCGTAAGAACCAATGTTAATTGTTTCGCTTTGTACAGCCCTGATTTTTAGAATTTGAAGGCGGGGTTGATTTTTTTTCCAAGAGCCTAAAATTATTCTTAACTTTTGGGAGGGGTTTCAGATTTTTCGTAAGGTTTTTTGATTTTGGTGTTATTTCACCCGTAAGAACCAATGTTAATTGTTTCGCTTGGTACAGCCCTGATTTTTAGAATTTGAAGGCGGGGATGATTTTTTTTCGAAGACCCTAAAATTATTCTTAACTTTTGGGAGAGGTTTCAGATTTTTCCTACGGTTTTTTGATTTTGGTGTTATTTCACCCGTAAGAACCAATGTTAATTGTTTCGCTTTGTACAGCCCTGATTTTTAGAATTTGAAGGCGGGGTTGATTTTTTTCCAAGAGCCTAAAATTATTCTTAACTTTTGGGAGGGGTTTCAGATTTTTCGTAAGGTTTTTGATTTTGGTGTTATTTCACCCGTAAGAACCAATGTTAATTGTTTCGCTTTGTACAGCCCTGATTTTTAGAATTTGAAGGCGGGGTTGATTTTTTTCCAAGAGCCTAAAATTATTCTTAGCTTTTGGGAGGGGTTTCAGATTTTTCCTGCGGTTTTTTGATTTTGGTGTTATTTCACCCGTAAGAACCAATGTTAATTGTTTCGCTTTGTACAGCCCTGATTTTTAGAATTTGAAGGCGGGGATGATTTTTTTCCAAGAGCCTAAAATTATTCTTAACTTTTGGGAGGGGTTTCAGATTTTTCCTACGGTTTTTTGATTTTGGTGTTATTTCACCCGTAAGAACCAATGTTAATTATTTCGTTTTGTACAGCCCTGATTTTTAGAATTTGAAGGCGGGGATGATTTTTTTCCAAGAGCCTAAAATTATTCTTAACTTTCGGGAGGGGTTTCAGATTTTTCCTACGGTTTTTTGATTTTGGTGTTATTTCACCCGTAAGAACCAATGTTAATTGTTTCGCTTTGTACAGCCCTGATTTTTGGAATTTGAAGGCGGGGATAATTTTTTTCCAAGAGCCTAAAATTATTCTTAACTTTTGGGAGGGGTTTCAGGTTTTTCGTAAGGTTTTTTGATTTTGATGTTTATTCTCCCATAAGAACCAATGTTAATTGTTTCGCTTTGTACAGCCCTGAATTTTCGAATTTGAAGGCGGGGTTGATTTTTTTCCAAGAGCCTAAAATTATTCTTAAATGTTGGGATGGGTTTCAGATTTTACAATTGATTTTGAGATAGATTCTGGGTGGGCGCTGCTGGCTTTAGACTAAAGCTAGCAGCGCCCACGATTTTCGGAAATCTAGAGGAGCCTAAAATTCGGGAATAGAGCATTTAATTAGCCTAAAATTAGCCTAAAATTTTGGATATAGTTTGGTTGAGATTGGTTTCTGGGCGCTGCTAGCTTTAGATGGCTGGTTCCGGGAGAGATAGCTCAGGGTAGCATCTGATGTCATTGCGGTGCCCAACGGAGTACTTAGTCACCCAGGCGGAGCATTAGAGCCAATTGTGACGTACTGGGGTGAATGACACAGACACTGCCTTGAAGATAACAATATTTACATTTATTTACAAGAACTTAACAATTAAAGAAATTTTACAAATACTAATTAGACCCCGGCAATCTTTTTCTTCCCCTTAGCCGCGAAAACACCGTGACCGTCCCTAGGCCCTACAGCCCAGTGCCACTGGTCGAAAGCAGGTACAACGCAAGATGCGATGCAATCGGACGTTAAGTCCCCGGGATCCAAGTACCCACATGGCCTGGCACCAAAACCGGTCACCGCCCCGGAAACCACGTGCTGGAGTGCACTGGAGATCCCACTCAGCACTCTCGGCTAACCACAAGCTCTACGAATCTATCTGAATCTCCGCGAGCGCAGAAAGCGCCCGCCTTATATACACCTCCGTCTCCCCCACCCGGCGTCATGCTGTCGGCGTCCCCAGGCTCGATAGCTAGCCATTTCCAGGGGTCTTGCACAATCGTCCCAGACTCGCCACTAACCTTTCACAACACTTCGTTTGCGTGGGATGTTTCCTGGAGCAGTCACATCCTGTCAGTCGCCTCTTTATTTTTAGCTCAGGTGCGCCCTTTCAGGCTCCTTTTTAGCTCAGGTACTACAGCTTCCGGGTCAGGTATGCCGTTCGCTTGGAAACGTTGCCAAGACGCCACACAATCCTTCGGGGGAATGGGATAAGAGTCCTTGCTTAGGTGCTCACACTGGAGAATAAAATCCCCTGGTTTTGTACAAGTGGAAGGATTAGAAACCACACAGGGCATCTTCTGTTCATTATAAAATGTACACAAACTATCGTACAACACCCGACAATCATTTTAGTGATGCATGTGATCATTTTTTTAAAGAAACAAACAATATTTTCCAGTCATGAACACCGTACTACAGCAGCAAATGGAGTTGAGAGGATTATCCTTCATCTTAAAAGCATTCCCTTTTCTTTTCTTTACTTCGGTAGTACATGTACTAAAATTGGAACGATACAGACAAGATTAGCATGGCCCCTGCGCAAGAATGACACGCAAAATCGTGAAGAGTTCCACATTTTTATTGATTTTTCTGTGTTTGGTCGTCGAAGGGAGATGCGTCAAGCTGGAACAGCCATATCAGCTCACCGGAATGAAACATGTCTAATGATTTATTGCTAATTAATTGCCAATTAATTACCACAATTTCGAATTAATTGCCACATATCTTCAGGTCGGAAACGGGTGTGAGCTGGCTTGACGCGAATGTTTCAATTTTTAACAATTTTTTTCTCATAAACAGCAACGGTAATTAATTTGTGTTTATTATAAAAAGTTAGTTTATAATGTGTATGAATCATGTTCTTGGTTTGGTTCGATTGTGCTCGTTGGTTCTCTCTACAAACGTATTTGAATATCTGGCATGGTTACCGGGTATACCGGGCGCGAGTTGGGAGTTGGGGGGCGCGGCTGGCACGCTTGTATGCAAAGGCGCATAGCGTGTGCAAAAGTTATATTGGTAGTCATGGAGAGGTATTGTTGTGTGCTGCAATTCTTGCCACGGTGTTGTTAATTGGAGGTATCGAAGCAAATCCTGGTCCCAGCGGGGAAGATGGCAACAAGTGCAATCAGTGCGAAAGAAATGAGAGGCGGTTTCAGAAGCTGGAGGCAGAACTAGCGGAGGCGCAGAAGAAAATATGCGAGCTGCAACTTAGGAACAAGGAGTTAGAAGATAAGAGCACTGGTGATCAGGTTTTGGAAAAAGAGGTGGAAACAAGTGACACGAGTAGTACGTGTGATGAGGAAAATGCAGGAACAATTCGGGAAAACATTGTTGCGAGGGAGAGTGTAGAACATCTGAAAAGTAAGGGTGAAGTACTTGTTTTAGGCGACTCGATCGCATGCCGGTAATTGTGAAAATGTACAAGTAGAATGCTTACCAGGGATAAGAATAGAACAAATGAAAAGGTATGTAGAGAGAAGCAGCTTAAGAGCAGTAGGTACAGTGATTCTGCATGTCGGTACTGTAACGGTACGACCCGCCGCGAACGAGATATATCATTGATATTAGTTTAATGTTATCTAAATTTTATTCGATCGGACGAGGAACGGCTCAGGGGGGAACGGTCCTGCCTCCGGGCCGGCCGTGCCGGCCACTTTCAGAGAGGACGCGCGGTTGGGATTTTACGACCCTACCTCCTTCTGCCGGGGCGTGTATGAAAGGCCGCCGCGTTAGACAACCGACCGGCACCGACGACAGCCGCAGTCTGGGGGAGGGTAAGAGCCAGCTCATTGTCCGTCCCGCGCAGCGCCCCCGGCAAAGCACCGTATCTGAGATGACACCCACTCGATGTTTTAACAACTAAACGAACTTCGCCACACGTGCTATCCCTGTAATGTAGGTCGCAACGACTTTTTCACCGAGCGCGGAGCAAAACAACGCCTCGCGACCACAACGGCCAAAACGTACAACGGAAATTTTCCGTTTGCGAGGAGGCTAGGCATTGGCCGGAGCTACGCCCCGCCACTCCGCCGAAATTTAATTTCCGACAATCAGAGCGAACCTAAGAAGTAGTAGGAGGGGGTATCAGAGCTCTCGTCAGGACGGGAGAACTTAGCTAGATACTTCTGAGAGAACTAGCATCAGGGAAAGAGGCCATCTTATCTCGTAGACTTCGGAACGAACTAGCATCAGGGAGAGTCGTCAATTGCTTTCATTAACTTCGGAAAGAACTATCATCGGAGAGAGACGCAAAATTCTCTTGCGTTTCTTCGGAAAGACTTCCGATAGAACTTAATTGGAAGCATGATGCAGGTTTTCGCACTAGTTTTTGCGTGAAACCAAGTTAATAAATCGCGATCAGAGCCATAGCCGATCTCGACCTTGCCACCCAGCATGTTCATAACGCAATGACAGGCCGTGTTCGCAATTGCACGCCGTCATATGTAACCAGCCGTATGCGCCTGCGCCACTCGCGTGTGCCATTCGCGAGCTGCCGAGCCGGAGACCGAAGCTAATCCGCCGCTGCTGCCGCCACCGCCGTCTTTGTTGGGGCCTGGGGCTTAATCATCGCTGGGTTGAGCGACCTGCGCGGCTGAGATGGGTCGAACTGCTGGGACGCTACCAACCTTGACCGCAGTGAAAAGGCGAAGCGCCTTTTCACCCGTGTGCCTGAGGCCGCCGCCAGCTGGAGTGCCTCCCCGCCAGGACGTCACCAAAACATGGTAATATTAACCTTGTTTCCGCGATAATGCGGAAGGACTTCCAATGACAGAGGAGCTAATCAAAGGGAGAGGTACAGACGCCATCAGCGCCGGCATCAATAAAGCGGCTTAGCTTAATTGCAATTGTACTCTCATGTTTTAATTATGCCAGTTAGAAAATATAGGATAAAAGGTCATTCAGCCGCAAGGAATTCTTGTAAATTCTATGTACATACATCCATCATCTCATTTTATTTCTTAGATTAAATTGTTGTTTGTTAAATTTTAATTACGTGTTGTTTCTGTTATGAGAAAATCCGTCCCCGATTCCAAATCACTAAGCAGATACTTCGAGTCGGAGCTAATCGGAGAAGCAGGTTTATTACAGTACGAACCATCTGAAGAGCCGAAATTTGGACGTATTAGCCAGAGGAATATACGAATTGGTCACGGGGACCAAGAAGAAATTCCCAAATGCTAAGATAGTTCAAGTGGTGTTCTACGGAGGAGGGATATCGCGTGGAGACACACTAGCAAGGTGAATGAGGCCTATGAGTGGGTGGCAGAACAAAAAATGTAATGTTTGTGGACGCGAACTCTTGGATCCGGGATGGCACGAGGGATGATTTTGGACCAAGAAGTGGCTTTGGACGAGACGGAGTGCATCTATATTGGAGAGGAGCAACTAATCTTGGGCGGCTCAAGAATCGGTGCGACAAATGGCCGGGGAACATCTCCAGACAGCGGGGCCTGACAAGGCATAGCGGTGGATGAGAAAGGTAAGTCTCTGTTAGTGTTTCAAGTAAATTGTAGAAGCTTAGTAAATAAATATGAACAATTTTGTAATTTGATAGATCAGTATTACCCTGGTGTTTTAATAGGTTCGGAGTTATGGCTTAAACCTGAAATTTCTAATGCAGAAATATTTCACAATGATTATGCCGTTTTTAGGAGAGACAGAGATGGGCGCGGGGGTGGGACGTTTATTTGTGTTAAATCTAGTTTGAATGCAGAAGAGGTCTGGAAAGACGCAGAATTCGAGACGATGACGAATATTTGGAAACGTCGAATTCAAATATGGATTAAGGATTTTCTAAATAACCGGCACCAGCGGGTAAGGGTGGGAAACAGCTTGTCGGAAAGAGTTAGTGTAATGTCTGGAGTTCCGCAGGCGAGTGTACTTGGACCTTCACTATATTTGGTGTGTGTAAATGATATAACAGATGAAATTGGTTCAAAAATTAAACGTTTTGCGGGCGACTGCCTTATTTACAAAAATATTGAGAACGTATCGGATCAGGATAAATTACAGCGCGACTTGCGATGCTTGGAAGAATGGACGGAAACCAATAGAATGAAGATAAATCCGGATAAATGCAAAATAGTTTTACGCATAGTAGAAATAAAGAGACAGTTAACTATTTGATTGTGGGTAAGATAATTCCACAGGTAACTAGTTGCAAATATCTGGGGATAATAATTAATGAACAACTTGGATGGGGAGAGCACGTCAACTTTACTATTGGGAAGGCGTGGAAATCTTTACACTTTGTAAAGCGAATGTTAAGGAAGGGAAATAGTAAATCAAGGGAAATAGTAAATCAAGAGTATTAGCATATAAAACCATTGTGCGTCCGATTTTAGAGTACGGAGCTGCGTGTTGGGATCCATATAGAAAGGGCCAAGTAAACTCCATCGAAAGAGTTCAGAAAGTAGCAGCAAAATTTGTTAAAAGGGGAAATTCCTTAGGAAATATATCCAACAAAGTATTCACTTGGGAATCATTGGCGAGGGAAAAAGCAAGGTTGTGTATATTTTACAAAGCATTAGAAAAAAATCCAGCATGGAGATAAATTCAGGAAAAAATGCATGAGCCCGATTACTTAGCACGTCACGACTATATTAGAAAAATTCGTCCAAGGAAACAGAGAACTGATGTTGAGAAATAGTTTTGTAAATAGGACTATAGAGTCATGGAAGAGATTGTCTGTAGCACTAATGGAGATTTTGCCCATAAACATCAAGACGTTTAGGTTAAGATTAGATTCTAGTAATAAGCGATAAGATCAGTTGTCTGTGAACGGACTTTGTAATTAGTAGGCACGCCTTAAACGAATAATATTGTATTGTATGCATTTTAGTGCTCCCATAGTATTATTTTATTCATAGTATTATTTTATTGTATTGATGTATATTATGTGTAAAGAATTTGCCACCGGGCATAATGCCCAAAGCAAATTAAATAAATTATCTAAATCTTATTTTTATTGGAAAACTATACTTTTCGTCGCAACAAATGGGTCTAAAAAAAGATACATAAAATGTATCAAAATTTAACTGTGCAAGACAATTTTTCATTAAATCGTAAAGGTGGAAACTCCGCGAGAAATACATTTAGTGCGTGCATGGCAAACGTATCTAAATCTCATCACTAAAGTTGTATTCTGATTTCAATTAGAAAGTGATATTTTAATATTTCAAGAAAGACGAATGTTTTTCTTATTTTACTTCTTCCAATCTTTCTCTTTTTCAGAAGAACACGCTAGCGCATTCTGATAATCCTAGTTACATTTCTTTCTCTCAGATCATATTGACGCATATTTGGAAACAATACGTTTCTTTGAGTTATTTGTGCTGAATGTGGAACTCTAAAGGAGCTTCAATTCAATGGCACAATCTTAGGATTGTGATTTTCACAGCTTTCTTCCTTCTAACACATTTTTGAAGGAATCAACGGATAAAGAGGACTCAAAATGTATTTTGAGAGAGTGATATAAGCTAAGAAAAATTATAATTCAATATTGTGGGTAACAGAACTTTATCTAATGAGAGTCCAAGGTAATATAATTTGAATGCTCTGATTTTAATACTCTAATTCACTACCTACAAATCACTAACAACAGTGAATTCAAAGTTCAATTTTTCGGATTTTCGAATCCTTTACAAGACGAGTTACAATTTTGATGCCTAGACATGTCGAATATGAACGTCTTAAATTCTCGAAATAACCTCACTTTAAAACAAAATTCAAATACAAACTTGCTTCTTCGAGTTTCAGTAAACTCCGTTCGTTCAATCCAAAATCAAAATTGATTATTTTTTTCGCGAAGGGAGATACAACAACATTTGTTTCATGATATACTACTGATGTTTTACTGCATGTATTTTTGAAAAAATCAAGAAAATACAGGTTTAATTCTTAAGCACAGTTATCAAGTACAGTTCAGTACAATAATTCATTGGATTAAAAAAGCTACTTTTTTTTTAGACGAAGAGGAGAATACTAGAAGTAAAATAGCGCCAATACCTCAAATATATCTGCTCTTTCGCTTGGCCCAGTTTGTACCGAGTAATTGTTGCGTTTAGAGATAAAAGAACTATGTATTTACGTATTTAGGCGAAATAACGCCACTTCATCCGAAAACTTTATTAAATCAAATTGGTCCTAAATCGATTAGTCTCACTTATTCGGATGAGAGGCTTCCGAGCAACAGCATTTCCTCCGGGCGTCGCTTCAGCGAGGACCACTGCGCCCCGCGCGCCCGCGCCGTCGCCCCCGCCGTCGCCCCCGGCGGCGCGGGATGAGTCACTACGTGCGGGAGGCGCTCGCCGCAGGCACCGGCGACCCCCGGAGTCTAGTCGGCGGCGGCCGCGGCCGCGGCGGCCTACTTTACTTTACGTTACAATAACAAACACTCTCCCTAATGAGGGGCCTCCAAACGCTAAGGGGATGCTCAGTTTTGGCAATATTGGAAGATTTTGCTGTTTTGTTTCATAATAATAATATTAATAATAATAACAAGAAGAAGAAGAAGAAGAATGAAGCCAGAATCGGAAGAAGAATGAAGCCAGAATCGGAAGCACTTGTAATAGCTGCCCAAGATCAGGCCTTGAGAACACATTATGATAATGCGGTTCTCAAAATTTCCCATTGTAAAAATTAGTAAAAATTGACTCTTCATTGTAAAAATTAACTCTTCAACCTCTTACCCGAACACCATTGATGCAGGAGTGCCATAAGGATCGGCACTTTCTCCCATTCTGTTCAACATTTTGCACTACGATATCCCCACTGACGGTGACTCCAAGATAGCCCTGTACGCAGACGACGTCGCCTTCTTCGCAACGCACAACGACATTGCCGTAGCTAAGGACTATATTGAAAACACACTAAACGAGTACGTTCAACTGGACTCAAAAATGGAGAATTAAAATAAAGCCGTTAAAATGTCAAGCAAAAATCTTCACGTTACGCCGCCCCAAAAATCCTGCTGAATTAAAGCTTCACAATACATTTATTCCTTGGACCTCCTCACCGGTAAAATATTTAGGAGTGTTGCTTGATAAAAGATTAACTTGGAAACCCCACATAAATGCAACAGCCAACAAAGTATCTGCAAAAATATCAAAACTCTTCCCTCTAATCAATGCACGTTCTTCAATGAAAGTCGAATGCCGATTGCTACTATTTAAATCCATAATTCTGCCAACTATGACTTATGCTTGCCCAGTTGGGGATGTGCTGCGACTAGCAATCTCCAAAAATTATCAGCCATTCAAAATATATTTCTAAGAAGAACTTTAAATGCCCCCTGGTTCATTCCTAACACCCAGATTCGCAGAGAATTAAAAGTACCCTCACTAAGCGACCACATAACACAAATAGCCCAAACTTTTTACCAAAACCTTCACACTTCCCCATGCTCCTTAATCTAGAGCCTAGGTCGCAATGCTGCATCCCCACGTATTAAATCCAGGTATCCTAAAGACCGATTCAAACCACCGTAATCCTCCATTAGTGTCAATTGATCAAAGTGAAACAATCTTCAACAATCTTCATTTCATTTAGCACTATGATTACATTCTTCCGAGTTATATAAACCACTGCTTATGGATGGCCATTCTCAAAAAGTTAATAATTATGTACTGCATAATTTAACCTCCTCGAAAGACAAGTATGTCGAACGAGAAGAAATAAATTTTAAAAAAACAATTTCCCAAGATGATAAATGCCGCATTTGTCAGGAACACGTAGAAACCATTGATCATATTGTCTCAGCTTGTCCAATCCTAGCAAAGACCGAATACTTGAAAAGACACGGCAGGGAGTGTAGCTTCCTCCACTGGTAGATCTGTACCGCCCTCGAAGTTCCGAACACATGCCCCAAGTGGTACATTCACCGAAACCGGTGACGTCTGTTGGATTGTGTACGATATTGTACGACCAACAAATTCAAACTGATCGCACGATAGCAGCAAACAAACCGGATTTAGTCATCCGGGATTTGGAAAACAAATCGTGTTTACTTGTCGATGTTGCTGTACCTTGCGATCAAAACGTCGTTATCAAGGAGGCAGAGAAACGTCTTTAATACAAGAGTTTGGAAATCGAGATCAGCCGAATGTGGGGCGTAAAAGCACAGGTCGTCCCAATAGTTTTCGAAGCTCTGGGATTTGTTCCGCAAAATTTGTGTAAGAACTTGTCTAAATTCCCAGGTAATTCAAAAGACTGGGAAGTGCAAGAAATCGCTTTATTTGGAACAGCCCACATTTTGCCCAAAGTATTGTAGAGGCACCGACAGTCCCTAGATCTACCCCTTACGTAGCTGGTTGCAACCTGGAGTAGATTTTATATTTTTATATTCAGCCGACACATAACATCTTTAGTCGTGATTTAGAGGAATAATAATAATTATTATTATTATTACTATTATTATTATTATTATTATTATCATCTTCATTCACCGTTTTCTGGTATTGCAATAATCACACAGATACAAATCAATGTGTGAATTTTATCAAATCAAAGGCTGCATTTTTTATGTAAAAATTATAGTAACTGCAACCTTGTAATTCACATACGTTAATACATAATATAATTACAAGCTTACAATTCCTCAATAAAAATGAATTAACACTTTTGCACAAAATACCTGCTGCAACCATACACTTTCTAACCATAGAACACATGTTGATTATGACTAAAGTTCCGATTATAATTACTACGTAATTAAATTTCTTGTCACTGTGTTCAGTTATCAAAATTGTGATCTTGGCGAATCATGGCAATTCTAACATGATATCCTAACATAACATCCTAACATGAAAGAGTTTTGTCACATACTTTTACATTTTTTTATCTTCTTGCATATTTTAAATATTCTGCGAAAGTTTTTATTATACTATCAAAGTTATTGAAATTTATTTTGCCATATATATTAAATTACTTTTCAAAAGTGGTACTAGTTTAAAAATTTTGAAATTTTTTTCTTACATCATATTTAGAATTGCGTGATGACAACGCGATGTGCCTCATGAATATATGGTCAGGCGCACGTGGTCTGTGTGCACGGTATACACGAATGTTGCGACAAGTACGCGTTAGAACAGAATATTACCCTAAGGTTGGGAGGTTATTGATCTTTAATCCTAATTTTAAATATTGGTTGTAGTTTCCCTATCTCCTTAGTCTGAGCTAGCTTTTCGGTTTTACGTTACTCACTTCCCAGTTCCTACCGGCGCCTAAAGGCTTGTTTTCACATTTTCTCAATTTTTCGGTTTCCTAATAGTATAAGTGAAATATGATGTTTAAGAATTATTACAGAAGAGTAAAACCTTATCCTCTGGCAAACCAAATTTTCATTGAAAAATTTGAAGCTATTTTAGAGAAAATGTCGTTTGAGCTTTTCTGAAACTGCGAAATTTTGTGATCCTTTTCACAGAAAAGTTTTGTTTTCGAGAAATTTAATTCAAAATAATTTGAAGTAATTGTACTTACAAATGCAACAATGTATAAAAATGCCTGCAATGTAAATATTAACCACGATAGACATATTTCAAAAGTACATTTGCATACTTTTTTGAAAAATCAAAAGAACACACCAAAATAGAGATTGTGTCGGATTATTCGGTGCATTTGGAACAATCCGTTCAAAAAGTTTCAAGAAAAACAGTACGGACATTTTGAGAACCTCTTGTTTTTAATTTTGGCCATATTTCGCCCAAAATTGCGCGAAAATTAGTGATATTTTAAAAAAGTGTATATGATACTGATTAAAGAACTAATTGATTTAAAGAGAATATCTCTTTTGTAAGTTATAGGAAGACCTAAATGTTTTTGAAGGCTTGCAATTTTCGAAAATTCAGAGAATTCACGGAAAATGAGACCTCCACCATTTATACAGAGTGTCCCACCAACTATGGACCACCCCCATAACTTCTAAACGGTTCAGGATATCGAAATGCAGTTTTCGATTAACAATGCGGAATCATTAGGCAAGTAACATGCCGTAGAAAAATTGTCTATAATATTTTTAGTTTTAGAGAAATTGAATCATTTTTGATTTTTTAAATGGAACTATATATTTTTTTCACCAGCAATGGATAGATCATGAAAAGAGGAATAAAATGATGTATCATATGTTAGTATTTTTATAGTAATTTGAGTGTAAAATTAGATTTTCTGATATGTGATTTTGAATTAAACGGACAATATTTCGTGAAGCAGCCCTTGCAACTCTCGCCTTCCGTAAAAGTGGCCTTCGCGGCGCCAAGACTTGTATGGAGAGAGAGGAGACTGAGAGGGGTGGCAATTGAGGGATAAGAGACCTAACTAAAGCAATCCAGGGTCTTGTCGCAAAGGTCACATTAAGAAGGACAAATTTCAACGACTTCTTGTCTTCTTTAACAATAAATATCATTTTCAAACTTGTCAAGAATCAAACACCGTCTCTTCGTTGGTAAATTCAATTTTTAATTAAGATGATTATTCGTCCACTGCGCAACCGTACCTCTACTGCTGTTCATAAATGGAAAAGAAAACAGTACACTTCCGTCCTCTGCCGTGGATTTTCAAGTTTGTGGCAGCAAGGCATTATGAAGTGTGGAACTCTCCAATGAGTATTAACAGTTGTGACTGCAGATGTGCATTTGTGTTAAAGTTTATTAAATTTACACTGATAGACTGTCAAGAGTATTTTAAAATTTGTATTGCTTTGTTCTTTTTGTACGCGTTTAAATAAGAAGTTTATTAACAATAAATAATAATAGAAAATGTCTACCTATCTATTATTTAATGAATTAATCGAGATATTACAATAAAAATCTTTAATCATTCATTCCCTTTCCATGTTTTAAAATGAGAGCTTGTTTCTGCAAACACACTGAGCTCGATTCTTGAAAGTTTGAAAAGAACCTTTATTATTATCGTCCTTCCGCTACAAATTATTTTTATTTTGTTCTTTTTGATTATCGTTGCTTTGGAATTTCAGTAGAAGAAATGTTCAATTCAGAGAACAAATGGCAAAAATCTCTCATTCTGATAGTTAATGTTGATGTTTGTTCATATGATCTTCATGTCAAGACCATGAATTGCTGTAGTTACGCCTCTATCCCTCACAGCCGCCCCTCTCACACACCTTGTCTCCACGAAACAGTCTCGACGCCGCGAAGGCCGTCTTACCAATGGCTACTGTTACGAGGGCTGCTACAAGAAAAGACAGTTTACTTAAAAATCACGTGTCAGAAAGTCTAATTTTATAGTCAAATTACCATCAAAATACTAACATATGATACATCATTTTATTCCTCTTTTCATGTTCTATCCATTGCTGGTGAAAAAAATATATAGTTCCATTTAAAAAATCAAAGATGATTCAATTTCTCGAAAACTAAAAATATTATAGACAATTTCTCTACGGCATGTTACTTGCCCTATGATTCCGCATTGTTAGTCGAAAACTGCATTTCGATATCCTGAACCGTTTAGAAGTTATGGGGGTGGTCCATAGTTGGTGGGACACCCTGTATAAGCAGTTTTGTTCAATCCGAGAAAAAAATTAAAGAAAAAAATCAATGCCATTTCTAAGAAAATTTTATAAATGTTGAAGTTTCATTTAGAGAATCCCAAAAATCAAAATTTCCATTTCAGTTTCAAGAATCCTGCGGATCAGCTAGATCGGGGATATCAATTTTGGTGAAAATCATGCCTGCCTACAGTTGAGCCGATAACGTTCTTCACAGACACACGGACACGCGGTCAGGTGTTTTGTCGTTAACCAATTTTTTGGTATCAACGATTCACAATACGTGCAAACTGGCTACACATCGTGTACTAAGAAGTAATTTTCTACACAATAAACAAAGTTTATCTCCTATATCGGCATTCAGGCCCTATACGAGATCTGTCGAAAAGGGGATGGTTTTTGCTGCAGCATTACAATACTTTCATTCTGCAATATAAGTGGTATGCGAGAAAGTAAAAATGTACTCAAAAAATTAATCCACTGGGCCAAGCAATATTTTTTTAAAATCGCTTTCGTAAATATTTCAAGATAATGTTACATTCTATAATTTTTTCGGTTTATTTGTAAATGTCATATAATTAAAAGCGTTTTTGATATCACGTATTATTACCTTCTCGCATATTTGTTACATATCTTCATTGTTTTTATTACACATTCATGTTCATGTTTTACCGTTTTATACTATATATTTCTCTGATTATGATTATGATTACATTCTGAATGTTAATAATAACAGATTTATTGATGTTCAGTTTCTTCAGTGACTTGACAGTGATTAATATTTTAATAATAATAATAATAATAATAATAATAATAACTCCACCTAGGGAGTACACGACCTTGGAGTTGGTGGTGGAGCTTGAGTACCCCCATGAGCCTTAAAGCTATGTCAGTGGTAGCCTAGCTACCGGTAGGGCCTCCCTTGCTGAATAGGTTGAAGGTGAGGGGTCAGACGAAGAAGTACTCCATTTTGAGGAGAGTGGGAAGTAAGTAGAGAGGGAAGGGTCATGAACCTTTGGACTTCCTGTTGTCGGCCCATAGAGGGTACAGGAGAGAAACTGGGTTGGCACACCAGGCCACTGATTAGAGTGGAGGCCCGAACCTTGCATTAGCCAGCGAAGGAGGCTGCCTTCAGCAGTCAGTGAAAATCCCGTAGGGTTTAGTAATGCCGACTGGCGATCGGAGGGACCCCTTGCTGGGCCCTGCGGGGGGATGCCCTGAGGCCACTGTGGGTCGCAGTAACGGATGGCAGGAAACAACCCGAGGGTTAAGTGTGATCTGTGAACTCGAACTTGCGTCCTGCGAATCCTCAATTCAAATCAATGAGCAAAATGGATAGAACAAGCAATGTAATGAATCTTAACGTGCCTTGTTCTACCAATGTCCCATACCTGCTCAGAAACCGAGCTAATGTCACCTTGTCGACGTCTGGCCATCCCACGGGTGTTAGTCCCAGGGACCCAGAGCCGGCAGTAGCTCGAAGCCATCGTCAGAGATGGACCCGGGATGAATTAAAGGAGGTGATGTGGTGCTTTTACTATGCAAAAGCCAAAAATGGGGGCTCAGAAATAGAAGTTTTCAAGGTATGGAGAGAGCGGAACCCAGATATGAGACCTACCCTAGACTCAAAGAAGCTTGCCAGTCAACGACGATACATACTCAGCAGTGGAAAATTCACAGCAGAACAACTTGCTGACATTGAGAGAAATGCAGAGTATGTACTTCGCTCGAACAATCAACATGACGAACATGTAGAACTGGAAAATGATGATCCCGTCGAAGGTTCATCGCTCTCCAGTGAAACACACGTCAGTGGTGACAACTCATCTGGCAATGAATTACACGATAAGGACATGATGCGAAATCTCCTTCGGCGCGAGATAGAAAGAGTTAGTCAACTTCCGTTTGAATCTCGCGAACCGTTGAGGAGAATATACGAAAATGCCAAAGCAAAAAGAGTGATAGAAACAGTGAATTCTGTCTTAAATGAGGTGGTGGAGACCCAAGGCAGAGATCTAGATATTACTGAAATCAATCACATCATATATGCAACTGGATATCTAGTATCTCAGATAATTTTGGGGCCAGCCAAGAACACCGACGGCCGACAGCAAAACAGAGTAAACAGCTCTGTACCCCCATGGATGAACAGAATTATGAAACGGATAGCCGACACCCGGCGTGAAATATCACTCTTAGCTGAGGCATCTTCTAAATCAACGCACACCTCTAAAGTTCAACGAAAAATATTCAATGTTGAACAAAAATACCAAATTGAAAATGACACCAGCAGGCTAATGGTAGTTGAAAAGCTAAAAGAGAAAATTCAAGCATGGGCTCAACGAATAAGAAGGTACAAACGTAGAATAGATTTCCGTGTACAGAACCGGTTGTTTGAAACAGATGCGAAGAGATTCTATCGCAATCTGACTCAAAAACCGAATGGCAAAGCTGTTACTCCTTCAAAAGATGACGTCGAAGCATTTTGGGCAGGAATCTGGGAAGAGAGCAGATCCTACAACAAAGACGCATCTTGGCTTCAATCTGAAGTTGATGCTGCCGATGAACTTGTAGAAACAGTGGAAGATGTTCACCAATTCTCGGAAGACGACCTCTTCCAAGCAATTAAGAACATGGGAAACTGGAAGTCCCCCGGGATTGATAAGATCCAGATTTATTGGATTAAGAAATTAACAGCAATACATTCTCATCTAGCAAAGGCTGTTAATAAAATTTTTGAAAACCCAAAGGAAATCCCGGAATGGCTCACACGCGGCATCACGTATTTGCTACCCAAAGCGGGAGACAGCTCTTTGGCGAAGAACTACAGGCCAATTACTTGTCTGCCAGTACTGTACAAAGTTATAACTTCAGTCATAGCTGACAAAATGTATAGACATCTAGATAAGAATCATCTAATGCCAGCTGAACAAAAAGGATGTCGTAAAGGCTCTTATGGCTGTAAGGAAATCTTGCTCCTGAATAAAGTCATCTTGAATGATGTAAAGAAACGCAAACGTAATTTGAGCATGGCTTGGATTGACTACCAAAAGGCCTTTGATAGTGTACCACACGATTGGATTTTGAAGACCCTGGAGATCTATCGATTTCATCCTAGACTTACTGAATTTTGCAAGGCTAGTATGAAGTCGTGGAGTACCAGGTTACTAATACCCAGCGGAAAGGAAGCAGTAGAAACCAGAAGTATTCAGATTAACAGGGGTATTTTTCAAGGAGATTCACTATCCCCTCTGCTGTTTTGCATTAGTTTGATCCCACTATCGAGACAGTTGTCGCAAGCTGACTTTGGTTATAAGCTCCATGGTGATGAAAGGCCAGTATCACATTTGTTTTACATGGATGATCTGAAAGTGTTTGCTAAGAATGAAGCGATTCTCTCCCAAATGCTGTCTGTCGTGAATGACTTTAGCAATGACATCTGCATGAAGTTTGGTCTTGACAAGTGTGCAAAAATCAATTTAAAAAGAGGGAAACTCACAACGTCTGAGAACATTGAAATTGATACGCACACTGTGATTCAACATCTTGAACCAGGTAAAACTTACAAATATCTGGGCATTGAAGAATGTGAAACCATCTCGAACGACAGAATGAAAGAGAGAATTCGTAGGGAGTATTATAGGAGAGTGAGACTGGTCCTGCAGTCCGCACTGAATTCCAGGAATAAAATATCTGCAATAGGTAGTTTGGCGGTACCTGTAGCCGAATACAGTTTTGGACTAGTGGACTGGACTGAGCAAGAAATTCGCACCATGGATCGAAAAACCAGAAAACTGCTAACAATGCATCATGTTGCCCACCCTCGAGCTGATATACATAGACTTTATGTGTCACGTAAGGAAGGAGGAAGAGGCCTCAGACAAATTGAGGCCTCCTGGCACAACGCAATAGTCGGGTTGGGGAAGTATGTAGTCAGCCATCAAGATGACCCTCTAATGAGGCAGGTCATGAAATCTGACCGAAGAATGGGAAACAGAGGCATTGTTAGTGTAGCAAGAAGCATTGCGAAGAAAACTAGGCAAGACACGTCGAGTAACACAGACACTGAACTTCTGATGCTGCTAAACATGAAGTGTGAGACACAAAAAATGTTAAAGAAAACGTGGAGAGACAAACCACTCCACGGACAATACCTAAAAAGAATGGACAAGGTGCAGATCAATAAAGATCAATCATTTATGTGGCTTAAAAGGGGAAGGATGAAGCCAGAATCGGAAGCACTTGTAATAGCTGCCCAAGATCAGGCCTTGAGAACACGACATTATGATAAAGCGGTTCTCAAAATTTCCCAAGATGATAAATGCCGCATTTGCCAGGAGCAAGTAGAAACCATTGATCATATTGTCTCAGCTTGTCCAATCCTAGCAAAGACAGAATACCTGAAAAGACATGACAGGGTGTGTAGCTACCTCCACTGGCAGATCTGTACCGCCCTCAAAGTTCCAAACACATGCCTCAAGTGGTACGAACACTCACCAAAACCGGTGACGTCTGTTGGATTCTGTACGATATTGTACGACCAACAAATTCAAACTGATCGCACGATAGCGGCAAACAAACCGGATATAGTTATCCGAGATTTGGCGAAAAAATCGTGTTTACTTGTCGATGTTGCTGTACCTTGCGATCAAAACGTCGTTACCAAGGAGGCAGAGAAACGTCTTAAATACAAGAGTTTGGAAATCGAGATCAGCCGAATGTGGGGCGTAAAGGCACAGGTCGTCCCGATAGTTATCGGAGCTCTGGGATTTGTTCCGCAAAATTTGAGTAAAAACTTGTCTAAACTCCCAGGTAATTCAAAAGACTGGGAAGTGCAAGAAATTGCTTTATTTGGAACAGCCCACATTTTGCGTAAAGTATTGTAGAGGCACTGATAGTGACCGGATCTGCTCCTTAGGTAGCTGGTTGCAACCTGGAGTAGATCTTATATTCAGCCGACTCAAAACATCTTTAGTCGTGATGTAATGGGAAAATAATAATAATAATAATAATATACAAGAGTTTGGAAATCGAGATCAGCCGAATGAGGGGCGTAAAAGCACGTCGTACCGATAGTTATCGGAGCTCTGGGATTTGTTCCGCAAAATTTATGTAAGAACTTGTCTAAACTCCCAGGTAATTCAAAAGACTGGGAAGTGCAAGAAATCGCTTTATTTGGAACAGCCCACATTTTGCGCAAAGTATTGTAGAGGCACCAACAGACCCTAGATCTACTCCTTAGGTAGCTGTTTGCAATCTGGGGTAGATTTTATATTCAGCCGACACATAACATCTTTAGTCATGATTTAGAGGAATAATAATAATAACAATAATAATAATAATAATTGTTATTATTATTATTATTTTAAAAAAATCCACTTATAAACATTCGTTGAAGTTTCCAACCAGCATTGTGTAAGGGGTTGACGGTAAACATAATTACGCGTGTGCAACTTTAATTTTGTTTATTTCAGTTGTTTAAATTTAGTAGTTACTTTAAAGCACTAAATGTGCTAAAGTAACAGTTCGCAGATACACCCCAAGCTTTTCCACAAAGGTTCTGAAATATCGATGGTATTCGATGGGAAGAAGAAGAAGAAACAACTTCAATGGGTAGTATTTTCATAAGGTCTGGCATTTCAAAAGAACAAATGAAGCAATCTTTCCGAAATACAAGGGCTGTATAAAAAGTAATGAGAATTGTTTTTTCTCTCAAATGACATTTTGGACAGATGTACAAGTATTACATTTTTTTGGACAGACGTACTTGTATTTACATTTACACATCTTGAATATAATTGCCTTCGTTATTAAAGACATTTTGCCAATTGTTAGGAAGGCGTCGTACACCATCTGCGCGTCTATTTCTGTTTGATGTTGATGTCCCACATTGCCCCCCCCCCCAGCATGAATAACTTCTTCTTTGGTATTCTACCGGGTTCTTCGCAGTGGTTCTTTCATTTTGCTGAAGAGATCATAATCTCAGGGACTCATATCGGGTGAGTAAGGTCGATGTTTCAGAATCAGCCATTGCCAGCAACGCAAGAGTTGTCCACGTGGGGTTGTCGTCTACGGGGGTTATCCTTCACATAATCTCTGCCTAATCTGAATGCTGCGACTGTGGAGTATGGCAGCTCTGCATCACCACTTGCTATACGCAGTCTCAGAAAACATTCTTGCACACTCCGATCTCGTGCCACTCAGTTTTACGCCACGAACGTTACACTACCTTTGGAAGCATGACGTTAAGGCTCTTGCACTATTGCTATCGAGTTCAATGATTAACACACTATAGTAGACTGACAGAGCACTGTTCCCGCTCGCAGCACATATTCGCCTCATAGTCCTTCCTTTCGTCACGACAGATGGCAGCACGCCGACTCATCGGCTTTAGCAATATTCTCATTGCTTTTTATCCAACCTATGTATATTGAATTTGATATCACTGGAAACAGTGGCTTAGCTAGGGGGGATAGGGGGGGGGGGCGCACCCCGGGTGACACCAATTAAAATATTTTATAGGTGGAATTATATAATTTAAATAATTTACTTAAAAATGTATGTATTAATGAAGACTAGGTGATTTGGCTGTATTGTCAATAGAAAATGACATTGCAATAAGCATAGATTCTAATGAAGTTATAAATAAGTTTGCTGCCTTAAAATCTCGTAAAGAAGTTTTATAAATAACATACATTTGTTGATAAATATTTTAAAATGAAACATAACTTATTTAAAAATTATATTGCAATTATTCTTAATTACATAGAATTTTTAATGTATTATAAATAACTATCATATGCAAATATGTTTGTATTTTTTATAAAATAATGTACAATTATGCAGCAATAAATATTTTTGTACTATATTTCTGGTGAGGGTGACACCAACTAAAGCTACTCCACTGACTGGAAAAGAGAAACTGTAGAATAGAAGCAAAGGAATCGTGCTGCGTTGTGCTAACGGCAGCGGGAGCTTCGATCCGCGTTGTTGCTCAGTGACGTCACCGTGAGCCTTCGCCCCGCCGCCCACCCACGCGCCCGCGAAGGCGACACTCGGAATGAAAAGAACATCGCTGTGCGCACGTTGTGTGCGGGCGGTCACGAGGCAGATGCGCTGCGGGGACAGCCGAAATTATGCTCGTGGGAACAGGATGCCTCAGCAGGGCTGCACCAATGTACTTTTCTCCATTTGTACCACTTACCTCCATTTACAAGTTTTTTTGTGAGAATTACAGAAACAAACATTGTACTAGTAATGTTTTTGCTTCAAAAGAGCAAAAAATGATATTATTATGACGAGTTGTGTACAGCTTCAGACCGTTTCTCGCATTCTGATCTCTGTTTCATCGATTCCTCATTCACTTCTCTCCTTCTCATAGTACAATATATTTCTTCTTTTTCACTTCAGAAGCTTCAGGAAGCTGATATTTCATTAGTCGTTTTTGCCGTTGTTCTTGATTCGTTCGAAGTACGTGATCGTAGCATATTAATTGTTTCGTCATTTTATGTTCCACCAGAGGTTTTTCTATTCCCGTGTGTACCCTGATGTCCTCATTTCTTACTCTGTCTATTATGATAGTTTCGCAATATTTCCTCCAGATCGCATTCTCCATTTTAAAAATTTACATATACCATAATCATTTACTTAGCGAAGGCAACTGACTGCTTATTTTCGTAGCTTTCTGTCAAAACTACTGGTAAGAGGGGGGGGACGTAAAACGCTCAATACAATAGGGTAAATCAAACTTTCATCGGACATCGAAGACAACTACTTTGGGTTACACTAAGCTGTGTATAAATTTCTGTTTCGCAGGAACAGAAATAGTAAACCCAATAATAATCGTATTACAGATAGCGTAGAAAAATGGCACGCCCTTTGATAGCAAAACTTCAAGGCCACCAGTTCGCACAGCGCTACATTACCTTTACCAAAGTGTCGACATTAGGAAAACGCCGAAAGTAAGACGGTCAATTTCGTCAATAATGTAGTTTGTACTTGGCGCGACAGCTCTTTACCGGGCCATTGCCTACCAGCAGCGTCTCGGCCTCGCGGCCATTGGTTAAGGAGGGTACGTGTGCTTAGCACGATGACATCCCCACGCCGTTTTCTGGTGATCTCAACCTGAGAAGTGAGCTTTCTCATCGTCACACAGCAACTTATACTGGGGCATTGCAAGGAAAACGCACACTATAACATTGTACGACCGGGAATCGAATGCGGGGTCGCGTCATGGAAAGCGAGCACCATGAGCTAAACCGCGAGGGAGTGTATAGCACTGAGCAAACATAACCCATAAATATGAAAATTGCAGCAACATTAACACGGTTTTCCACGCCCTGAGCTACATTACAAGGCCAAGAATAGCACCAGTCGTCATAGGCACCAAAGCCAGACAAGCCACAGGTAGACGGCATCGTATACTTTCACAATGATATAATGCTTTACACAATTTGTTCTTAAAGCAAAGCACGGTAGTTTCGAAAGTATGAAAGAGTATAATAATGCAGTTTTAAATGCTGTCTTCAACAAACCCTCGGGAGAGAAATTATTCTTCTTTCATCGAAAGAGAATAGCCCGTTCATCACCCTGTCCGCGTGTTACGAACAGAGCTATTCAATTTAGGGTCGCCTGTCGTCCGAGGGGAATCTTTTCAAGACTGGACGGCAGGGCCATGTGTTCTGTCTGAGTGACGAGTGTCTTGGTGGGTCGAGGCGAGTGTGGTAGTTGAGTGGAGGCAGTGCGGCTGGAGAGTCGAGGCGAGTGTGACTAGTGAGACGAGGTCAGTGAAAAAGATCAGTCGAGGCGAGGCGAGAATGAGTCGAAAGAATCGATGTGTCGAGGCGAGGGTAAAAGACTGGATGATTAGGGGGGTTTTGGCACCTCGAACGTTAAGCACTATCGATCTTCCGCGCATGCGCAGATGCACTAAAGTGATGTAAAACTGGAACTGCGCATGAGCAAAAGATCGATAGTGCCTACCGTTCGAGGTGGCAAAAACTCCCTACTAAAGTGATGTGAAACTGGAACTGCGCATGAGCAAAAGATCGATAGTGCCTACCGTTCGAGGTGGCAAAAGCTCCCTACTAAAGTGATGTGAAACTGGAACTGCGCATGAGCAAAAGATCGATAGTGCCTACCGTTCGAGGTGGCAAAAGCTCCCTACTAAAGTGATGTGAAACTGGAACTGCGCATGAGCAAAAGATCGATAGTGCCTACCGTTCGAGGTGGCAAAAGCTCCCTACTAAAGTGATGTGAAACTGGAACTGCGCATGAGCAAAAGATCGATAGTGCCTACCGTTCGAGGTGGCAAAAACTCCCTACTAAAGTGATGTGAAACTGGAACTGCGCATGAGCAGAAGCTCGATAGTGCTTACCGTCCCAGATGGCAAAACTCCCTAGAGTTTTGAGTTTCCCGGGGCGTCAACTGCTATGGTCATTATTCCATTTAATGCAGCGAATATTACATCCCCGGAGGTGATGGCGTACATCCCCCCTGGTGGTTGAGCCCCGGCACCGACCTACATGTCGGCTTCCGAAAATCTTCCTGGTTAGAAATCTCCCCAAGGGAGCACTGCCAAACCTGGTCCAACTGTGAGCTGCCGACTGCTCTCCCATGTCTAGTAGTGGTCTGCATATTAGTGAAAATGTGTTTGAGAAAACTGGACAAGAAGAAGAAGAAGAAGGAAAGAACGCGTGCGGTACGCGGCCCGTTTGAAAATTAAGCATTGGCCTGGTATAGACGGGGCAAAGTGAATGTAGGCGTGCGCGGGTGAGCGAGACCTTGCCAGACGGCGGTCGTGCGTGTTCGCGTGAGGGGGATTAGAGTGCGGAGCCAAAGGGCGGGGAGGGAAGCCAAACAGGACCGTGCTCCGCAAGCAGACGCATCGCCCCGATCGAGCCCCCGTCACGCGCCGGCAACAACTCCCTGACGGGCACCAGGGCCGGCGCTACAGACCGGGCGGTCGCCCAGGGCCCGGAAAGTCAAGGGAACCGATGTCAAAGAATACAAAAAAAAACTTTAACAATTTCACAAAACTCTTGCAGTGTTGCGAAACACAAAATTAAAGGCACACACTGACCAAGCGATGCTACCTGACTAACACAGCAAGCAAAAACCAAATGAATGTAACATTGAAAGGTTACGAGGCACACATGGCTGGGTTGTCGAACCACACCACTGTCACAGCACCACCGCTCCTACAAATCACACCGCTGTCCAGTAGAGGGTCTCAAATGCAGAAATCGTGAAAAATGCCCTTCACCGCCGTGGATGCTTCATGCTCCCGGTCCACCATAGCTCCTTCCGCTTGGCCCACACTCCACCAGCTGTGTCGCCCGCTGTCCGCGCATGCTCTGGCGCTGCCCCGGGTTCCGACCCCGGGCAGGGCGCAGAGGGGCGGGCAGCCGGCTAGCTGGCGGCGGGGGGCGGACGTAGGCGGGGGGAGAGATACGGGAGCGACGGCGCGATGGTGTTGGTGGCGGCGGTGACGGTGGTGATGTAGTGACGTCACCGGTGTCGGCGGCGAGGGTAGCTGATTGCAACCTGGCAGGGCGGCGGAAGAACTGTCACATGCATCAAGGCGCGGGGAAACAATGATTTAATTAATGTCTTCATTCCATTTCATTGATTGATGGATTGATTGATTGATGATCGATTGTTTTTTTGTTTTTTTTAAGTGGGACGCGCGAGTTTGGAATTGGCGCCCCCATGACACCCTGGTCTAGCATGGAACTCCCATAATTTAGCGGGAAGTACCCCAAAGAGTGCCCAGGTGGGCGGAAGTCGCAGGAACTTGTCCGCGCCGAGCAAAATGTGCTAACATTTATTGGGGCCGGGCGCATGGCGATGCTCGAGTTCGGCACCGTCCGTCTCCCACTCACTTCTTTCAGCAACAAGCACTGAGAAGTCCACCACAGTTCTGCATTATCTTGAGAGACTCCATTCCTACTATAAACACGTGAGGAGGGCATACAACAAAGGAAAGCATAGGCGTTTGCCTAGCGTACATATTGTAATCACCTCGAACCATTACTGAGTACCTCGTAACAATTATCCTAACCTAGAAGTAACAAAATCACATAGAATTTGTAGCAGTGCTTAATCAAAAAATTATACACCAATTAATACAACAAGGAATTAAAAAAAAACGCCAAGTGGCAGGCCCACACAGTATGACCTATAAAATAATAATGGCACGCCTGTATACCAGGCGGCAAAGAGAAAGGAAAAATCAGCTGAGCATCTCTGGTCGACCGAGGGGGAAGGAGTAGAGATAAATATAATGGTTTGGGGCTTATTCATGGGAGGTTCTAGGCAGTGCACATAGTTTTTGTACTGGTCGCAATAATTTACCCTGGCTAGTTCGTACTTCAACAGTACGCACAACCGCGGCTTGATCAGGGAACAATTTCTCCACTACACCTAATTTCCATTGAGAGGGCGGAGATTCCTCAATTAAAAGTGCTAAATCATTTACACCTAATGGTGGTGACTCCCTTTTCCACTTCACCCTTTGTTGCAAGGTGTGAAGGTAGTTTCGAGACCAATATTTCCAAATTATCGCTAATTTGTTATTTAAATGGCGGAATTGTTGCGCAGGAGTTATCTGCACAAGAGGCGAGTCAGTATCTATAGGAAAATTATTAAGCGCGTGCCCGTAGACTAAGTGATTCGGGGTCAAAATCAAATTCACATCCGTATCTGTAGACGTGACTTCAAGCGGTCTTGAGTTTAAACAAGCTTCTATTTTGGCTAAGAGGGTGTACAATGTAAGCAAGGGCACAACTTGTTGCCCTAAAGCGCGACGCAAATGGAATTTTAGACTTTTAACACAAGCCTCAGCCAACGAGTTTCGGTGCGGAGAGTAGGTGGGACAAAAGTGCCAGGAGGTACCCTGCACTGATAAAAATTTGGTGATAACCTCTAAATCCCGAGCGGAAAGAACAAAGCGATTAGCCTCGGCTAGGATACGACTAGCACTTTTGAATGTACTAGCGTTATCACTGTACATGTGCACAGGATAACCTCTTCTCGAACCAAAACGTTCAAAGGCCGCAATGAATTGAGAGGAGGATAGATTTTCGACGATTTCTAAATGCGAAGCTTTCGTGGAATGGCATATAAATACAGCAATCCAAGTCTTCTGAGACATTTTGATCTCGTGAGAGACGGCCTTGTCAAAATTGGGCCACAATAATCTAAGGATGTGTGAGCCCATGGCCGAGAAGGATTTACGCGGCTAGGGGGCAATGAACCCATAATCTGGCCAAGAGGAATTGCGCGCCAACGCTTGCAAGTCAGACAAGCATTGATTACTTTCTTTGCTACCCGTCTTAGGGAGGGAATCCAATACTGCTGGCGCACACATCCCATCATCAATGCTAAGCCCGCATGTAGAAATGCGAGGTGTATCATTTCTAAGAACAGGACAGTAAATTTGTGGTTAGGCGGAAGTATAATAGGATGCTTGTTTAACCTCTCCACCTGAGAATTCATTAAACGACCACCCACCCGTAAAACCCCATCAGGGCCTAGATAAGGATTCAAGCTAAGGAGCGATGACTTTGGAGGTAATCCCTTTTCTTTTGAAAGTGCCTTATATTCAAGGGGGTACATGTCTTGTTGAATGAGCCTTATAATAACCACTGTGGCTTCTCTCAATTCAAGCGGTGCCAACCAACCCCTTCTCCGCATCTGAGCCGAAGCAGGGTCAATGCGAGCAACAATTGCAGCCCGTATATTGTTAATGAATCTTAAGCATAGCGCCAACACCCTTATCAATTTGTGATATTTTGAATATCTGCTAAGCAGCACTTGAACAAATGAATTTTGGTTTTCACCTACATCTGACGAGGGCATACTTGTTTGGTATGCAGTGAACATACAACAGAGAGCATCTACCTTACCATTATCCGCTACCTCAGCATCGACAAACGGCTTGGCCCACATTGACACTGGCTGCTTCAGCCACGGCGGTCCTACAAACCAGAGGGTACTGTGTTGCAGTGCCTGGGGGGAGACACCACGGGTTAGCAGATCAGCGGGATTCTGTCTCGAGCTTACATGGCGCCAACAAGATAGTGGACAGGATGCCACTATCTTTGAAACTCTATGCGCAGTGAAAGCATCCAATTTATGATTGCTTTTCACCAACCAGTGCAAAACAATAGAACTATCTGAAAAAAGATACACTTGATTAATAGCACACACAATTCTCAATGCTCTTATTACCTTCTTGGTCAATTCTACCAATAACAATGCACTACACAACTCCAAGCGAGGAATAGTCGACCCTGCCAGGGGAGCAAGTCTTGATTTAGAGCACAACAAGTGGCTATGCGCAACGGATGCAGAATCATGATTAACTAAGTATAATGCAGCTCCGTACGCCTTATGAGAGGCATCACAGAATCCTACTAGACAAGAGGGAAGGTGACCCTGGGGTAACACCTTGCGTGGGAATATAATTGATGGCAGTAAAACAATCTCATTAACCAAGGACTGCCAACAACAAGTAAGATCAGAATCAAGAGGAGTATCCCAATCCAACTGTAAAGACCACAATTTTTGCAGAAAAAGCTTCAACTTTACCAAGAAAGGATTCACAAAACCTAATGGGTCATAAATAGAGGCTATTAAGTGCAACACAACCCTTTTTGTTATACACGGGAGGTTGAAAGTGTTTGGATCGGAGTGTTTGCTGTATGTAATGCAAAGTGTGTCTTTATCAGTGTTCCAAGTCAAACCCAATATTCTGTGTGTATTGTCTGAGGCCAGAGGCTTGGAAGTGTATTGTGTGTGAGTGGTATTGAGAGTGGCCAGAAACGATGAAGAATTGCTATTAACCTTTCTCAAATTAAAATGAGCTCCCTTTAACACTTTTACAATCCTTTGAAATAACGATGCTGCCTTCTCAGCACAGTCACTCCCAAACAGTAAGTCATCTACATAAAATCCCTGCTTGATGGCTGAAGCCACCTCAGGATCAATTTCATTTATTTCCTCAGCCAACTTGTTGAGACACCTTGTACTCAGAAATGCGGAGGGGGCCATACCATAAGTAACGGTTTGCAAAGTAAAATTTTTAATAGGGTCGTGAGGGTTCTCTCGCCACAAAATTCTCTGAAATTTAGTATCAGCATCATGCACCCGAACCATTCTATACATTTTCTCAATGTCTGCTGTGAAACAAACATTAAACAATCGAAATCTAAGCATGATGTCAATGAGCTCTGATTGCACGTTAGGGCCAGCGTAGAGTAGGTCGTTTAAACTTAACCCAGAAGAAGATTTGGCACTACAATTGAAGACCACGCGCAGTGGTGTAGTAGGGGATTGTGGATTCAACACACAAAAATGAGGTATAAAATAGAAAGGAGGTGCTATCTTACTGACACATTCAACTGCATGCCCCAATTCAATGTATTCTCTCATGAACTTGACATAATTATGCCTTAATTCTCTATCTTTAGAAAATCTGTTTTCTAAAGCAAGCAAAAACTGTTTGGCCACAAAATGTGAATTCCCCAATAATTGTGGAGGACGTTTAAAAGGCAAAGATACACAAAATTGCCCGTTCTCCAACCTAAAGGTGTCATCATTAAATTGTTTTTCACAAGGATGCTCCAAGTGTGAGAAGTTTTCATCACGAGAAGAGGAAATCCTCTCAGAATTCCAAACATTCTCATAATCATTGACTAAGGAAGGAGAGTGTGCAGTTAAGAAAAAGCACTGATTTGGGGGTGCCGCACTTGGCAACAGTGTGGGCAATCGATCCCCCGCAATGACATTACCAAACTTAGTATCAAGAAAAAAAAGCTTTGAACAATGGCTGCTCTTCTTAGTGTTAAGCACCTGAAAAAATAAAGAAGAGCTTAATAAAATATCTAATTTTTTAGGAATAAAGAATTGGTCATCAGCCAATTTTAGGTCAGCAGGCAGCTTCAGGGCAGCTAAATTAATGTTCCTCCGGGGGGTGGCTTTGGAAATAGCAGGGACCACTAAACATTCTATTGCCCTTTTCCACCTACAACACCGCGAGGAGATTAACACATGAACTCTAGCATTTGAACCAGAAGTAAGAGCATTAACAGAATGAATAGTAGCATTATGCCTAATTCTTTTGAGACGGAGGGCCTGTACCAGTGATTCAGTTATCAAGGAAACTTCACTACCAGAATCAAGTAATGCCCTGGCTGGCAGGGTTTGGCCCAATTCATTTGTTGCATTAACAATGGCTGTGGGAAGGAGAGAACCAATATTAAATGTCTGGCTAAGAACCAAGTGTGATAACGTGGAAACCTTAGTATCGTGTGGTTGTTTTGCAGTAATCTGGGTGGCAGATGCTAGTCCAGCAGAGGTGTTGGGAGCACTAGAACAATGAGGTGATGCCAAATTATGGACATTTTGTGTAGAAAATTTATGAAGCATTGAGTGGTGGTTCTTACCACAAGTTTTACAACTTCGCTGTGAGCAATGATGAGAAGGACCCTTCCTTCGAAGACAGTTGTAGCAGAGTTGATGAGAAGAGACAAAATCCCATCTCTGCTGGACAGCCAGGGTACGAAAACGAGGGCAGGCGAAAAGTGGGTGCTCTCCAGAACTGCAGGCAATGCAGGCTTGAGCTGATGACCCCTCTTCCAGCTGAAACACCTGTTTGGCAGGTGAAGATTGTGTAGGGCGCTTAGATTTACTAATTGAAACAGAATTCACATCAGGATTAGCAAGAGGGGCAATGTCTAGGGCTCTTGCCCGGAGTGAAAGAAAATCTAAAACATTTTGCAATGGAACAATATCATTTTTTGCTTTAGCAAGGAAAAATGCTTCCCTTGTTTTGTTATCCAATTTACTGAGCACTAAAAATTGTACTATTATTTCAGCCATAGGGACTGTAGTGGGAACTGCTGACATAGATAGCCAGTGAGAAGTTACTACATTGTGCAATTCTCTTAAGGAGGAGGCATCACCAATTTTGAGGGAAGGAAAGGAGAAGAGAGCATGAATGTGCTCTTCTAAAATTTTTGATTTATCATCATAACGATCTCTTAATAAAGCCCAGGCCTGTTGAAAGGATCTGTCTGATACTGTGAGCACAGAAATCAACTTCAGAGGTTCGGCCTCGAGACTACTCATTAAATGCACCAACTTTTGCGAGTCCGGTATCTGTACCTGATTAATGACTAATTGAGTAAACAAATCACGAAAACGTTGCCAATTTCTATACCTTCCATCAAATTTTGGAATTTTAATGCTCGGTAGCGAGGCATGATGACACGCCGAGGCAAAAGTAAGAGGCTTTTCAAAGGGCTCGTATTTTTCATTCAATAGCTGTTTTACAGCCAAGTAAGCATTTTCACATTGCGAAAAATTTTGTTCATGAATCGTGCCAAAGAACTCTGTGGAGCTGATCGCATCCATTTTAAGAGCTTCGATATCCTTCCAAACCTCACGTAACCTATCTCGCAAGCACGCGAGACTTGCTACCGTTGCTGGTTGCAAAGCTTTCAAATTACTTTCAATGCGTGAAATTTCCCAAATAGCGAGACTCCACCTTTGTGATAATCTTAATTCAACTGCACCTGGCTCCTTAGCCCGTACCTTTGACTGAGACATGGTTAAATAAGCTTGCTTACTAATGAAAAGAACCGAAATAATTCACAATAACATTTAAAGGGTATCAAGTTTCATACGCGAAAAAACATCTAAAAATTTAAGTAACGACATGTATTAGTTAACTGGAAGTCAACACCACTTTCATAAGCAAAATGAGCTATGTAACTATCGTCAAAAGCATTTAACCCTACAAACTTGAGAACCTAAGTTCAGGAACGTGAAATATGAGGTTAGGAATGATGCATAAGATTTCCAGGAATTGGAAAGGCGTAACCAAGAACATGCTTTTAATTTGCACCATACAAACCGCAAAAGCAAAGCGCACATAACACAAGTAAATGTTACAACAGCACTGCTAATGATTCTACTGTAATTTTGTTTTTTTTATTCACAAGGGCACACGTTAGCCGTGCATACCACGAATTCGTGGCGTGGCGTGAACAAAAACCTCGCGTAGTCAGTGTTACCAACGAACGAACGAAGTATTCGTTCCCGGGTTTCAAGGCACCATACAATGTCAAAGAATACAAAAAAACTTTAACAATTTCACAAAACTCTTGCAGTGTTGCGAAACACAAAATTAAAGGCACACACTGACCAAGCGATGCTACCTGACTAACACAGCAAGCAAAAACCAAATGAATGTAACATTGAAAGGTTACGAGGCACACATGGCTGGGTTGTCGAACCACACCACTGTCACAGCACCACCGCTCCTACAAATCACACCGCTGTCCAGTAGAGGGTCTCAAATGCAGAAATCGTGAAAAATGCCCTTCACCGCCGTGGATGCTTCATGCTCCCGGTCCACCATAGCTCCTTCCGCTTGGCCCACACTCCACCAGCTGTGTCGCCCGCTGTCCGCGCATGCTCTGGCGCTGCCCCGGGTTCCGACCCCGGGCAGGGCGCAGAGGGGTGGGCAGCCGGCTAGCTGGCGGCGGGGGGCGGACGTAGGCGGGGGGAGAGATACGGGAGCGACGGCGCGATGGTGTTGGTGGCGGCGGTGACGGTGGTGATGTAGTGACGTCACCGGTGTCGGCGGCGAGGGTAGCTGATTGCAACCTGGCAGGGCGGCGGAAGAACTGTCACATGCATCAAGGCGCGGGGAAACAATGATTTAATTAATGTCTTCATTCCATTTCATTGATTGATGGATTGATTGATTGATGATCGATTGTTTTTTTGTTTTTTTTTAAGTGGGACGCGCGAGTTTGGAATTGGCGCCCCCATGACACCCTGGTCTAGCATGGAACTCCCATAATTTAGCGGGAAGTACCCCAAAGAGTGCCCAGGTGGGCGGAAGTCGCAGGAACTTGTCCGCGCCGAGCAAAATGTGCTAACAACCGATGACTGGGGCTAATGAAAAAAAGAAGGAAAAATTGAAAAAAATTAAAACTCGAGAAAATTCTTAATCGTAATTTTATACGTCGCGGTACATTAGTCTGATATTTCATAAATTTTTTTTTTACCTTTAATAGTTAATTGTAGTCATTACTTACAAGGTAGGACTCTATGAAATGAATCAAATGACGCTATCATCAAAAAACCTTTCTACTGAAATTCACTTCAGTATGTCATATATTTAACAAGTAATTTTATTAAACATTAACTAAAGACAACAACATTTTTTAGCGTTTTAAGACCACAATCGAAATTGTATTCGATCACTAAGTACTTTTACTTGACACTACTACTTCAATATTTTTCCAACAACTTCTTCCACATTAAATGTATTTTTTGTTATTGTTGAAATAAAATAACTCATTATTTCTTGATAGAACTTTCCCCTTCTTCTTTTTTTCGGGGGAGGAGGGGTACGTTTGAGTACTGCTCCGGCGCGGCGAGACCCCACTGACAATTGGGCAGCCTTCTCGGAATATTACGTGGCGAGCCAAGCAGAAATGCTTTATTGGCGTAGACGAAAACGTCGAACGAGGCAAGAGGGTTTCTGTGTAATCAGAAATACTGTGATGAAGACCTTCACAAGAAGGAAAAGGAATAAATCAGGAAACGATTTACACCTTAGGATTTTCAGAAAAAGAGTTTCACGAAGTACCGAAACTGAATTAAACAAATCGGTTGCTACCAAAGATGAATCATCGATTTCTACCAAACTCACTTACGAAATATATTGCAAGTCCAAGGAGAAATGAGGATTGTTATTTTGCAACAAAATATTTTCGATTTTTTCTCCATGGAAAGGGGAAAAAGAAATAGACATAAAGAAAGCAACCAAGCAAGCACGCAAGCTAGCAAGCAAGCAAGAAATACACACATTTCAATAATTGAAACAAGCTAGGATTTTACCGTCTCCAATGTCTAATTGAAACCACTTCAGTTAAACACGAAGAGAGAAGAGATAAACGAATATGTCATGGGATGTTCTACCATTCAGGAAAAAAAGGCAAGAAATGACACGTTTCACTGTCTTTTCGAACGGTCGTTTTCGAGTTATGTATGCCGAGTGAAAAACTTTTATTTTATCACGATACTGCGTAGTAAGTGAAACCACCGAAATAAAATTAAATGAGAAATAATCTCTCCTACTTCATCTACGTCAGATAATTCAAAATAACGATGTTTCACTGCTAACTCTCCCTAGATGGTTCAATGGATTTTCTTTTTTTTTTTTTCGTATATAATAGATAAAGATCCAAGTTAGAATTTATTATTTTCATCAATTAAGTAACCAGTATCGGAAATGGAACTTCTAAGAACAGATTAACAACAAGTATCATCAGTACTTCTCAGTTTTAGAGATTTCTCTCTCAAATTACTACTAATATTTTCATGTATTTAACAACAAATGTGTCTCCAAAAATGTTAAATTAGTACATATTGAAAAACTGATCGAAAGGATCAAAATGGTAATGAACGTGTTACTCGAGAAAGTGTGGATTCAATATCCACCACTTTTGAACGCATAGTTACGTCACAGTTGTACAAAAGCATTTTTGAAGCAATTATTTTCCCCCTCCGTTTGCCGCCCTAACACGTGGGGCGGTTGGGCCCTTTATGAATCCGGGCTGGCTACAGTTGCTTCCGAAGGGCCCCGCCAACGCGGCGGAGGAGCGAGCGCAGCGAGAGCGACAAAAGAGCAGCGAAGAATGGGGACGAGACGGGGCGGGGCGGGGCGGGGCGGGGCGGGGCGGGGCGGGGCGGGGCGGGGCGGGGCGGGGTGGAGTGGGACGGGGCGGGGACGGGTGATGCGGGTGGGCGGCGGAGGGGGCGGGCAGGTGGCAGCAGCCGCGCGCTTCGCGTTGTTCGCTGGAAACAGCTGCCGGCGTCGTTCCACTCGCGAACTGCAGCCACCCGCCATTCAATGGCACAGCACATGAACCAATAAAATCAATCAATAAAATAACAATAATAATAATAATGAGAATAATAATAATAATAATGCAAAGAAAACTATGCAAGACACGCAGAATGACAGAAACACTGAACTATTGATGCTACTCAACATGAAATGTGAGAAAAAAAATGTTAAAGAAATCGTGGAGAGACAAACCATTCCACGGACAATATTTGAAACGAATGGACAGAGCAAAGATCAATAAAGATCAATCACTTATGTGGGTTAAAAGGGGAAGAATGAAGCCAGAATCGGAAGCACTTGGTAATAGCTCCCAAGATCAGGCCTTGAGAAGACATTATGATAAAGCGGTTCTCAAAACTTCCCAAGGTGATAAATGCCGCATTTGCCACGAATACGTAGAAACCATTGATCATATTGTCTCAGCTTGTCCAATCCTAGCAAATACCGAATACTTGAAAAGACACGACAAGGTGTGTAGCTACCTCCCTGTACCGCCCTCGATGTTCCAAACACATGCCCCAAGTGGTACGGACACTCACCAAAACCGGTGACGTCTGTTAGATTGTGTACGATATTGTACGACCAACAAATTCAAACTGATCGCACGATAGCGGCAAACAAACCGAATATAGTTATCCGGGATTTGGAGAACAAATCGTGTTTACTTGTCGATGTTACTGTTCCTTGCGATCAAAACGGCGTTACCAAGGAGGCAGAGAAACGTCTTAAATACAAAAAACTTAAATACATACAAAATCTTAAATACATACTTTTTTTTAAATTCTGGCCCTCAAGAAAATGTGCGCAGATAAATCTCTATCCCCACACGTCATATACAGTTTTTACTGTTTTTTGACAAATAAATAAATACAAGAGTTTGGAAATCGAGATCAGCCGAATGTGGGGCGTAAAAGCACAGGTCGTCCCGATAGTTATCGGAGCTCTAGGATTTTTCCCGAAAAACTTGTGTAAAAACTTGTCTAAACTCCCAAGCAATTCCAAAGGCTGGGAAGTGCAAAAAAGCGCTTTATTTGGAACAGCCCACATTTTGCGCAAAGTATTGTAGAGGCACCGACAGTTCCTAGATCTGCTCCTAAGGTAGCTGGTTGCAACCTGGAGTAAATTTTATATTCAGCCGACACATAACATCTTTAGTCGTGATACAGAGGAATAATAATAATAATAATAATAATAATAATAATAATAAAAAGAGGAAGAAGAAAATATTGACGGACCCTAAAACTTTGTGTTTTGCATTCACTTATTAATCAAGTATTTGTCTACATTTTGCTTTCTCACTTATGAAACCCAGGTCCAGAGGAGCTATAATAGCTAGTACTCCGTAACAGCATTAGGGAAAGCTCCGGTCTACAGATAATTACAACAAACGTACCTCCCCATCCCCTTTCATAGGAACTTAATGAGTATCTCCCTACGATACCACGGTCGATTTCGTAGCATTACGGCCAGCTCGCCAACCTCGACACCTGGAACCCGAAACCCGGTTACTGCTTTGTGTGTGTGTGTGTGTGGGGGGGGGGAGAAAGACGAGAGGTTTAATCCACGTTCTCTCGCTTCACCATTTTCTCATTTCAACATTGCTCTGTCGTTATTTTGTGCATTCATCATCATTATCATAATCAGTATTCACACATTATTTTCGGAGTGCATCCTTGCTGCTCGAAATTTTAAGACATGGCCAAAGTTTCAAAGCTGTTTTTCAACCATATTCATTCTTGGGGCTTCGATGTCTTCTGCATAACTTCATTCAATTGTAAATAATGTCAGGTACTTTTTTAGAATCTGAGACTTGTTGGGTAAAACCACCACGAGGAGAAAAGTGTTTATGTGCACGCGTTCACACTTGTTTGAAGCAGGCGAGTACCCCAGCACAGGACGCCTCAATTGTAATGGTCGCTGAGTTGGACACGTGTGAGTGTAATGGTCATTCTATTTTGTCAACGGTTGTCAAATGTTTTTAGTGAACCAGTTCATTAAACTACTTCAAAAGCACTAGGTAATTCATTTATAATTTCATAGTTCATCGAAATAATGATGTGTTCAAACAAAAAGATTTAGACGTTACAAGAATATATGAAGTGAAATATTTCATTGCAATAAAATCGCCAATGACATTGTACAAAAGTAAGGTGCAATAAAAAACAAATAAAAAAACAAAGAAAGCATTGGCATGGTGTAAATCAAGGTATCGTTAGCAAGATATTTGATACATTGAACAAATATTTTACTTTCAAATATTTGTAGTCGAAAAATATTGAATTATCCCAGCTCAGAAAGATTTTGATCAAGCAACTAAGAGACAAAATGTTATTTAAATCTCAGTTTCACGGCAAAGGAAGTTACTGGTCGAGGTAACCGCAATAGGTAGTATGTCAATTCAATTGTTGCATTCCCTAAATTGTCGATACTCCCTTAGCAGCAAAAATTTTCAAAACTTTACATGACATTAAAGAAAGAACTCACTACGAAGAAAACATTTTATTTGAAGGAAAAATCTGTATCTGCAATTTTGTAGTTGGAAGAAGACGCCGAATAAAATTCAAGATTTCGCAATTTTAAAAAATTCTGAGTTATCCGTGAAAATCGGACCTATGTAATCTTAATAAGTGTATTTTACTCTATTCTTATAAGAAGTTTCAAGAAAAAATTGGAGCCGTTTTTGAGAAAATTTTGAAAATGTCCAGGGGGTTTCATGTAAAGTATCCCCCAAAATTAAAATACCGTTTTCAAATTGAAGGGGCCAGGAGAGCAATCAGGTCCATCGGGGAATATCAATTTTGGAGAAAATCGACTGAACGGTTTAGTGGCTAGCGTTGTTCACAGACGGACAGACGTTTCACTTTCAATCGGTTTTTCGGTATCAAAGACCCACAAAACAGGGTTTCTGGCTGCACCACGTGTTAGGAGTTTTTTTCTCAATTTAGCAACTGGATTTATCCACTTTTTCGTTACCTGGCCCTGTACCCGGTAATAAGAGTTTTTCTGCCGAAAATCCGCCGTTTTTTCGCGCAGCATTACAGAACTTTCTCTATACTATACGTACGACCAGTATACGAAAAAGTAAAAATGATTTTTTTTGACGTACGACCTATTGCGGTTACCACGACGATATTTTCAATGGACATCGGCGAAGGAAGGGAAAACGGTTCCCCCGCCCCGCCAGGTGGCGCGCTTCGCGCCGCCGCGCCGGGCGTCGTTTGCGAGGCGCCTCGGGACGGCCCGGCGCGGCCCTCGCGGGGACTCGTTAGCCAAAGCGCAGCGTCAGGCGGAGATTCGGGAGACGCGGACAACGCGCCAGCGCAGCGGCACAGGGCGCGAGCGCTGCCCAACGTCGTCTCTCGCGTCATTAAAGAATTGCAACATCATCCTTCCTTGTTTCCGGTGGAAAGCCAAGGCCACGGATGTCGGAACAGCGTCATGCCCACCTGCTTGAGAATGTCACCACTGGATTTCGCTCTCAAAGTACAGTTCAACGGGCGCGTTATAAAAACACTTTGTTTTTGTTGTTTAAGGTCGCATCAACTACTTGTTCATCAACCACTATTGGATGTAACGTATGAGGATGAAATCATATGGTGATGATAGGGGCTGAAAGGATGAACACATACAACCATGTCTGAAGCGGGACTCGAACCCACGACCCCACGGTCCAAGATCACTACGGCATTATTGCCTTAGCATAAAAAACCTTTACTTGTTTGTAAGTTTATTGCCTAATATTAGAAAAGTTTTCCATTTAAGTTAAATCGTAGGACACTGATGTAATGTTATTACACAGTAAATTTTCATCAAGGTAGACTTTTTCCATTATCCCGAAACTTAATGAAGCACCATTTTTAGTTCCCTTTTAATAAAAAACGTATTGAATTGTGGAAAATTCGTTAAGAGTTACTTTGAAGCTTCTGCATTAACAAACGAATTAAACAAAGAAATACTCACGTAATGTAAATTTTAACGAGAGTTATTAAAAAAATACATTTGTATAAACTTTAAAAAATGAAGAGATTGGCATTTTTTTATATTGTTCAAACCTTTAGTACTACCCGTACAAAAAGTTTAAATAAAAAATTTGGAGTCAGTTTTTCAGAAAATCTTGTTTTATTATAACCTATAATGCGATATACAAAACGGGTCAAACTTTCGACGGTAAACGCCGGAGCTCGCTGTACTAGTTGCGCGACTTTTCTTGACGTCTGCTCCCTAGTACTCAACTCAGGACGACTCGGTACGGCCTGGTCAAAATCTTTGTTTCGCACCGAACGGAACGACACGATTATCAGGGCTGCCTACCGTTGTTTTCGGATTCAAGTATTGATTCAAATTATTCATAAAATGAAAATTAAGTACATACACTTATATCGTATCTCATTAATAAGCAATATCATCATTAATTATTTTCACTTGTGGTTACTATTAATTACTTTACTATTTGTTCTATTTTATCGTCCATAATATCATGTTGTATTAACAGCGAAAGAGGCGCGAATAGTATTAATAATGTTGCAGTTAGCAACACTCGCTTGATGTGACGTAGGCAGTCACGCGACTAGTACAAGGCGCATCTGCGTTGCCAAGGGGTTGTTGATTTTGAGTAGTAAGAGAAAAACAAACGGTATGTCATTTTCATATGCAGTGTGGTGAAAAAAAGCTCTCTCTTCATCCAGACACAGAGGCGGACTGATCGTCTGATAAGAACGCGGAATCTAACTTCGATTTTGTTTGATAGTAACGCTGTGCCGTAATACCGATACGGAATATTAGTCAGGAGATTGATTTGTGAGGTTAATTAATTAAATTAATTTGATTGCAACTATTTATAATTTATTGAGAAAACTTTATTGGCAAAATAAGCTGGTTCGCCGCGGGGTACTGACGATACGACATTGCAGTTATTATAAACAGCTTGTGATTAAGTGGAGAACTTTAATCGAATATAACCAGGATAGAGTCTATAAAATATGTCCGCAGTGCCGTGGCGGAGCAAATTAGTTTGTAAATAGACTTGGCTACGAATATTAGCAGAGACATGTTTTTTCGATTTGTTGAGTTCGCAGGTAGGCGCACAATTGTTGCGCATTTTAGGGAAAGTAACTCGGTTGAACCAGGGTTAAGGGTGGCACGGTTCCTTTGGTTCCTTTTGTGGTTCACTTACTCTCGTGAATCACCCGCCACGGTTCACTTACGTTTCACTTCAGAGCTGGCGAAAAATTATGTTGGCATTGACTGGCTTTGACGGGTCAAAGCATAAATATACACGAAATGACCATGCGTCAAAGCCACATTTCAAATTTACGAACAATTTCTTCTTCATCACGACACTTTTAAAACATCACTTCACATTGAAAATTACACTTGACAACATTTTTTTTTCAATAAAACTTGTTTCTTTGCTGATTTGCTTGCTGCTTGAACTCAAATATTAATATAGAAACGGTTTTATATTTTAAAAAGTCTTCTCGTAATATCACATTTAGTTGTTGCTATAACAACATAATTATTTACATATCTCTTGAATGCGATTCAATTACGCAAAGCATTTGTGGTCGTGTGATTTTGTGTTTTTTCGTATTTCATTAGACATCTTTTAATAGATTTTGTGTGTCTACCGTGATCGAAGGTGTAAATGTAGGATTTATTAAATGATTTCTTTAACATATTTTGGAGTATGTGCTTTAAAAATAGACGAGTTGTTTTTTTAGTATTAAAATGGAGGATTTGAAAGGTGATAATAAACTGTAAGTAGCACGTGTTTGTGAAATAGAATTGATTTTAAATATTTGTATTTATTTTATTATCTTAACAAGTTATTTTTCTTATTTCTTATTAATTTTTTAAGCTTCAGTTCGTAAAAAGTACGTATTTTTTCCAGAAACAAGCTTGACGTTTTTTCGTGTTATAAGCGTGTAATTCGTGCCGAGACACTACACTAATTTTCAGTATTGCTATGGTAGTGGTAATACTATTAAAATTGTATAATTTCAACGACTATGTGAGTTGATTTTTTTTCTTTTAAAATATCGCTTTCTTTAACATATTAAGTAGAATTGGTTTAAAAAACAGACGAGTTGGTTTATTAGTATTAAAATAGGGGGTTTGGGGCCCCCAATAACAAAAGGTCAAAAGTAGCATGTGTTTGTGAAATATAATTTATTTGAAATATTGATATTTATGGTGTTTTTAGTGTTAAAATGGGGGGTTTGGGGGAACGATAAACCCCCCAATAACAAAAGGTTAAGTAGTATGAGTTTGTGAAATAGAATTTATTTTAAATAATTATATATATTGCGTTAACATCATAGTTTTCTTAAGTTTTTATTGTTATTTAACACATATTAATTAATTTTAAATCGCATTAGGATGTGAGTTATTACTATTTGTTTGTAAAATTTTAAAAGTACATTTTTGTTCCAGATATTACAAGATGTTCTCCATTTATTATTGTTAATTGTTTGCATGTTTGTTAAAATTGAATTGTTATGTCTTTTACAAGATTTTATTTTAAAAAAATTAAAATAAATCTATAATAATTCCAACGAATACGTGAGTTATACATTTTCCATTTATATTCTGTGGCTTATAGATCATTTAAAAATGTAATTAGTAGCATTTGGTTAACTAATTATACGAGTGGCTCTTTTTAATAACAAAAAATGTGTGGTTTAAGTAGTAAAGAATGTTCAAGTAGCACGCGCTTCTGAAACAGAATGTATTTTAAACACATTTATTACCTTACCATGTTGAACGCGAATAGTAGACAAGCATGCGGTTCATTGAGTCGATTCCTCACTAGTGAACCGGATCAGTGAACCAAAGGAACCGTGTCAGACATGTTTTTTTCGATTTGTTGAGTTCGCGGGTAGGCGCACAATTGTTGCGCATTTTAGGGAATGTAACTCTAGATGCTAGGTTAGCTGCAGATGCTAGATAAAGACAGATACTAGAAGCAACGCTGAAGAATGAAACAGACGACATCGGGTCCGGCCCAGCTGAACGAAGATCGAAAGACGTCGTGGAAGTTCCAGGTTGGTTCTTCGGGCGCTATCTGACGACTGACAAGAGAGCTCGGTTGTCTCTCGTGCTGTCTGGAAGCCACAAAACGACTACGTGGCTTCCAGAGCGCAGAAAACTGATGATGATGGCTAAGCCATCGAAAGCTGCTCTTGTTGAAATAAATAACATTGTTGGCAATGACAACACCTGTGATTATTTGATTTTAAATGCCAACGACATTTCACCACAAAATGAATGATCGTTAGAAATTTAATTCAAAGGTCATGACCAAATGATAATGTTATTTTTGCATTGATAGAAATCTTAAAATCCATTTAATGAAACTAATTGGAAAATAATTTAAATAAATAATGCTCTGTTTTAAAACGAATTCAAAAAGATTATTATTGTGCAACATAGCAAGCATTGGTGCAAGAATTTCAGAATAAGATAAAACTTTCAGATTTCGTGCTTCTCTGTACAGAGGGCAGATCCTGTGGCAATTTTGCAGATACAGGTAAGCGCATTTTCATCGAACCGAGAACCCAACGACTGAACCAGTAAGGTAGTGGTAAAATTTAAATACACGTAATTTTCTTGATACTTGCAATCGTTTTCCTGACGCCCATAATAATAGGATTCATTGGTTATTGCAATTGAACAGAACCAACGACTAAGATATAGAATTTATATAGTTTTCAATAGGAAATGAGATAGTAGCGTTTCAAATAGAAAAATCGTTCCAATATTTATTTCAAAATTGCCAGAAAACTTCGATTTTCAAATTAATGAACATGACATTAATTAAACAACTGTGGAAATTATGAAACTGGAAAATGTCCCAGGGTTTTTATGTGAACTCCCAAAAATAAAAAAAATGCAGATCCTAGTGTTGTTCATGGACGGCTGGAAAGACAAATGGCCCAACAAAGGAACAGACAGCCGGACGGACCAACGGGCAGACCCACGGAGAATGGACCGACCGAGGCACCGACGAACCGACCGACGCACCAATGGATCGATCGACGCACAAACAGACCGACACACCGACGGACCGACAGACGGACGCACCAATTATCACACCCACGGGCCGACCGACGGACGGAACGACCGACCGACCGAACAAAGGGCGGACGGGCCGCCCGACGGAAGGATATACACTTATGTATAAGAGAATGGAAAATGCAGTATTTAATAATACAAATTTTCAAAATGTGATCTACGACGCGAGACAGACTAATAAAAAACTCTGAAGGGTGTGCAGTTTTGTGCAATCTGCTGTAGAATAGATCCATCAATGATAGTCCCCTGCAAAGTGTTCTTAATACGATAGCACATACTAAATAAGTGTTTTATAAGACTATTTTTGGCTAAAAATTTAAGACGTAGGTATTAGATCTATTTTGTTTTTATGGCGGAAAAACAACAAAATTCATAGCGTTTAAAAATCTCAAGTAGTTTCTGCAGCAATCGGTTCGCGCTCTCGTATGTGGCAAACACACTTTTCAAAAAATTCAATTTTCCTCACAAAAATTCAACACAGAATCTGGCGTATTTTTCTCAAGTTTCTGCCCTAACATTGTATATCTAGAATGCTTTGAATCCCTTTCCCCAATTAAATTTCTTTCACTATTTGGAATTGGAGAAAATAAAGACTGTAACAAAGGAATTTATGGCAAACTTTACATATAAGAATTTAATCAATTTTGCAGACTCACTGTTTTTCATTACAGTTTGAAAATTATTTGCAGATAAAATGTTTTACTCATAGAGCCACTGTTTCAATCAAAGATATAAAATATTTTGCGGCCATTCTCATTGGAACACCTACAAAAAGAGCACACTCGAACCTCTGCTACTGGTAGTGTATCACACATAGCAGTAAACCAATTAATACCTGTGCATTCCACTTTGACGCTAAGGCATGCATTGCAAGACACTCAATATTTCATTTTGAAGAATTGCTACCGGTGACCACTGATTCAATCAGGCGCATTTGGCCTGCCTCTTAAATTCCTTCCGGTCATTCTTCGTTATGCCACATTCCAACACGCAATAAGCGAGGTTCAAAATCCTTTAACTGTGACCTCGCGTGGACATTCCAGACCAAAGGGATTCCTTTCGCTGCCTTTGAAGAAAGGGGAAAGGTTTGCGTTCTGCTCTGGAACACTTAAAGTTCATTTCTGTGGATCACGCTTATAATTGGTGTTCTCTGAAGATGTGCCGTTTAAACAGAAAGAAAATCAAATATTTGCGCATTTATAAAAATATTGCAACTGTGAGATTCAGATACAGTGTGCTATATAGTTGTCATTAGAAACAGTGCAGCTATGCAAGAGATGTGTCATTTATTTATACAATTCATTCAATTTTTAAAGATATGATCAATGTACTTGTAAAAAGAAACGTTCCGTGAAATTCATTTTTCGATAACAATAAATCCTGAAATACATTTTTAGAGAATCATCAAAATCTCTGTTAATGAAGATCAGCCTACAAAGCAAATATCGCGAGATCCTTGTATAAGAACATTCCCTAAGGGAGAGATAACAATGAGTTTCAGCAGTCGTGATTAAACTTGGTTCTCAGATGTGATGTCTTTCTTTTCAAAACACTTTCACTTCATTTAAAGGAAACAAATTACAAGGAATAACGTATTGTGTTTTATACCCGATAATACAGCGACTTAAAACGCAAGCTGATGTGTTTAATTCCGAGAATTGTGTGCATATCCAGCATATGATCTACCTAAAATCGAGAAAAATAATGATTTCCATCGACTTCAGAGTACGTTTATTCTCTGCGAGCTTTATGACTGCAACAGTTGACCAAGACATTCATGCCCACTGAAAATGTATGATTTATTCCAACATTTCAAGGCAAGGAACACGTTCCGCGTCAGTTTAAGCACGAACCGGTTGCAGATACAAATACAGACCGTTCTAATCACACGTAATACGCCATGAGATGAGTTGTCTGGGAGAATAATTATTGCCCTCTAAATCTCTTATGCACGCTGCTGGCTGGATCGTAAAGAATCCCAGAGACGTTTAGGTCCAGCGAAGAGCGGAACATTACTTTTATTTGTCTATTTATTGCAGATCTAATTGCATCGACTGATCTTTCTACTACGAGCTTTCGGGAATAGTAAATCCTTCATTGGGACCAGTATGACGGCGGGAAGGAAATGAAGTGGAGGGTGCAAAACCCAACCGTCCTTCCTTCACTCAAGCGAGAAAATAAATTCACCCTTAAAACTTAAAATTACAGAAGAAACTTTCATTTCGATGAGATTCCATATGGCATATACTGCCTACGATGATTCATGGCGGATAACGATTTTCAGTTTGGACGGCCCGGCTTGCTCGCGCGTACTTCATTCCAGAGGTGCAGAAAACAGGAAGGAGGAAAAAAGGATGCAACACAAGCAGTAAGTGTTGAGTTACGAGAGAAAACAGTCGTTAAGTTATGCAAAACACGTGCAGGTACGCAGAAGCATTCTGGGCGCCGCGAGCAAACAGGGCTGCAGCGGCGCGGCGCGGCTGGTGTTCGCCTGAGGGAAGTGCGAGAGGAGGGATGGAAGGATGGGACGAGGAGGGGAGGGGAGGGTAGGCGAGGGAGGGAAGGGAGGAGAAGGAGGGGTGGAGAGAGGAGTGGAGGGGAGGGGAGGAGAAGGTTGGGCGGGGAGAAGGGGGAAGAGAGGGGTGGGAGGGGACGGGAGGGGTGGGAGGGGACGGGAGGGGACGGGAGGGGATGAGAAGGGGAGGGGAGGGAGGGGATGAGAAGGGGAGAGGAAGGAGGTGGGGAGAGGGCAGAAAGAGGCGCTGCCGAGATACGCGGCCGTTACAAACGCAAGCCCACGCGATTAAGTGCCTTCAATTTGGACGAGCCATTAGGAGATCCGGTGGCGGTTCCAGAACTTCCATGATGATGAAACGAAAGAAAAAAATACACCGAGAGGCCTAGTCAGGGTCCATCAAGAATAATGAAGAAAAAACAAATATTGTATGTGCTTTATTCATTTAATTTGCGCATTTATTTATAGCGTGACTACATTACGAGGCGTCGTCGACATGTTTGAGGAACTCTTAAACGATGAGGCCGTGCTTCCGGAATGTGGTGGGTGGTGTGGTGGTGGGTGGTGTGGTGGTGTGGTGGTGGGTGGTGGGTAGTGGCGTGGTGGGTGATGTCGTGGTGGGCGGTGGCGTGGTGGTGAGTGGTGTGGTGGTGGGTGGTTGGGTGGTGGTGGTGGTGGTGGTGGTGGTGGTGGGTGGTGGCTGGTGGTGTGGAATTTGTGACGAAACTGTCCTCTTAACAGATTTTCTAAGGCTTCTCCCGTTTCCTCTGCCTATCAATTCACCATTGCTCCATCATTACAAACTTAAGATTCATAATGGATTCTCAAGGGAGCACTTCATCAGTAGCAATAACATAAGCAGATGAATCCTCCAAATTTCAATAAATAAAGGATGAATAACGATTAAGGTACTGAAATACACTGATGTGAATAATGAACCTGAAATTGGAAGAGAAAGATGGATGAAAAGCAGAAGAGATGGAACTACATTCACTCAGTTACATTCATACCATTCAATTCACGCAGTCATGAATTCCTTCTCCTTAACAATGGGATTGTGAGGCCAAGCTCTAGTACTGCACTCTCCTCCAAGCGAGGTCTCGAAAGCCGGGTTCTTTGACCAGCGGCAGTGAATTTTCCATTAGAGGCAAGCGAAACACGACCTGCAGTTGAGGAATGTTGGATAGGACGTGTTGAGAAGATCCGTTGCATTAACACTAGCTTGATTCTCCGATTCACTGTTCAAGTAATCGGTCATTCTCTACGTTGGTCAAATTAAAAACGAATACTATTCAGATAAATTAACGATATTGGGTAAGTAATACTTAAATTTTAAGATATGTGTTTTCAGAAATACGAATATAACTGATCTAAATAAGTGCAACATGAAATCGGGAAAATACAGACGTTTTTATTTTGTGCCAGAATATAACTTCTCTCAGCATCCCGAGCATAATGGGATAACTGAGAAACAATTTACGTTTAATAGTGAAGGAAATTCAAATAACCGTGAAGCGATGTAGTTTTAAACCACGCATGCTGATCACGAATTGCAGATATCAAACATGCATGAAGTTCCATAGACGATGCAGAAACCAGCGTATGTCTCGATCTGCCTTTACTCGTCCTTGCCCTAAGGTCACATAATTGCTGGTGAGAGAGTAAAATCTTTGTTCCCTGCGTGGTAACAGGAAGTCAAGTATGTCCCTCGTTGCTCAGATTATACGAAGCTTGTAATGAGTAACAAATATGGTATAAATAACTATCAAATAAATGATTAATTGACCAGTCTTGGTCATGTTACTCTCAACATTCTCTAAACAACGATTTAAAGTTCAAGGATCCACAACATGGGCGTTCGTTAATGCACTAGTGGATATAACCTTCGACACAACAAAGTGGATGAACATGAAAGTAACACACAGAACGCAAAGGAAACGTACTTCATGATGGTTGTTCCAGTATATTACCTCTTCCTGAAAATATTATATAGTATCTTTCTAAAGAAAAGGACGTCTAGGAAATTAATGAGCCCAGGAGGATCACGAGAAACCACATTCACTCTTCCTAGAAAGGTGCCATGAACTTATTACACCGGTCACTACAATATTGCATCATAACAAATAAATGTTGCAGTTAGCTCTCCTACAAATACAGAGTAATAGAAGAACGCATGTAACATGAAATATTTCACTGAGTTGCTACGACATGAAAACAGGAAACGCCCTTTCACCAGGCAGAATTACGTGATTTCCAGTTCTCGTGTAACAACAACTTCGCCTTCAAGTATTAACGTTCAATACACAATAATATACGTTTTCTTCGTACATTGTTTTTCGCTTTTATAATTGGCAAGTATTCCCATTCAAAATGTTGAGAAACGTAAATTCTGTTCGTAAAATCAAAATAATATTGTTGACATCGTGGTCAGGTATTTCAGCAAACTTTGCAAACTTAGTTCGCCAACGATTTTTCTTCACAGCTAATAATACTTATCAGTTATGCCCATACGTGGTTATGCTTGATACTATATATATGTATGTATACACACACACACACACACACACACACACTCCTGCTTCGAACATATTCACATCTCGACATCATGAAATTGAGTGATTTCTACAAGAACGTTTTATTTATTACTTGAACTTTTGATCAACCACTATTATGCAACAAATTGTCGTAGCAAAGCAAATAAAATAAAAATATGTTCCCATGGTGTCTTGGCCGCTGCCGCTCAAGGACTATTTTAAAACTAAGCCAATTTTTCAAATTAAGTCACAAAAATCAATGTTACGTGACAGGTTCTGACTCGAGCTCTCGCAAGAGCAATGACTGTGAGATGTGGACTCTTCATTACACAGGAATGAAGTGATTTCAATATAAAGCACAAATTAAATAAAATTGTAAAACTTGCGATAAAGATGTTTTTCGAATCAGCCCAATGAAGTAAATAAATAAAATTACAAGATAAAGATAAATAAGATTTGAAACAATGTAAATTATAGAAAGTATGAGCGGAATTACGATTAGAGTTTTTCTTGTTATCTTTTCGAAATGGAAGCTGTAGAAACATTACAAACATAATTAAATTGTTAATAATTTTGTAAAATAAAGTTTTGTAGCTAATAAATTTGCTTGAAGTGCACTGCAGTATAAAACAGGCGAAGCTATTCTCTCATGGTAGTGAAGCACTATCGAAGAACGCCGTAAAACAAGTTTATAGAATTGCAGCTCCTTCCGACTAATTTTGATTCGAACTGAACACCTGGCTCATCATATTGAAGGAATAATGATTGTAACAGCAGAAAAAATGCTGATGATATTTATCTTTCACAATCCAATGCAGTAAAAATGTCTTCAAAACAGTAGAGAATACTTTCTATTTAAACAATAAGTATTTCTAACATAGTCATTGTGCATTCTAACATTCTAATGTAGTCAAGCGTGCGCTAACCAGTGACCAGGGGGGAGGGCTGAAAAAAATTGAACGGGTCCCTATGACATTATATAATAAAACTACGAATAATATTTCCAATTGTGATTTTCTTATTTGTTTACTTTGACAATTTGGACAATTGTTATAGGATTTGGTGGAAAAGCCTGACCTAGCCATTTGACAGCCCTGTAAAATGGTTCAGCATAAAATAAATTGCATTGATTAATTGTAACATGAAAGTTATAATTTCATTCACCCTGCAGTAAGTTTTATTTTTTTTCTAGTAAATAGTCATATGCAAAAACGTTTAATGGAAAATGGGGCGCAGAAATGAAATTGACCTCCCTCTGTGATTCAGGCTGCGCACGCCTGTCATTGTAACGAACTAATTATTTGCCAAACGTCCCAGCAAATAACGCATTCTGATTTCCCGATTGTTTTCCACTTAAAGACAGCCACTTACGAGTCTCTGCCGCTGCACACTATCGCCTGCAGAGCCCGCGGGCGCCGACGGAACGCTCCTCGGGCGGCGGCGCAGAGTTACGGCCCTTGCCTTGGCGCGCGCGGGGAGCTTGAGGCGAGGAAGTGAGGGGAGGGACGGGAGCGGGGAGAGACAGGCTGGCCAATAAGACAGGGAAATACGGCTAGGCGGATTTGGAGCGTGCTTCGAACGGAGTTGAATCGAATCGGAACAGGTTGTCGTGTTGGGAAAGGACAGGGCGGGACTGGGAAGCTGAAGGGGATGTGTCGGGCGAGGCGAGGAGAACTGAGCCAGGTCGGATCGGGTCGGATCGGGTCGGATCGGGTCGGATCGGGTCGGATCGGGTCGGGTCGGGTCGGTCGGTGTGTGGGTAGTTGCTTCGAGTTAAGCCGGATTGTGTGGATCTGGTCTGTTCCAGTTGGGGTAAGTCGGGTCGTCTCGGGTTTGGTTGAGTCGGGTCGGGTTGGGTTCAGTCGGGTTGAGTCGGCTCGGGTCGGAACGGAGAAAAACCGATCGGGTCAGGTAGGCTGGGATCAGGTATCGAATCGGGTCGCAACACTGTTTCGGCAGTCAGATTGAGTGAGGTTGAGTCGAGTTAAAGTGGGTTGGATCGGATTACGCTGAATTTGAGGAGTCGGGGACCATTGCTTCAGTTGGGTCGTGCTATGTCATATCGAATCGGGAAGGGTGCGTACGAAAACGTTGGACTCGCTGGCTGGAATCCGGGCGGGATGGGAGGAGTGTGCAGGGCAGTGTCGGGGCATGCTGGAGCAGGATCGAATCAGATCAGATCGGATCGGATCAGATCAGATCAGATGTAGCGGGGGCGATACAGGTCTTGGCGTAGTCTTAACGAGGTGGAGTGGTACGCATCTGAGAGAAGAGGAGAGGGTGGAGAAAGAAGTGAGGGTCAGGTTGCAGAGAGACACGGGAAAGGGTAAGGAACAGCGGAATCCGGCGGGGAGGAACTGAAGAGAGTGAGGAGCACTAGAAAGGGGGCGGGCAACAGGAAGGTACGAGGTTCGTTGGGAAAGGGCGGAGAGACGTGGGGAGGGGTATGGAACACCGGGAAAGTGCAAGGATTGATTGATTGTTAGTGATTCCGGTCGCGTCAACGGCTGAGGTCATTACTCCCGTAAGTGTAGTGCATGCTTTTTATCGGGAGGTGACGGTGATCTTCCCCGGTTGGATGGCGTCGCCGACCTATCGTCGACTAGCGGGGTTTTCCCCAACCAGGTATCTCCCAACACCGCGGCACCACCCCAGCCGCGACAAGCTCTAAGCCTCCGACCAGTCTCCCGACATGTGGTAGGGCAGGTTAGTGTTTTGTGAGTAAGGGGTGAGGATAGGACAAGGAAGAGGAAGGAAAGATCGCGCACGGTCCGTGGCCCGTTTGTTAGGATACTGCTCCGGCATTCGCCTGGTGTTGATCGAAGAAATCACGGAAAACCACGGATCAGAGCAGCCAGCCGCTAGAATTCTCCTCGAGACAGCGACTGAATTCGACCTAGACGACAAGCTAGTGTCAAAAGCCACTGGGGGAGTGAAACCCTAGAACCTCCTGGTCAAAGGTCCTGCAGTGACATGAGTTTATGCACTGAGCCACCTCTCCAAAAGTGCAAGAAGCATTGAAACAGGAAGGGACAAGGCGAGGCTAGGCGACGTGCCTCTACATGCGCGAGTGTGGCGGGGCGGGGCGGGGCGGGGCGGGGCGGGGCGGGCTGGTCGCAAGGCGATGACTCCGCGGAGACAAATAAGGCTCGCGGCGCACACCGCAGACTGCGGGCGGCGCGGGGCGCGGGGCGCGGGGCGCGGAGGCGGAGGCGGAGGCTGCAGGTGGCGGGGCGTGCCGCGGCCGCTTTTACGAGCTGCTTTGCTTTCGCGACACGTTCAAACACGAGTGTCAGAGCCACAACGAGTCGCTTTTCAAAAAGAGGTCGGAAGCGAAACGGAGATAAAAGAACATTAATGCTCCAAGTTATGTTCTGGTGACACGAGAATTGATTTTCTGGGCAAAAAAGTGAGATGCAGCTGCTGCAAAAAAGTACTACATAGTTGGAATACAATATGTCTGAATAGGAGAATGAAGTGCAGCAACACTGTATTGAAGTCTGCGGCAAAATATTAGATATCTGCTGAAATCATGGCGTCAAGGCGTATGTGGTGTGACTTTTCTGTGTATCAAATTAAAAATCAATCCAATCTCAAAGAACAAAATAGGTTAATTTGCCGTGATTTAAAATTTGTCTTTATTACACCAATACTTTTTGTACACTGAAGCCATGCAACGAGAAGGGAAGAGGAACTTAAGTGGAGGATTGGGACCTAGATGGTATTGACATTGTTTTGGAGATTTTGCTTATTTTCGCTGACTTCAATGAAGAACAATATTTTCTGAGGCTACTAATAAATTTGCTGACTAGGCAAATCAAAATGAAAATTGGAAGAAGGGATTCTCCCCTTAAAATGTAAGCACATTTTTAAATGAATTTTAGTTATATGCTCTATCACTCTTCAATTAATATTATACTCGTATTTACCACACGCTTCTTTAACTTAACAAATATTACTGTGTATGTAATGACAATTTTGTCAAAATACAATAGATGAATATATTGGACACGCAAACGTATATTTTTTTAAGGATTTAATTTCATTCGCCACACATATTGAGCAATTTGTTGCGATATCCTCTCGGTGTGTCACCCGCGTTACGAGTAATTGTTTCCAGTGCTTATCAACACGCGACCACAACTAAAGAGTAATATAAAAAACACGTCTCTCCTACATTTATTACTTTCAAAGTGCTTCCTTACGTGCGACCATTTCACGGAGATACGGCCAATCACAATTTTTTCATTTAATAAGTTTCCATCTACGAAACACCAAAGTTAATTGTGGCTCGTACTTTCTTATCTAGCGCGTGGTATTCCATTAAAAACCCGCAGTATCAGTTCTGCATCTCAGGCGCCCTTGGCTGAACGTGGCCGGAGCCGCAAATGGCGAACACGGATTTACACCAACCTTTAAAAAGCGAGATGAGCGCGGCGATTGTAAGCGCCGTGCGCGACACCCGTGCGCCTGCGCATTTAATACGGCGCCGCCACCCCGGCCGCTTTTTCACTCCAGCCGACACCGGTGGTGCCTGCGTGACGGTCGCCAATGCCACGGTGTAAGATATATAGGAGTGTTCACTCCCAGTCTAAAACTGAAGCTTATGTGAGGCTAGTTCTCAGAGTTCTCGCATATAAGCGCTACGATCTTTGGGTTTCATTTGGCAAGGTCGTGATTGGTGGTGATCCATTCGACAGCTCTGTGGCCAGCTCATTTCTAATTTCAAGTCAGTGATTTGTCGCTTGGCGGTGGAATTGATAAAGTCTAAAGCAATCAGCTACGAAAATGGTTAGGAAATGTTTTGTAAAACTGTGTAATAACCACAGTTTAAGATGTCATCTTAAGATGTATATGTTACACCGCGACCCAAACCGATCGTGCGCATCTTACGGACAAGCGAGGAACTATGCCTGAAACTGGCTTCAGAAAATTTGCCCCAAAGGCGGCTAGTTGACACACCTATGTATCTTACACCATGCCAATGCGTTCTCGATTGGCGCGAGCTGAGACATTTGAGCTCCTGCATGAGGGCGGACGCGGGCCCTGCGCCTGGAATAAAATCATGGACCGGGAGAGACGGCTCAGGGCATCAACTGATGTCACTGCAGTCTCTCTGAGCGCAAGGTCCTAGGTTCGTGTCCAGACGGCGGTAGGATTTGCGACACTAGCTTGTCAGCTAGGTCGAATTCAGTGGCTGTCTGGAGGAGAATTCTAGCGGCCGGCTGCCCTGATCCGAAGTTTTCGGTGGTTTCCTCTCTCTCAATACCAGACGAATGCCGGAGCAGTACCCTAACAAACGGGCCACGGACCGGTCAGGAGACCGGTCGGGAGCTTAGAGCTTGTACCGGCTGGGGAGGTACCCCGCTGGCGGGAGATACTTGTTTGGGGAAAACCCCACTAGCCGTAATATGTGGGTATGTGGCATTGCGACCTGGACTGAATATTAAAGAGCTTCGGGAAGTGTGAAGGTTTTGATAAAAATACAAGCACGTCTAACAAATGGCAGAGCGGTGAACGTTCGGTTGACCCTATCTGATTCCCAATAGAGGGCACTCCTGTACACATGCCTTTACCAGTTTTGGCCGCAATGCTCGTAGCACAGTCTATCTAATTTTCATTTGACCGTCATAGAAAACTTCAGAGCCGAAGTGTATTTTTCACGAAAAGAGCTGTCTATTTCGGTTTAGTAAAGTAATTTTAAGCAATGAAAAGGACACCCCTTTCGTATTATTCTTTATGATGTAGCTATGTTTTTAAGTACATTGCCACGTACACCTCGGGAGTGGGTTGGAGAGCGTGGGAAGATGGCTGATCATAAAAAGTAACAATTAGGTTGGTAGTACGAGACATTGTTTAACAATAATTACTTCTTAGTTGATGCCTATAATAAATTGGTTTACATTTACACATTTAAGAACACGAATTTTTCACTGTTAATTCGAATGAATTCAATACTTTGCATCTTTGATTCTCGAATGGACAGAAAAGTAATCATAATTATCAAAATACTCTTTGCTCTGCTTTGAGTTTCCTTCATTGTTGTAAGAATAGTAACCATGAATCAACAAGGACGAAAAGACGGAATGTCAACTAGAAACATTGAAATACTATGCACAAAATTAGCACAGTGAAATTAATCGATAGCTTTTTTTCTGAGAAGCTAAGAGCTTTGGGGAGATTAAAGACTCGCAGTCCCACACAAACAGTTGCTTTTAAAATAATCACGGGCAGCCACTTTGAAGAAGAGTAGGGCGGTGTTATTGTGATGTTTGCCAACCTCTGAGTATTCCGAATTTCAATCTCCGATTGATGTGAGTGACCAAAGGAGTCCGCAAGATTTCGTTGTTAATCATCAGATTTTGAACTCAAATTATCAAATTACTGACAGACTAAACAAAATGCGAACCAAATTTCATCTACGATTTTCTAGAAGTAGGAATACAGTGATTGCAATTGTTTCAGGATTTTGCATTGTATGAAATTTAATTGTGGAAGAATAGTCTCCCGTAATTAGCTTCAAAATTCACGGCGTGAAGTTTCAGAGCTTGATAATGTGGAAATAATTCCACAATCTAATATCAGACTGTGATAATGTCTCCCTTTCAAGGCAGAAGACATCCCAGTACAAACACAATACCAGTGTCAGGAATTTCATTGAGACTCGTACTGAAAAACCACGGGGTAGAATGAGTAAGCCCCCCCTCTTTTCGTTATCGCAGTGGGGAAAGAAAATAAATAATTGAAAAAATGGGATAAGAAGAAAATAATAGGGGAAGGAAGGAAGTTTACTAGAAAAGATTAAGAGAAGAGGGGAGATACTAAAAAGGAATGTTGGAGGGGAAAAAGAGGAGGAGTTTGTGGGATAAAAGAAGAGATAGATTGAATAAGAAGATGGAGAGACTGATAAAGAGGGAATTAATTTTCATATGAGTTGTACGCTATACAATATTTAAACAAATAAAGATTTATTCTTCTTCTTCTTCTATGAATGGCCATTGGTAATAATTAAAATAAACAGACAGTTACTTAAAAATTTTTGACATTCAATTTTTTATTTTCCTATGAGTAACAAATTTTATGTGTCGATGTTTTATGTGACGACGTAACGTTTCGGCTGTAGCTCAACAGCCATCCTCAGACATCTGGTTTAAACATGAAAATATGAACATTTAAAGAGTTGACAAGTTATAAATTAGTTACAATTATGATTGTAAGTTATTGGTTACATTTGTAATATCATTGTTTTCATTTTTTTTATAAATAGTACTTATGTAAGTTGACAGAAGCTTATCTATTAAACATATTGGTAATAACATAATGGTTTAAACATAGACAAGAACAAAAATGTTAAACAATAAAATATGTACAATTATTTACAAAATGTTCATTACAAGAACGAGCGTTAGTATGCTGCTCATAGTTCACAGTCATCTTGAATAATGAACGGTTACGAGAAAGTATGTAACTGTCAAGGAAGGGTGGGGGAAACAACAAGAAGGAGAATGAATTTTGATTCTGATTATTAAACTGAAAAAGCATAAGCTGGCGGTGACGGTGGCGGTGACGGTGACGATGGTAGCGGCGACGGCGAAGGCTACGGTCAAGGCAGCGGCGGAAACAGACGGGGGCGGGGCCAGCGGCGCAGAGACGGCGGGGGTGGCGGGAGCAGCGGCAGCGGACGGGCATCGGAGGCAATGAGGGCGGCGATATCAGTGACTGCGACGGCGACGACCGCGGCAGCGACGACGTTGGGGGCGGGGGCGGCAGAGGTAGTGGGGCCGGAGCAGCGGGGTCGGCGGAGTCAGCTTTGGCGGTGGATGGTAGGGGAAGCGGGGACAGCGTAGGCGGGGGACGAAGATGTTTACGCTGGGGGCGGTGATGGAGCCTTTAATTGTGGCGAAGGGACTTGCGGCGGGTAATGTGGCGGTGGGGATGGCTGGGGCGGCGGAGCCGGCGGCGTCTTCGGTGATGAGAAGAGTCGGAATCCTGGGGAAAAAAGATTTCAAAAATCGCAAGCCTACTGCCTCAAATCAAATAAAGTATGAATCAAATCCTCTGCCTAAGATCTGAATGTCGTCAGGCGGACTACTGATGGCAGAGGAGACCGCGCGGGTGTCAGAGCTTTGGCAGACGCAACTTGAAAGGAAAACCGAGTTTAACAAGCAGGAAAGAGATGCTTTTGATAGAATCTGCGAGGAGGTCTTCTGGAAATCTGTGGTCTTCTGGGAATCTCTAGTAAGGCCGGCCGCAGTTTCAATGACTTTGAGGATACAATGATTCCAGAATGGCAATGTAAACAGCACGTACTTTCTCGCCTTTAGTAATAGTTATGTAATACTATTTATACCACAATTTCTCTCCATCATTTTTCATCTCGGTCATCATTTTTTGTAAAACTCAATGACAGGGTTGGACAAAATACTTTAAATTTAGTATTTAAATACTACGCTAAAATACTTTATAAATAAATACGTTAATACACGCAGAAAATACATGAGGACATGATCTGTTTAATAAATAGGAATTTAAAATATTCCAAATACTCAAAATACTGTAAATATATAATAATTTTGTAACAACAATGCACTGCAACAATGCAACGATGTACTGTAATTGTAAATTACAGTATACTAGTAATTGACAGTCATGCAAATTTCTGAACAACAACTATTGTAATGTATTGTAACCATATGTATAGGCATTTTCAAATATAAAATTATATCAAAAATATGTTCAACAAAAAATGAATCTTTCTTTTAAAACGATTAATTTTTTCAAACAAATAATCAGTCAATAAACCCCTAATTCGCGAATGTATAAAACCTGCAAAGGAAAAATAGACATTCAATTGGCCTGGATGAACATAAACTAGTTTTATAAGGAATATACGTTTTTTTTGTTGCCGGATAATTGTCCAATAATTTTTGATGAGTTAGATTTATCATTTATAAATGAAGATAATCCAAATTCAACAGCTGAAAGGAGTTTATATTTTTGTTTCAAGGTGCATTCACTAGCGGAATCAAACAATAAGAAACCATCCTCGTTCTAAACTATCTTCTTCGTGTGTACTTGAAGGATTTGAAGTATTTCTTTTTTTAATTACATTTACTGTATGCATTTAAATCCATCTCTGAAATACAATTCCCAATATCAACATAAATTTAACAATTATAACTGCTTTCACACAGATAAATCATGTCCCAACAACAAGACGTAATTCACAAAATTAGATCCCCAGTCATTGTTGTCGTCATTGTTGCATTCCAATCTGATATTCCCAGAAAGCTAGCAATTGTTATAGAAAAAGTCTATGAAAAAGCCATAGAATTAAAATTAACTATCTCCTTAAAATTAAAGCCATTCCAGCCGAACAATTTGGATTTAATAGAAATCATTCAACAACATACCAACTCCTCGGCGTTACTGAATTTATTGAACATAGCTTTCATGAAAAGGAATACACTATGAAAAGAAGTACAGTCATTCCTCGATGTAGCCCCAGGCATTCGGCAGTTTGGTGCACCGTATTAATATAAACAATTATAAATCTTGGCGCATCTCAATATCTATTAAAATATCATTGAAAGTTTCCTAACAAACAGGCAATTCTGTGTGAAAATACACTGTTTTATCAAATCCAAAGTCAATAAATGCAGGAGTATCACAGAGCTCAATACTTTTCCTTGTATTGTTTAATATATACAAGTATGATATGCGATATCAGCGATACCAAAACCGCACTCTATGCTGATGACAGTTTTTTTACTTCACATAGTGATGTAAATATAGATTTTCATAATATACAAAACAGTTCTGTATGAATTTCAAAACAGGATTCGAAAATGGCGAATAAAAATCATCACTGACAAATCGCAAGTTAAAATATTTACTTTACATCCATACCAATTTCCTCCCCCTTAAAACTCTGTAATGTCTGTAATGTGTCTTGGACAAAAACTGATATTCCAGTAAAATATCTTTGTATTATCTTAGATCAAAAATGAACATAGTCATCTTATATTCAGGCAATAGCTAATAATACTTACATAAAAATTTCAAAATTATGTCCTTTAATAAATTTCAAATCTTCCATGAAAATAGAATGTGGTATGCTAATTTATAAATCAATAATTCGACCTTCTCTGACTTATCCCTGCCCCATCTAGTTCAACGTTGCCCCAACCCATTTGAAAAAACTACAATAGAAAATAAATGTCTCCGGAGAATTATTAAAGTTCATTGGTTTATTCTAAACATGCAAATTCATAAAGAATTACAAATTGAACCTATCGAACAATATATCAAAATCTAACCACAAACTTCTTTCCCAATCTCTCAGCATCATCTTGCACTAATACATTCAGTGTAGGTAAATGAAAACAAAATTGCCGTATTCGTGTACGATTTCCAAAAGATATGTTTTGCCCACCATGAAAATATAATGAACTCGCAAATTAAAATGATAAATAAAATTAACTGAATCATTAAATCAAAATTGTTTAACTCATTTAATTAGTAGCAGATCAGGAATGTAGGTTACCAGCCTGCCTGATGACTGTGGGATCGTCCCAAATTTACGAAATATTGTATTGAAATTCCCTGGAAAACAAATGTTGAACAGAAAGGATAAATATATGAAAAAAGCAATTTTATTTGATTTATTTCAGATAAGTTTTAAATAATTTAACTTCCGTGGTGGTAGCCGATATTTTGAGGTAATCCATAATGGTAATTGGAGGTGAGGGATAATCAACCATAATTTTTAAGTATAATATTTATTAATATAACATATGCCCACAGTCACTTTCGGGATCAACATTTTCCCATCTTCAGTGGGTCTCTAGCAGCAAACGGGAAAAATGAGAGACGAACATGAATAAGCAAAAATAAGAATACAAATTGAGATAAATAATACATAAATAAAATAAAATAAAAATTACTAATTACAATTTACTTGCTGAGTGATCCAAGTTACTTGGGCACCACCAGAAATTGCTGTTAAGAAAAGAATATCTAAAAATAATTTCATAAAAGATTATCGAATTGAATCGAATTTTACGTTTCCTGTTGAACTTGAAAATTTCTTTCTGAGCATGAGCCCCGGCGTGCCCTCCGCTCCCCAACCTAACCGCTCCCTGCTTCGGCTATCAGCATGGATTGTCGCCAATGGCCAAGGCCAACTCACGCCCCGAGGGCTCATACTTCGCCGGGCGCCGGCAGTGAATGTTGACAGCAGTCGTTGCCCGCCAGTCTCCGTCAGTGCCCACGGTGGCTGGCGGGCGCCCGCGCGCCCGCCCGCGGGCAGCCCAGTTGGAACAGCTGATTTAGTTGATGGTTGCTTTGGTTTGTTCTGTTGCAGATATAATGGCGAACTAATAATAAACTAGCATGTGAAAAGAAATGTATTTGAGACAGGCTGAAAATATTTCAAAATCTTCCTGAAATACAATAACTGATGCAGACGAGCATTACAAATACAAATGGTTTACTCTCAACTCATGATATTATTTTACAGCAGAATACACCGATTCGCGTTAACGCCACGTAAATAATATTGCTCATTCCAAATTCTGTTTCAAAATTATCGCTTTCACTTTCGCCCGATGTTAATATCAATATCAGATATTAGCATATCTCTTTTTCAAAACAGAAGTATTCATTTCGTTATGGATCGCGATGATTACTGAAGTGAAATACGTATTAGAGAAAATTGATCTCCGTGGCCTCATTGGTACGTCAATGAACCGACGCGCGTTATTCGCTCAGTGGCGTTTTCGGCAACCAGTGATCTCAACATAATAACTGGAGGCACAACTGCAATGCTTTGAAGTGCTGAAAATCGTGATGGTCGTTTTTCGTTAGGTTGGCTGCGGTGAACGTCTTCCTAGAGACTTCCTTACGAGTGAAATGTGTCTTGTGTGTTGTTAGCAATGCCTACAATCGTCTCTATCAAAGAAAATGCCAAAAGCAATAGGTTGTAAAGAACGCTAACAAACTGTAAACTTGATGTGAATTTTGTTAGATAAGATATTCAGCCATATTATAAGTCGATCTAACAAAATTATTAAAGATAGGCAAATCAATAACACTCAACTCCGTTGATGTTAAAAAAGTTTCCAAGAAATGAAATAGGATTTTGTTTAAGTATTGAAATTTCAAAGTATTAAATGTTGATTACTTTCAACTTTTTTTAAGTTCTAGTGAACATGAAAGAGAATAAATGTTTAAAATTGGAATGAGACACTTTTCCTGCTATTTAGTTCTGAGGTAACTAGGACAGAACAGACGTTCACCATCATGGTGGTCCGTCACGATTTCTGAGCACAGGCTGTTGTCTCCAGTCTACTCTAGAGCTCACTATCGGCAACTAACCTCGCGTCCGGGCCTGCCCGTCGCTTCGGCGCCCCTCCGCTGCGCGCACTGAGTTATTAACGCCGCGTCAAAAGCAGAAGTTGCGAGGAACCCGTGCCGGGGAGGTGGCTGCAGAGGGAGACGCGAGTAGTTTGGCTGGAGGGGGGCGTGATCCCCGCTCCATTCATGCGCTCCCAGCGCCACACTGCGCCACACACCGCCGCCAAATGGACCGAAAAGGCCGTATGAAAATACAGTGGGACGTGGATTATCCGAACTAATTGGGACCATGTGCAGTTAGGACACTCGATAGTTCCGGTAACCGAACATACAAAAAATGGCAAGTGTGTACAAAAACGCTGCCAACAATGAACATTTTGAGTGAGTGACAGTTCTTAATCATTCACGATCAGTAGTTTGACATTGTACCATTAGTTCTCTTGCACTTAAAGGTGGTGAAAAGTTTTTTCTACTAATAATAAACATTCCGAGTTGTTAAGCCTTTATTGCAGCATTTGTCAAAGTTCACTGAAGACACATGATTAGCAGTAGTACAGTTTCTCATTAATATTTTATCACTGTCAATTATATCGGGGATCATTCTCAACTATTCTGTATTACAAAAGAAAATGAATAAGTATAGCCTACGATATCTAATAATTAAAAAAAATAATAAATCAGAGAAAATACGAGTTCGGAATTTGACGTTTCGGATGATTGACGTTTGGATAATCGACGTCTCACTGTATCTTCATTATGTTGTTTAACACAAGTAAAACGATCGCACTTCCTTAACAAAAATTTGCAAACCTCGCTACCAAATGCGTGACTTTCCTTCTGAGAATCACTTGAGTTCTCATTACACCCTCGCTTCATAAAGCAGTCTTTATCTTCACAGTTCTGTTGTCGTAAAATGGCTCTAGATATTCGACCTCCCTCTCTGAGAGATTTTTCAAAATAACAAACTCAACCTTGTATATCTTAAACCAATAACTAAGCGAAGAACTAGTCTAGCAAACCTATCACTATTTCGCTCGTCAAAATTATCTATTAAAATGTGTAAAGAAGAAAAAAAGAAACCAATAATTTCACAACATGCAAGCAATGTCCCCAGCACGAAGAGTTACAAAAATGCTCTAAAGAATTTTGTCCAATTTTAGAGAAAAGCAATTCAATGACGTTGTAATCCTATTTAAGAAAATGGGTAAAGGACATTCCTTCTAACTTTATTACTAATGTATTTTGGACATGTTTTATGTAGTCCATATTCAAAATGTGGTGTAACGATATTTCCGCTTAACAAATAATAAAAAAAAATGTAATAACACTGAAGAAAGGTTGCCAATAGCAAACAGTTTCGGAGATGACAACAATGACAGTTGTGAATGGCTGTTGATTGCGAGCAATTCACACACACACACAAGGAATTTTCTTTTGAAAATATCGATGTTTCTGAACAAATATATCGATGTTTCTGAACAAATATATCGATCTGAAGAAAACATCGACACCCAAACATCGATGTTATAATATCGATGTTTCTGCTCGAAAATATCGATGCTTTAAAACAAGATCGATGGTGTTTTGCTACCCCCAGGAGGAGCATTTTGCGGCTCACTGCCCGCCAGCGCTCCGCCCGCGAAGGCACGCGCCAAGGCCCTGGGCTCGAAGCTCCTCGGCGCGCGGAAGGTGCACGCGCGTTGAGCAGGCGGACGCTCTGGCGAAGGCAGCGCCGCCGTCGAACCGCACACCCGCAAGACACGCGCAGCCCTCTTTTTATTATTATTATTATTATTATTATTATTATTATTATTCCACTACATCACGACTAAAGATCTTATGAGTCGGCTGAATATAAAATCTACTCCAAGTTGCAACCAGCTACCTAAGGAACAGATTCGGTGACTATCAGTGCCTCTACAATACTTTACGCAAAATGTGGGCTGTTCCAAATAAAGCAATTTCTTGCATTTCCCAGTGTTTTGAATTACCAGGGAGTTTAGACAAGTTCTTACTCAAATTTTGCGGAACAAATCCCAGAGCTCCGATAACTATCGGGACGACCTGTGCTTTTACGCCCCACATTCGGCTGATCCCAATTTCCAAACTCTTGTATTTAAGACGTTTCTCTGCCTCCTTGGTAACGACGTTTTGATCGCATGGTACAGCAACATCCACAAGTAAACACGATTTGTTCTCCAGATCCCGGATGACTATATTCGGTTTGTTTGCTGCTATCGGGCGATCAGTTTGAATTTGTTGGGTCGTACAATATCGTACACAATCCAACAGACGTCACCGGTTTCGGTGAGTGTTCGTACCACTTGGGGCTTGTGTTCGAAACTTCGAGGGCGGTACAGATCTGCCAGTGGAGGTAGCTACACACCCTGTCGTGTCTTTTCAAGTATTCGGTCTTTGCTAGGATTGGACAAGCTGAGACAATATGATCGATGGTTTCTACGTGTTCCTGACAATGCGGCGTTTATCAACTTGGGAAATTTTGAGAACCGCTTTATTTATTATTATTATTATTATTATTATTATTATTTTTCCGCCTTCGACATACTTGTCTTTCGAGGAGGTTAATAATGCAGTAAATATTTTTTTTTGTTATTAAAGGTCGCATCAACTACTAGATCATTAGCGACCGCTATTGGATGTAACGTTATGGTGGTGATAGGGTGTGAAAGGACGAACACATATAACCACGCCCAAGGCAGGACTCGAACCCGCGACCCCACGGACCAAAATCACTACGGCACTACTACTTTGGCGATATCGGCCACGGGACCGACACCTAGTTTTTGACTTTTTGGGAATCGCCATCCGTAAGCAGTGGTTTATATTAGTCGGAGTAAGTGAAGCTAAAGTAAGTGAAGAGAGGTTTAAGACTGTTTCAGTTTTGGTCAATTGACAGTTATGGGGGATTACGGTGGTTTGAATCGGTCTTTAGGAAACCTGGATTTAATACGTGGGAATGAAAAATACATAGACTGGAGATTAACAAGTATGGGGAAGTGTGAAGGTTTAGATAAAAAGTTTGGGCTATTTGTGTTATGTGGTCGCTTAATCAACGGACTTTTAATTCTCTGTAAATCTAGATATTTGGAATGTACTAGGGGACATTTAAAGTTTTTTTTCTTAAAAATACGTTCTGAATGGTTGTTGATGTTTGGAGATTGTTAGTAGCAGCACATCCTCCAAACTGGACATGCATAGGTCATGGTTGGTAGAATTAAGGATTTAAATATTCATAATAATCTGCATTAGACTTTCAATGAAGAATGTACATTACGCGCGACCCTCGCTTCTATGCAGAATCGTGTTTGGTTTGCTACACCAAATGCTCATTCGGTGTCATATGAAGGGCAGTTGCGGGCCCCGGGGACTAAGGAATTCCTGGCTCGTCCCAAAGGCAACATTTTTGTAACATTACTTTTATTGTGAATAGATCCTTTACCAATTTTAATCGGAAACCTGGATATTTTTGTAAATTTTCTTCTAAATTTACTAATTTTACACTGAATTCAATAATTGAGGACGATGTTATATATTTGGAAAGCTGTGATGATAGAATCTACTCTTCAAAAATCTTATAAGAAAGACAGGAAAATGCTAAATTTGCATCCCTTCGTCAACGACCCATCTTTTTCATCTCCTATTATATTTTCTCAGTCGACATCGCATTTCATAAGTCTAAACCGCACGTTCGTTGCGAGGGATTTGAAAAATGTGAATTTTCATATTTATTTAGGTAAATATTGCTGAGAAAATATAATATTTCGATTAATAATCAGAATATAAAAAACAAATACAAAATACATAAATTATTTCAATCCCAGGGCAATATTAAATAGAAAGAGAACTTTTGTTTCAAATAACCATACGTTTTTTCCGAGTCCTTGTTACGAATCTTAACGACTATCATCATACCAATAAACCGACTTCAAACAAACAGTACTGCAAGTTTCCAAGATCTTGCTTCGTTCCTGATTATAGGGCATTACAAGTATCCGGAGAACTTCTATGTAGGTCCAAGACTGCGAGTAATGTCACAAAAGATAGCGTTGCATATAACTAGGGTATGAATAAAATGAAACCATCTTCAATATCTCACGTCCTCATAAAAAAGAACACTTGAAGGCAGAAAGAGAGTCATAACACGACTGCCACTTTCATCGATTTAGATCGTGGGGCCGCCGCTGACCAACCTCCAGCCTCTTATTGTCGCAGTAGTCACTCCGACCTTTCGCGGGCGCGATTATGTCGGCAAGCAGTACATAGGGGAACGTGAAAGCGCAGCAGGGAGAACGGAGAGGGCAACGTTTAAACCAATGGTGTCAAGGTCTTCCACTGGCGGCAGTGGCACGCGTCGTGGCACCGTAGCACGCCACGAGCTTCTCTGTGCAACTAGCGTCGGGAAAGGACACTATTAGTAACCCCGCCGTTTTATAATGGGGATTGTCTCTGGTGGCGGGGTAATGAAGTGCGTGGAGGGGCGATTTCGTCGTGGCACTCGTGCCACGGACTCCCGCTCGTGGCATCGACCTTGACAACACTGTTCTAAACGAAAAAAGCGCAAGGACCGGGAACGGGCAGCGGGGCGAAGGGAGAAGCGTGTGGAGAGGGGAGCGCTGCGAACAAGGAGGGAATGAGGCGGAGGGCGCAAAGGGTGGAGCGTGGGGTGAGAGGTGCGAGGTGAGCACAGTGGCGGATCCAGCCGATCATTTTGAAGGAGGCCTTCCTAGATTTTTCTTAAATCACGAACTAACTACATAAAGATTTTTGTTAAATAATTAAATGATAGTAAATTTGTTATTATGTTGTGTAAAATTTTCGTAGTATAGATCTATATATGACACTATACAATATTGTTTTTTTAATAATTACATAATTCTTACCAAATAAATATTTAAATCAATTTTGTCAAATAAAATAAGGTAAGAAACGAAAACTCTAGGCCTTTGGGGAGGGGGCATGGCCCCCATGCCCCCGCCCTCCTGGATCCGCCATTGGCTGAGGATGTATGGGATTGGTAGGACCAATGGGTGCAGAGTGCGAGTTCGAGAAGGAGAGGGAGGGGGTGGAAGGCAGAATGCGGGGGTAGGGTGCAGGGCGTGCGTGGAGTGGGGGGAAAGGGGTGAAGCGGGGACCAGTGCAAGGTCCGGGGTGGGCCCCGAGGCTTGGGAGGGTGAAGGGTTGATGGGGGAGAGGGGACCGGGACGGAGGTAGATATGGATGGTGGAGAGATTGGGGAGGGGCAAGAGAGGGGAGGCAAGAGGGAGTGAGGGGAGTCGTGGCAAAGGGTCAGGTGGGGTGGGGGCGGGGGACTGGGGTGGGGGGTAGGGCGAATGTGTAGCTGCAGACGGAGGGGCGTGGGTGAGGGCGCCAGCGAGAAAACGAGGGGGCGGGAGGCAGAACGCGGGAGTGGGGGAGAAGGGGTGAAGCGGGGACCAGGGCAATGTCCGGGGTGGGCCCCGAGGCTTGGAAGGGTGAAGGGTTGATGGGGGAGAGGGTACCGGGACGAAGGATGATAGGGATGGTGGAGAGACTGGGGAGGGGCGAAGCGAAACGAGAGAGAGGAAGCAATGCGGGGGGGAGGGTTGGCAAGGGGTTAGGAGGGGCGACGGGGAGGCGAGGGTGGAGACGGACGTGGATGAGGGCGGGGCGAGGAAACGAGGGGGTGGGAGGCAGGATGCGGGGGTGGGGTGCAGTGCGTGGGTGGAGTGGGGAGAAGGGGTGAAGCGGAGGCCAGTGCAAGGTCCGGGGCGGGGCGAGCGACTGTGGTGGGGCAAAGGTTGCTAGCTGCTAGAGTGGAGACCGGGGCTAGGGAAGGAGATAGGACGATGGAGGAGATATTGGAGAGGGACGAGGAAGGAAGACGAGGTGGGGGGCAAAGGGTCAGGTGGGGCGGGGGGCGACGCGAATGCGTAGGTGGGGGCAGAGGGGCGGGGTGAGGAAACGAGGGGGGGCGGGGCGCTTTTATTCCCGCCAGCGAACACGGGCATTCGTCCGCCGGCAGTGATCGAACCCGCGCCCGTTGACGGGGGCGCAATAAAATTTACGGCGCCGGCCGGGCCGGAAGAATGTTATGGTCCGCGCGGAGGAGATTGCGTCAGAGGAGCTGCCGCGGCGCTCGTCCTTCGCAGCGCCTGCTCCCAGGAGCTGCTCGCTCCGCGAAGACGTGGAAAGCCAATTCACAAGAAAGCGCTTCCAACTTGAAAATACAGTAATCCCTCGACATTCGTGGATTCGCTATTCGCGAGTTCCGAACATTCGCGATTAGAGAAATGCACCCGGCTTTAACACTCGCGACTTCGATATTCGCGAGTGGGTCATTTAGTCGTACATTTTCTTTGAAAGCGAGCACATTTCATTTCCTTTATCATCATCATATCGGAAACGAACTCGGCAGACCTCGGAGCTCGCTGTATAACTTTCTTCAAAAATTACAGAGATGAAATGTCAATTCACATTTATAGAATAACACAATTGTAAAATACAGTTATCCCTCGACATTCGCGGATTCGCTTTTCGCGAGTTCCGAACATTCGCGATTAGAGAAATGCTACTGGTTTTAACACTCTGGTACTACATTTTCTTTGAAAGCGATCACATTTCATTTCCTTTATCATGATCATCTGGGAAATCATATTAGAACAGCGAGAAAGGTGAAGAGAGAGAGAGAGAGAGAGAAAGAGAGAGAGAGAGACAGACAGACAGAGAGAGAAGGAAATCCTAAATACAATCATTTTCAATTTCGAAGTAAGTTTCAGACATTATTTTATTTGTACATTTGGAATGTTAATTGTGAATTCTGTTTGTAGTAGCGCTTAATCAGTTGTACTGTAATTGATTGTCAGATTTTTTTCTTTCTTTTTTAAACAGTTTTTCGATATCCAAGAATCTAACCCACCTTTCTTCATTAAAAGATAGACGTAACATTCGCGAGGTTTTTTGGGAACCTAACTCTCGCGAATGTTGAGGGATTATTGTATTCTTTCCCTTGGTATCATTCTTTTTCGCGTAGATTACGTATCTTGTATTTAGACCGTACATTTCACGCATATTGTCGAGTTCAGATACTTTTCACTAATACGTGTTTCAAACAATGTCTAACGCAAGGCGGACGTGATGTGTGTCAGGGGGAGCGAGGGTGTATTTATGTGTGTGATTATACACTAATGTGTGTGAGTTTAGGTATGATTGTATGTGTGGTTGGTCTAGATTTGTTAATACCTTCTACATTTAACTATTCCCTTGTGCCACCGCCGCCGCAGTCACCACTACCATCACCATCACCACCACGACCATCACCATTATTATCAATACATAATTTATATATATATATATATGTATATATGTATATATATATGTATATATATACACACATAAGGCTAATCTTTACCGAAATCGTGAATCTGTAAATTATGTATTGATAATAATGTTGATGGTGGTGGTGGTGATGGTGATGGTAGTGGTGACTGCGGCGGCGGTGGCACAAGGGAATAGCTAAATGTAGAAGGTATGTGTGTGTGTGAGTGTGTGTATATATATATATATATTGTAGTGATACCGAATATATTACGGCTAATTGCGCGCCTAAGAATTACTCCCGGGCTACGCCTGTCTGAGGGTCAGCCGACGGCGCCAGGACGGCGGCGGCTGCTCGCCGCCCCCTTCGCCCCTTTTGAATCTGTCACGGCCACGTGTCCCGGAGCTTGGGTGGTCGTTTCGTGCGCACGGCACCCCCGGTATTTTTCCGCGACGCTCAAAGCCCCCCCAGCCTCCCTTGAGATTTCCAGCCCCTCACACCCCCAGCCATTAATAACTGCCCCTATTTGACGCAAAATTGAAGCGAGAGGGAGCGATAGCCAGCTTCTCTCTCATTTCTCGACCTCAAAAACACTCGACGATTGGGCAGAAATAGTTTGAGACGCACTACCCTTGCGCCAATAGCCGCCGGAATTAGGCAATGTTCTGGAAGGTTCCAGAATCTTGGGGATAATTTTGGTGGGGGAAAGAAGCTTCGAGGGACTTCGAAGCAGGCGACGCGAGGAGAGAAGCGAAAGAGTTTGCTTCGGGGTAGGACGCGAGTAGCGGTCAAGGGGGGACAAGTTGCCTTTGTGGTGGCACTAGGTGCCGGAGCCATAGTTCGGTTCGTATTGGATGGACTTATAAAAAACATTGAGTTTTCTTGGGAGAATTTGTGCAAGTCCCCTTTAACAATTGTAGACCGCGGGGCTGTGTGACGGACAATTGACAGTGAATTGTGCTGTGTTAATATCCGACGTGTGCTCGAATTCGGGACTTTTTTCGTGAGATTATCAGATGATTCACGAACTCGCTTCGATCTCCAAAATACAGTGTGATAGATAGAGAGTGAGGAGATCATTCATTCGAGCAAACATTACCTAATCATTCACAACATTGAGCGGACGGCGCTGTGTGTTGGGCCAGCCCAGCAACCCCTCGCTGCATACCTGGTTCAGTCCTGCGCACCCCACCCGGGGCAGCGCCTCACTGCCCGTGACGACCCTCGCAGCCAGCTGACGGCCTGAGGTTATTCAACTTTGGTGGGTTGTGCAAGCCGCCTTGCGGAGGCAGTATTTATTTTGCTTTTGTGGTGCGCCCGTGGTCGAAAGTCATAAACTGTGTGGCGAACAATTTTTGCTAATTACCTTTCGACCGGGCGACGAAGAGAGATTCCCCGGCCGCGCTTGGCCGTCAAGAGGGAATTTGCGCAAGGAGAAATCTTTGTCATTGTAATTGTATTAATTTGTATTTCTTAATTTTAACTTGTGTGTGTGCATGACATGTTTTTTTTGATTTGGGTAAAGGGGAGCATGCCCGCCGATCTGATTGGTACCAGTTCATTCGTGATTTCTTACTGAATAAATCCCCCATGTTGTTATATGAATGCAATGCTTCTCATTTGACCCCGACCGCCAGCTTCCTCCATCATCGCCATTTCAGGCCAGACTGTCTATCGACTGAGCGAGCCGGCTACCCGTCCGAGGCGCCCAACCGAAGACGAAGGGTAGTCGCAATATATATATATTTTGACCGTATTGGTCAAAACGTAAATAATAGGCGCTCCACAACGTTCAAAAGTGGCGCGCAGGTTGACGAATCGTTGCGGAACGAATCGGGCCGAGCCGTGAACGAGTGCCCGGAAGGTGGTGAATTGGTCGGTCGGACCGCGCGAAAGGGCAGTTGGGAGTTGAGCAGCGAGAGGTGAGGACAGAGGTATGATGGCGACAAGAGAGCGATGTGGTAACGAACAGATAAATCGAGAATAATCGGGACGGCTGGTGCTAAAGGAAGGATAATTGTGGTGGACTTAATGATGATTGTGAGTTAGGATTGTGGTAAACTCAAGTGGAAAGAATAATCACGAAATTTGACGAGAGAAGAGGACAGTGCACGGACACGTGGGCAATGCTGTTCAGTGATAGTCGGTGTAGCTGTGCGGATGCGGGATTATATGGTGGAGCCGTGTGAGCTGAGACAGTAAATTCGTCGTGTGAAGAAGGAAACTGTGGTGAGGCGACGCCGGTGCATGGGAACGGGCCGCCGGCGACACGTGGGCAGGCAGAACATCGTTGGCGCCAAGGTCACCTCTCGGCATCGGACGGAGCACGCGGCATCGCGTTGCGTAGAAGACGACGGTTGTGGAGGGCAGATAAGTAACAATAATTATGAACAAAATAGAGGGGTAATCGAGTGGAATGCCAGTTCAGGGTGCTCACTGAGTAGTAAGGAGAGCAATGGTGTCTGTAGTGGTACACGAATGGCATGCAGTTTCCAGAGAAATGGAGGTTATATAAATGAAAAAAAATTTGTAATGATAGGAATATTCGGAGACGTATTGTGACCGTTCGTGTAGGTCGGCCGTGGGGAAATTTCGTGGGTAATTTGGCTCTTGTTGAAATTTTGAAAAAAACACAAAGTTGAAAGCCACAAACATTAATATAATTGAATCTCAAAAAAAAGAAACACAAATTGCAAAATTACCTAACATGCACAGATAAACAAATGAACAAAGAAAAATACAACACTGATCAGCGTAAAAAAAAAACTTTTTGAGGAAAAATCAACTGCAGAAATTATGAATTTCAAAGTTGGCACAAACTAGCATCACAGCAACATCTTCTGTGACAAAAATAAATTGAAATCCAACAAATTGAATCAAAGATATCTCTGGGGAGATGAGTACACATAATAGTACATCAGAGGGTAGAGCACAGGCATTTCGGATGACAAAATGCCTCAGCACTTTCTGTTTACAAAAGTTGCAATTAACCCTTCCTCAACATACACTGCATTAGCATACATAGTAGTTTCTTGCAAAACAATTCACTTCAATTACAAAGACATATGTTGTGTACAATTAAGATGAATAAACATAGTTTTGAAAACACAGAATATTCAAAAGAAATTGCAAAAAAACTAAACATGTGTGTTTACACCATAAATGTGAAACATTTATTACAACCTACACCTTTGGTTGAAATTAAAAAATATGTTGTATTTTTACTCAACAGGCATCCAAATTTCAATAAATATTTCAAGATATTTAAGTTCACTTAAATTCAACAGTTCATAGCAAATATACTTTTATAACCTTTTAATTGTTCATAAATAACCCAAATTGTTTCTAACTTGATTTGGATTTTACACTATCATCAAAATGTTCTTTTTGATTTAAAGACAGAAACTGCACTTGTAGTGTATTAACATGACAAGATTCTATCATAAATAAGTGATGTTCTCCCCTTAGAAAGACACACTACTTCAAATATCTTTTGAAAATAGTCCACAATGATTATGGAAATACCAATGATCGGGTATATCATACATTATGCAAGAGTGTTAATGGCCAAAAAAAATATTAAACAATCTGACAGTGAACTACAGGAACAACACTTCAACCTGCATTCTACAGTCAATTGCTTGCAAATTCTCATTACTTTTATAGTATCACATACAAAATTGTTTTTGTCTTTAACACCGACCTTATTTCGGTGGCCGTGGCGTGTCGCCACCAGCGCACAACTCACAGCGAACTAATGCGGCTGCCGACGCTCTGTCTTGGGCCTAAGCACGGGTTCTCTCTGTAACCACGTCTTACTCCAAGACCAGATGCCTTTGTCGAACGCGCATCTGCGGTGTGAATTTAGCCACCACTGGGCCAAACCTCTTTCTCGCTAACTGGAGCTCGCGGCCCCACACCATCAGCTTCCAAATTCACGCTGCTACCTCACGCTGGCCGGCTTCTCGAAAACATTCTGCGCACTTTCCAGACCCGCCGTTACAACCCCTTCTTTTCCGCGTAGGGGAGGGAACAACTGTCTTCCCCCCGCCACCCCTCCAGCGACGCTGATAAGGCGACGGGTTACGTAATCGCGCGGCGAAGCACGCAGACGAGGTCTTTCTTATCGCCAAATAGTGACTGAGCGAGCTCAGGATCGCTACAGTATAGTATAAACCATTTAGTCTGTATTCAGTAAGAATTTGCGACCAGGTCAAGGATGTAAATTATGTTAGTAATATGAAGATGTTTTGTTGTTTTTTTCTTAATACATTCTGTTTCCGTGACGGTAGATTCTTTGAATTCAGATAATGATGATTAAAGTACCCCCCTCAAAGAACCCCTGTGCCCAAAACAAACATTACAAAATTTATGATATGTGTACTCATGAAACCAACAAGGGTAAGTACGGTCACAAATATATATATATATATATATTATATATATATATAGATATAATAACTATTTTTATCGGTCAGTGCTTCTAATGTTCTGTGAAGTAAAATAATTTCGTCCGTAACAACTTTTACGAAAGGAGAGGAATGTTACATCAAAATAAGGGTGAGAACAAGAGCTTCTATTTGCATTGGAACATTTAAAGACAAGTGGAGGGCAAATTAAGCGAAGAATAATCATTGAAGCTCATGAAGTTTCACTTAAGTATACAATATTCTCTTGTGAGGTATGCAATGCATTCAGTTGAGCCGTTGCTTCTATAATTGAATAAAGAAAGAAAAAAACAATAAAAAGAAAACAAGATGCTATTTACGCTTCTCCGCAATGCATGTTTCAATCTCGTCTTTTCAGTGTCAGCAATCAATACACAATAAAGTTGTACGAGTATTCGATTGAAAATGTAACAAATAAACCTAAATAAAAAGAAACGTTTCCGTCATGAGTAATGTGTAAGATATAATAGTTTTAAAATGGTGATAGAATAATGTAGCTTTATAATTCCAGCAGTTTAATTTTCTCTTGTATTTCTTCCTGTGTATTAAACGTACACATTAAAATTTAGTTCGAAGGCATTTTTTTAGGACTGCAAACGAATGTAGTAGGATAATACTGTTTGGAATTAGCGTAAAAAAACTCCACAAAGAAAACACAGAACTACAGAAGAGCAATGAAAATTTCATACTGTTTCTCCTACAAAACTATAAGTATACATTGAGTATTGGACCTTTGCCGTCTCCTGAAACGAATGTTACTAAAACGAGTGTAAACTTACATAGATCGCATCCTCACTGTGTGTTAATTGCCTCAATGAGTCAAAGAAAGAAAACAGCCACCCGAGATCATCAAAACATCAACGAAACTGAAATCCCAACCAGATGTTTGAAGAGAAGAGTCAGAACAGGAGAAGCGAGCAAAGAGAAAGGTGACTATGAGAAGGTCGCCTCGATTAGAATGCCTGGATGAAAATGGCTGTAGTTGCTCTTTCAACACCGCGAATGCATTTCGTGCGGAATGAATTGCACGATCTCCAGTGCCTCATTCTCAGTGTAATGATAATCGCGTGGCACTAGATGGACAACACTCCGCCTCCAAACTCGCAGGGCATATTTGGAGGTGTAAACAAGGTGTAGAATTCGTTGCGAAAACATAAGTTCAGATTATGACATTGCTTTGTTACGCTTAGTGGTTGCCTGTTAATACTACTCTCTGTTTACACAATATCACACGAGCTGAACTCTGCGTGATGAATTACAAAAGACAAAATATGTTTCTTCCTTTGAGAGGAAGCGATGCCTTTCGTCGAGAAGTTTCCAGCGATGTCGCAAGGAATCGACACGACGCGGTCGTGGAGGAGCTACACTTGAATTGACAGGATCCTTTGCAACAAACAGGAATATGACGTATCAACACACGCACGTCTAGCAAACATCACCTTTCATTTGAGGCAATGACTGACTTACTACAACGAGAATTGTTATAACGACTTATGCGGTAATGACCACACGTCATTCGAGTGCACCAGGGTCAGTCCAATTAATTACATTATTGGCATTTCAGAAAGCGATCAGATGAAAAACTGCTTGCAGAGAACAATGTTTACATGTGGTACTCATGGTGTTTTCGATACAATCTGGAAGATGTGAAAACTGGAAAAACTCACCTTAATCTACACTGGTTTTAAACTTTGGGTTTAATTTTATGTACACATACGTTAAGCTCTTTTTAATGTACAAGGGTTATATTATGTGTTCATGCAACAATACCTGAATATATTTAAATTTATATGACATTTCTAACAGTGTACCACACACAGAACGCAGCCAGTTGGGAGTTTCGAGTATACGTCCTGGGTAGGGCTGTACCCCACCTGGAGAAAGCCTGGAGGAGAATAACTCCGCAGGTCGTATGTGAAGGTTTGCGCGCCGACCTTTTGTTCCAATGGTGTAGGAACACCGCCACCTCTAGGCAACTGGTCTGACCTCGCGGGACCAATGGCCAAAGTAGTCATTGCGCGTGGAAACACTTAATACACACTCCTCCTTGCGAGAAGCTATCAGCAATACGAATTCACTTGGCACGGTGCAAGTCTGTATTTTTTTCCACCGAAAAAGAATAACTCAACAAATATTCTAATAATTGGAATTTTTCTTAAAAAGAAGAAAACTAGTGGTGCTACAGAATGGCACAGACTTTCC
>JAHLJT010009436.1:172433066-172739751 GCA_031308135.1 Acheta domesticus | reverse complement strand
TCCACCGCCCTCCGCCCCACCCCTCCCCCTCCGCCCTCCTTCCACCGCCCTCCGTCCACCGCCCTCCGTTCACCGCCCTCGGCCCTCAGCCCCCCTGCTCATCCGCCTCGCCGGCCACCGTGAATATCTCCCAAAGCCTCGCTCACCAACTGCATCCGCCGCGCCCTCTCGCCACTCCACCAGCTCCATTCTGCCCCTGTTCGTGCTACGCTGCCGTCATGCCGCCTCGCAGTGTCTGCCCGCTTCCCACGGCATTGGATCACCGCCACAAGGCCGTCTCGTCGCCCTGCTGCCCCGACAACCTCCCGTCCCATCACTCTGTCGCTCATCTGTCTCGTTGTCCTCCCGTCCCGCCGTCATCCGTCCTGCCGTCCTCTCTTCCCACCGCCCTCCCGTCCCGCCACCTGCTGCCGTCCCTCCGCCGTGTCACCCTCCTGCCCCGCCGCCATCCTGTCCCGACAACCTCCCGTCCCAACACTCTGACGCCCTTCTGTCTCGCTGGCTTGCCGTCCCGCCACCCTGCCACCCCATCGCCCTGTCGCCCACCTGCCCCGCCACCCTGCCATCTCCCCGCCTTGCCGTTCCGACGCTCTGCCGTCCCGCCGCCCCCCTTCCCGCCACCCTCCTTCCCTCCACTCTGCCCCATTCCCGCCACCCTGCCATCACGCCGCCCTGCTGCCCCACCGTCCCGCCACCCCCTTCCCCCCTTCCCACCAACTTGCCGTCCCGCCGTTCTACTGCCCCTCAGCCAATCCCACTGCTGTCCTGCTTCGCCGCCGCCTCCACACCATTCCGCCGCCGCCCCTGCCATAAAGCCATAACGGCGGTTTACGGTCGGCGGCGGCGGCGGCGCGATCGGCCCGTGATCGCCGCGTCGATACTGCGCCGCCGCCCCCATCGCCCCCACCGCCGCCTCTTCCGCCTCGGCGCGCCGCCTCCCTGCGGCCTCCCACCCGCCTCCCGCCGCGTCGGATGGGAGCTCCTGTCTCAGCGCCCTTACGTCGCCTCCATTGTCATGTTTTCACCGCCCTGCACCGTCATGCCTCCGCAGGAACATTTGCACCACTTCCCCAACTCTCCCACATGTCGCTGGGTTCTATCAGGTTTTACTTACATTCTCTGCATTCACGAATTTGTTCGTACATCGTCTTCACCACTGAATTTTAACTCCTTGGTAACAACTCCCCCTCTACTCTCGCCCTCCTCTACCTCACCCCTCTACTTCTCTCACCTCATCTCTCTCACACCCGTTTCTACAGTCCAGGCCCCTCATCCTATTCCCCGCTACCTATCTCCGCATCCCGGTTCCGGTAACCCAGTCCCCGCACCACACCCTCCCCTCAGCAGTTTCTCCATCAACGACGCCCTTTCTGTTTTGCCATTCGCCTCCGCGTTGCTTTCATCGCATGTACCACACATGCTCTCAGCAGAATCCAATTACAACCGCCAGTTAATTTCATGTGGGATCTATATCTCAGTCCAAGTACTATAACCGTTGACGTATCGCTGCAAATGTCCGAACAAATAAACTACAACCGCAAGTTAACTTTCCCTTCTTGGAACGACATCGAATATTCCGATTGCCCGATTCCTGCGATCCGTGTTTGACATGTTAGCGGCACCATTGTCCGGCTGACTATGAGTGCATAGATCATTCTGATCTGTCTATGGGCGATATTTGTTTATTTACCGTCTATTCTTCGCCTGTTACTATTGTTCTGTTGCTGGGTTTGCGTAGATTTCGAGTAGGCAGCGCACGTCCACGACAAGCTCCATGTTTACTCATTCATTCGCCACAAGTGTCAAGCTTACCCCGAGTGGAACAGCAACCGTCTTCTACGTCAATGAAGACTGCGCATTAAGTGCGAATATTGTGAAGTACAATTTGGTCACAGATGTTAAATTTGCTTATCCACGCCATGAAATGTCATATAATCAGGGGCTATCAACCTTTCGGACCTCAGGGCACACTAAAACATACATTGTCAAATCTCGAGGACCACTATATTTTAAAAAAAAATCAGGTTGCAAAATAAAGACCTTATAAATCTAAAATTTGTGCAAAATGCGCATTCATTTTGAAAAATTATTCATTATTAAAAATACGTCAATGTTAATTTCAGCGAAATAAAACGAAGAAGGCTGTTTACTTTTTTAGTTTGAGCACTCATTTAACATAGATGTGAAAATCGTGCGAAAATGGTAACTGACATTTCAAGTTTCGCTCGAAAGTGTCTCGTAAAACTTCATGTGTATACCAACAGGCACAAGCTATAACATTCAAGCGAATTATCACTTCCATTTATTATACGTTCTTGAAATTACTTGCCAATATGCTACGAGTATAGTATACAGAACATCTCCTCGTCCTCCATTAATCCCGATTCATTTTTTTCTCCATTTGGCGCGTTAGGAGAGGGATGACTGTTATCCAATTGGGAGCATCCATTTTGAAATTGAAACTCCCGATTGGATAACAGTACCTCATCTCATAACTCAACAAGAGTAGACAAATTTTAATCGGATAATAATGCCAATAAAGTAGATTTCGTTCAAAATGTATGATTCACATTATTTACACCCGAATGTTTCATTTGTTGCCTAGCGTTTGTAATAAGTTTACGCACTAATTTCTTTGCTGCTATTAAAACAAAAAAATGTTCAATTTCTCTCTGGAGCGCCAAACATCTCTCGCGGCCGGTTGGCGCCCGCCACATTGGACTGCGTCGCACGGGCTTCCGCAGGTTGCTTCTGACAGATCGCCAGTTTGGGTTTCCTACGAAATGTCGATTCCGTGAGCTTCAAGCGAAGAATCGAATGAAGTGATGCGTGTGGCTACATCACCAATGAAATTCCGAGGGAGAAGGGCCGCATCGAAATCGTTTACATTGCTCTCCATCTGCGCCACTTGGGTTTCCAGAGATAGATGGTAAAATGAGCATTCCATGTGACGCAGAAAGTACATAACGAAATATTTTTTTGTGCATTGAAATAAGGTGAATTATCATTGTCCCTGTGGTGCATGAAAAAATATATCTAGATTTCATAATGTAATATTAAACTACAACAAATTTGAACATTGATCCGTCAGTCCTTCCCTCCGTCACCACCTCCGTCCGTCTGTCAGTCCATACGTCAGCCTGTCCTTCAGCCAGTCCGTCTGCCAGTCCGTCAGTCCGTTAGCCCGTTTGTCCGTCAGATAGTCTGTCTGACCGTCAGACGGTCCGTCACGTCATCAGACAGTCCGTCAGCCAGACGTCCGTCCGTCAGACAGTCTGTCCGTCAGACAGTCCGTCCGTCCGTCAGACAGTCCGTCCGTCCGTCAGACAGTCCGTCCGTCCGTCAGACAGTCCGTCCGTCCGTCTGTGAGACAGTCCGTCCGTCAGACAGTCCGTCCGTCAGACAGTCCCTCCGTCTGACAGTCCGTCCGTCAGACAGTCCGTCAGAAGGTCCGGCCGTCTGTCCGTCAGAAAGACAGTCCGTCCGTCAGAGAGTGTCAGTGCGCAAGTCAGCCCGTCAGACCGTTCGTCATTCCCTAAGTACGTCTGTCTGTCGTTCGTTTTTACTTTCCCGTATACGTACGTATATACGTAGTATAGGGAAAGTTATGTAATGCTGCGCGAAAAAATGGCCAATTTTCGGCGGAAAAAAATTAATTGCCGGGCCGTGAAAACAAAGAAGTGGATAAAACCAGTTGCTAAATTAAGAAGAAAAATCCCCTAACACGTGGTGTAGCCAGAAACCCTGTTTTCTAGGTTCTTGATACCGAAAACCCAATTGAAAGGAAAACGTCCGTCTGTCCGTCCGTCTGTCCATCCGTCTGTCCGTCCGTCTGTCCGTCCGTCCGTCTGTCCATCCGTCCGTCTGTCCGTCCGTCCGTCTGTCCATCCGTCTGTCCGTACCGTCTGTCCGTCCGTCTGTCTGTCCGAATGTGAACACTGCTAGCGCCTAAACCATACGTACGATTTCTTCCAAAATGGATATTCCCCGGTCGATCTGATTCTAGTCGAAGCTTTGAGATTTTGAAAAAGATTCTTTAAAATTTGGGGGTACTTTATATGAAGCGCCCCGGGGATTTTCAAAATTTTCTCAAAAACGGATCCAAATTTTTTCTTTAAATTTCTTGTATGAATAGAGTAAAATACACTTATTAACATGGCATAGGTCCGATTTTCACGGATAACTCTGAATTTTCGAAAATTGTGAAAGTTTGACTTGTTTTCGGCGTCTTTCTCCAACTACAAAATAGAAGATAGAGATTTTTTTCTTCAAATAAAATTTGTTCTGCAAATTGAGTTCTTCCATAAAAGTCATGTTTTTCAAAATTTTAGTATTTTTCGCGCAATATTGCGTGCATATGTGCAATTTCAAAAAATTACAAAAGCAAGGTTTTCTCAAAAACGGCTCCAAGTTTTTTCTTTAAACTTTCGGTAGCGATAGTGGTAATTGTAGTCTATCAGATGACATAAAAGCCATATTATTCTACAGGTTGTTTTTTTCAAAAATTACAAAAATGTAAATATTTTCTCATGTTTCTCACGTCACGTTACATTATTGGTGATTTGTTCACATTATTATATTTATGAGGACATGTGCTTTAAATAATGTCAAGTAAAGTTTCTCGAAAACACAACCGTTTTCTGTGAAAAGTAGCTCAAAATTTCGCATTTTCAGAAACGCTCAAACGCCATTTTCTCATTTATGGCTGCAATTTTTTTTCTTGAAACATTTGTAACGGATAGTGCGAATTATACTCTTTAGTATAGCGTAAAGTTTATTTTGAGTAATTTTTTGTTTTTTCAAAAATTAAATAATTGTAATTTTTTTTGAAAGATCTCTCACATATTTAATATGCACATTACCAGCAATTAGTAAACATTATTATATTTGTGAGTGTAAGTGCTTCAAATAACTTCAAATAAAGTATTTTGAAAACTCAAACATTTTCTGTGAAAATGAGCTTCAAATTTCGCATTTTTAGTAGCGCTAAAACGCCATTTTCTCTTAAACGGCACATAATATTTAAAAGAAAATTGCCATTTAGGACTAGGTTTTTGTGTTCTTTAATATTCTAAAATTGATATTTCGGTTCTATCAATAGGAAACTGAAATTCAAGAAAATGAAAAAAAAAAATGTAATTTTGGCGGTGATAGATGACAGCTGGCAAGAAAGAGTTTGTGGCAATTCCGAATAGCTAGCGAAGACCCAAGGAAATAGAAAACTAATACGGGAAAGTCTGTGCCATTGTGTAGCACCACTAGTTTAAATTAGTAGTTTTGGGGGAATTTTTTTAAGTAGAAGCAATTTCGGAATTTTCGGAGACATTTGTTTCCAGACATAAGACATCTGAAACGTAAATGGTCACTCAACTCACATTTCCTTCCAGGGTACTGTAAGTACTGCCACTCTCACTCCCCCATCCCTCCGTTTCGTAGTGCCCGTCGCTTTGACTCCCCTCTTTCCTCATCCCACCGCCCGATGAGACCGATTAGCGCGATCGGATTTCACCTACAGAGGGCTCCTCACTCACGTCCTTCACACACACACACACACACACACACACACACACACACACACGCACACGCACACACAAAATGTTCAGGTAGCGCGACAGCTCCCCGAACCCTCAACAAGAGGAACCTATCAGGAAAACTCGATGGAACTGAATGGATTCATTTGAATTTGGAGCAAGAAAGGAAAAATCACCCATCGCACGTACTACGTTTTGTAACACTCATTGTCGAGGGCAAAGGGCAAGAGGAAATAAAGGGATGGCATTGCAATGAAATGTGTTAAACTTGAAACGCTTGTCTGAGAATATTTTTAAAGTAAAATATAAAAAAAAAACCATTTATGATTTTGTCTCATAGGTGCCACCGGTGAAAGTGCGGTAAAACGGAGTCTACCACTCTAATAATTTCAATGTTCCGTTTAACTGAGAAATAATTTGGACTTAATCATACTGAATCTACGGTTTCAATAGTGTTGTCTTGCGTTACGCCGAAGACGAGCATTGGCCAGATTCTTTAAAGCACATCTCCGAAATTTACCTCTTGTTTATGAAGAAACACATCCCGCTTAAAGTGATACCTCCTTAGTCGCTAGTGGTTTTCGGTTGTTGGTCGTGGAGAAGTACGATTTGCGATGAGGAAAAATTGTCGTCCGTTTCATCTAACATCAGATTAGCGAAGAAGATTGCAACGACGTTGAATCTGATGATGATGACAGTGATGCTGAAAGTGATAGGTGATTGCGACCGATGACGGCTGACACGAGACAGTCCAAAAACGGCAACTGCGATCAGGGCCGTTTTAACAGCATTGGGACCCTTGGGCCGAGGATAATTCGGGGGTCCCCTCTTCTTACTTTCAGCACCCCCCCCCATTTCGATGCTGAAATACAAAGAATGTCCTATCAATTCACATAGTATTTTCTTTTTTTTAAAGACATTTTGAAAGTATTTCTTAGTGTTTCAATTTTACATTATTCAAACAAAAAATTCAAACGTATATGTATAAGTATGAATAAGAGATTCATAATTACATTGAAATATATTACAAATTAAATAGTTAAATTTTTTTATTGAATTGTACAATATAAAATTGAAACGCATCAACCAGCAATATTCCATATCATACCTAGTAATGCGTGACACATCACTCCGTTGTGCCAATTTATTTGCGTATACTTTAATCACAAATCTCTTTTATACGCTTTTTATTTTATTTTTGAAAAATTGGTATTAAATAATTTTTTTTAAGAACTGTCGGAGGCCCTTGAATATTGGGGACCCTGGGCCCGTGCGTTAACACGGCACCGACTGCGATGGCAATGACACTGACAAAATGCTTTTACGCCGAAGATAATATCTCTCACCGAAATCTCATCACATCCGGAAGTAATGCTCGACTGTCAGCAAATGCTCGAGTAATCTGGAACCAAAAAAAACGAGCTTTCTGCTGCGTACGGCAGGTATCCTTTTATTCCGCAATGTGCCAGCTGCCTAAAGCTCGTTGTGTTGCAAATCTGTTCTCCTGCGCTCGCCGCTCCCCTTTGTGCTGCCCGCGCCTTCGCGAGCGGCCGCGGCGCGGCGCGGCGCTGCGTGTCACTCGATCGCACTCCCGAAATTAAAACGAGCGGCTCCGTGGAGCGGACGAACCGAGGCCTTCGTTTCAAAGGCAGGAGCGACTGTGGCGACGGGACGGAAACGGAGGAGGCGGTGCTGACTAGGAGGCGGATTTTGATGACCTAAAACTTGGCCAAAAACGATCGACAAAATGTTCTCGAAATGTTTTAAAAATGCCCTAAAAATCCATGAATAATGACGTAAAAATGTGATCAAAACCACTTCAGATAAACAACTAAAGCTGTTGGAAATGATACTGATATGATCGAGGTCTCTTCTATTCGCTCAAGGGCAGTCATCTTGCAGACGTTTGGTTTGGACTGTACTTTTCCAGGGAATCTCTGCCTTTAGCTATCCCGAAATCCTTCGAACAGAGAATGGTGCTGATAGGCGTCACAGGAACCTTAGATTGCCTACAACGGCTGACATTACAATTTCTGAGCTAAGAAATCGAATATGCTACACAGGAATTCTGTGGAGAACATTTGTGGCATCTTGTAAATAAAATTTCAAGCAAATATGCTATTAAAATCGATGAAATCAAGGAAAAATACATTAAATGTAAAAAATTACAGTCGAAATCGACGAGAAATGCAAAAAATGTCATAAAATATGTGCCATTTCCTTTTGTCATAACATAAAATGAATTTGTATACTAAACGTCATTGTTCTAAAATGACAAGTAAAAAAGGGTGGGAGATAGGGCCAGAAGAAACTCGTGGGGCGGCAAGGTTAGGCGGGGCACGGAATGGGGAGAGCAGGGCGGGTTGTTTTGTATATAATGAAACAAGAATGAATGATGCGTGAATGAAACCAAAAAAAAGGAAATTAACTAAAATGAATACTATTTAGGATTAAGAAAAAATAAAAAAATTGTTGAAGTTTAGTATGCAAAAACGTGCAACGTCAATAACTAAGAAATTAGATTTAAGCTAAAATTAAGTTTTAGCTAATATTAAATTAATTAGTAAGCTAAGCTGTCCCTCCAAATGCTTAAGCCGCAAGGCAGCAGTGCACTTGCATTTCATTGAAGAAATTAAATTCCCGCCTCCTCAGGGGTACTGTGGAGGGTGGAGTGAGGGAGTCAGTGAGTGAGTGAGTTTGTCAGGGAGGGAGGGGGCGGTATGGCCGGCGGGGATGTCGGAGGGTGGGGCAGCGTAGCTGTCGCCGGGCCCTGGAAGCGCTCTTCGCCCTCCGATCGCCAAAGGCCCCCGAGGTGCGCCCGCCCGCTCTCTTTCTGCGTTGCTCGCGCAGCCGAACTCTTTCCGCGCCGCTGCGCCGAATGCGCAGCGCGACGCGACGAGGCGCTCGACACACGGCCCTTGTGCGCGGCTCGCGTCGAGGGCCAGCGGAAACCCCTTCGCATTGCCCAAACGCGACCCCACGACGCTTCAAGTTCCAACTTTTTCTACTCACAAGCGCCGCTCGCAACGCGGAATAAACAGGATCATTCGCGCTAGGATACTGATCCAACTGGCCTAACTCTTTCCTCTTCTCGACGATAGGTCCCGGAACGTATTTGTAGGTTGACGATACGTATAAATGAAAAGACGTGTGAGTTAGTTTTATTAACATTATCTACTAAAGAATCCAGAATCCACTAAAATTTCAATATATAATTATTTATGAGCCTACATGATGGAAGTTTGCAATTCGTGAACCAATACTCATTAAAAATAGACATAGCGTTAAAAGTAATGAATAAATATTTGATGAATGAATGGCGAACTTTCTACGATTACAAATCGTATGTTGGAATCGCGTCCAAGAACAAAATAATATTGATATTTTCACAAAGATTTCTTAAGTTAAATTAATCGTACAGAAATGGAAGACATTGCAAAATAACAGTAATTAAGCTAGGGGTCATATAACATCATGCCTCTTCTACATACAATTGTTGCTTTTCTCTTAATACAGGTATAATTTGGAAGATCAATATTTACAATGTAAAATTATTGTCAATATGAAATATTAAGGCATTTGCAGAACACACGTTTTTACATAATCAAAATTCTGTAGATGACGGTAAATTTCTCTGTTGGGTTCAAGACTTTCTCGCACTGCATTGCACGTCTCACAGTCATTTAATATTCAGTGTTTGAAATCCAAATACAATAGATGCACTAAAGTAAAATTAAGGTACACCTAACAGAAGCACGAAACGTTGTCCTTGTATAAATTTCTTTAAATTCTCTACTGTTTCTTTTCCAGAAGTACTAGAAGAGAGTAGAAGAAGAGAGTTTACCTTAGTCGGCAGTCAGTTGACAACGTGCAACTTCTCAAGCTGATCCCTTTGAAGACTATTGTGGCGTCATACGGGTGTAATCAAAACACAGACGAGAGTGGGTTGTAAGAACAGTGAGTTTATTCGTAAAATAGACCGTAGTCACAAATAACAAATTTCACTACTTACAATTAACTAACTAAATAGATCCCACTACTAGGAGAGATTTTAATCGAACGGCTACCACATCACTCTACACCTGAGACTTAATGCATGTCTCGCTCGTCATGACAATGAATTACCGGCCCCTTGCCCACGTGCGCCATTCGCACAAACTTACGAACAACCGCATGCCGACGCTGCTGAGAATCAAGAAGAAGGAGGCATTGTTCCTGTGCCGTTATATAGGCATTCGGCGCTACCCGCCACCCCCATTGCCTCCGCCATACCCCATCGTATCCGCACTATGCAGAAATTCCCAATGCGTCATCTTCTGCGCCCTTTGTTTAACATCCTGCCATCTGCCGCAGGTAAAAACTGTTTCAGCGCGCCACGACGCTACACTATTTAAAGAGGTAGAGTTGCAAATCAGATATTTACTTTTTTTATTTCTTAATTGAATTTGAATTAAAAATAGTGGAACTGAATGAAGAATTAAGGGAAGTATATAAAAAATTTACTGACATACAATGAATTGTGAAAATTCAGAGTTTTGTTCACACAAAATAATTAATGAATGTTAGCGAAAGTAATCAAGAAATCCAAACATTGAAAAACAAGTCAAACCACTTTCAGTGTTTTTTTCAAATCGTAAATGGTTTGGGTGGAATAAATATGGGTGAAACCCTGTACCCTAGTTCCGTGGATAGAGTCAGAAGAGACAGTAAAGAAGTGCAATGAAGGAGTGGATTGAAGAGTATAAAAATTACAAGAGAAAAAAGATAATTTACAATTCAGAAGGTTTTGATATATTTTGAACAAAAGCTATATTTTGCTATATTTTGAAGTTGACGTAGCAAACACTTTATGAAGAGAAATGAAAAAATAAGGAAATCCAGAATTGCCCTCTATAAAAGCCGGCAGCGCCCTAAAAAGCTGCGAGAAGGGCGCGAGGGTCGATGGAAGCTTCCTGTGCGCAGCGTTAACGCGAGCGCCGAAGCTGTGGCTGCCGGTTTTAATTTCGGAAATGCGCCCTCCCGGAGAAGGGGAGGAGAGTTAGGGATTTGGGCGGGCGGGCGGGCGGGCGGGCGGGCGGGCGGGCGGGCGGGCGGGCGGACGGATAGACGGACGGACGGGCAAGCGGACGGACGGGTGGACGAACGGATGGACGGGCGGACGGAAGGAAGGACGAACGGGCAAGGGGACGGATGGGCGGACCGACGTACGGGCGGGTGGATGGACGGACGGATGGACAGACGGATGGATGGATGGACAGACGGACAGACGAACCGACGGACGAACGAACGAACGAAGGGGCGGGCGTTCGAGCAGGCTTTCGGGCGGGTGGGCAGTCCGAGGACCGCGGTTAGGTTCGGAGTGGGAGCCGAAGCGATGGGCGCAGGCGAAGACGGAGTCAGGGTCTTTCGTGAGGGAGTCGTGTGCCGGATGATGGGAAGAAAGGCGTGCGAGGAAGGATGGGCTAGGGACGTGAGACGGGGAATGTGGACACGGGGACAGGGAGCGTGGTGAGAAGGCGAATGATGGGGTTCCGGAGTAGCTGGGTAGCGGGTAACGGGTAGCTGGTAGCCAGTAGCTGGATAGTCGGGTAGCCGGGGTTGCGGTGAGAGTCGAGAGAAGGGAAACTGGGAACCGAGGTCGAGCCATAGACTAAGGACTATACATCTTTACTCTACGGTCGAGCGACGGTGGGCGGGGACGGGGACGGGGACAGCAAGGAAGGGGCAGAAGATGCGAAGAGGGACGAAGGGTAGGAGAATAGAGGCAAGGCAGAGAAAAAGAGCGTAGACGACGTTGGTGGTTCGAGAAGTGAGGGGGCGAGGGCGAGGCAGGAGGGCCCGGACCAGCAGTCGGGGAGGGGCGGGGAGGGGGCGGGGCCGAGCGGAGGGCGCGGGTCGAGGCCCGCCGCCACCGGTCCATTGATCCGCCGCGGGCGACTGACGCAGGTGGACGCCCACACGTGCGCCTGCACGTGGGCGGCGGTCGATAGGCGCCACGGGGGCCCTCGTGCGTGCCCGACCCCTGCCCCTCGCCCCCGCCCCCGCCGCGGGCGCCCCGGTGACCGTCTTTCAGCGCCCGGCGCCGCCCAGACCGCCGCCGCTTCCGATGGAGGCGTCGAAGCGCGGCGCCCCGCGGCGCCTCTCACGCCGCCCGCTCGCCTTCCGGCGCGAGCACTTTGCGCCGCCCCCCGCGGGCGCCGGCGGAGGCCCTAGTCCCTAGGCCGCTTTCTACTTTGACCGGGCCTGAATCTATCCACTTCAACTTCACACTTTAAATACTGACTTAGGCCACAACTCATCCATTATCCGAATGGTAGAAAACTTTGTGTTAATCTTGGGTGCTAGTAATGCACTTTTATCGACTGAACGACCATTTTCTCGGTATACACTAAATGTTTTACTGTTTCATGTTTCTAAATCGCAGGTTAAACTCAAAGGTTTCGGATCCCCGTGGCTTAGCATGTACTCGTCTTCTGACGGTAGGTTTTTCCTCCTTCAGTGTTTTTTTCCTCAGCCGTACCTTATGGTCTCCTTTCCGCGGTTTTGATGCGAAGAAGAGACCATTAGGGGTAAATGGCAGAAATCGAAAGGTTAGAATGCGGTAGGATGTAGGTATTGTAATGGCTTAAAGGCCTTCAGCCTAGCCACATAGTTAAAAACAATTGCAATTATATATAAATGTGGAATAATTATCTATTAAATAAATAAAGTTTTACTGAGTTTCCTGCCTAGTCCACGCGCTCGGTTGCGGTTAATAGCCGCGCAGTAAAAAAGGTTAAGTTTAGAGTTAATGATTTTTTTACAGTAAATTCAGAAATTCAAAATCATCCCAATGTGTTTCACTGCGTTGTGCGTGCTAGAGCCTGATATCATGCATGGTTCCATCGCCCCCCCCTCGGATTCGGAACAGCCGAGATCAACAGCACTGCGTCACATGTAGTTCACCCTAGTAATGAAAATATTAAATATACCAACCTCAACCATATTAAAGGGTTTCGTTGTGGTCCTTAAGGCATCGCAAGTTGGACACCCCTGAAGTAGCGACTCAATGTGAGGGTAAGAGCGCCTGAGAGAAGAGGCGGGGGTAAGGGGTGACGGACTCTGCGCCAACTGCCACCGCCCCGGCCGCCCACACAATCCGCGGCCGACGAGGCAGGGGCTTTCCGAAACAAACAGTTCTCAGTGGGCCTTGAAAATTAGTTTAGTTTAGTTAATGCCTTATTTTACATGGCGAGACTCGGGCCACCGTCGGGGCACTCGATTCTGTCTGACCACGCAAATTTCACTAAGCTCCTTTCACCACCTAGCGGAGAAAGAAGGTATTAAGGTATTATCTCGGGCAACGAAACAGGAGATTTGAATTTAGCTCAGAGGCTTATCTTTCACATGCAGTAAATCTACTACATGGGAAAGCCGGTTTTACTTCGAAGGAAGGCGTACGAAGGATTTTTTCGCCCTTAAAAATCCATGGCTTTACTCAGGTTTGAACCCGCAATCTTTGGTTCAACAATCCTATACGCTGACCGTTATACCATCCGAATCCGCGAACCTCTTTATCACCAGAATGCATGGACCCGGAACACTACAGGAATGCATTGCAGTGCCTCTGACGCCCTGAGCATACGCTCTCGAAAACTGCACAAAAAATCATACTGTATAACTTCATTTTTTAATATTTTCAGCAAACGTCAACTCTTAATGTTAAACAAATGATTGTTTAAATAACTCTTAATAGAGCCTTAAATATTAAACTATTAATACGGCCTTAAAACCCCTGCATATGGATTGACGTATAATTACGGGGGGTTGATGAAAACATTGCCAAAAATGATAAATAAAATGCCGTCAATATGATTTTTAATGCACTAGAAGCGAAGAGAAATGACGTGAAAAAATTGATCAAAACCAGTTCTGATGAACAACTGAAACTGTTGGATACGTTACTGATGTAATTGATGGGCTTCTTCCATTCGTCCAAGTGAACTCATCCTTCTAACTTTTGGTTTGAATTGTTCTTTACGAGGAAATCTCTGTCTTTGGTTTCCCCGAAATCCGCCAAACCAACAATAGCTCTGAGAGGTGTCGAAGGAACCTTACATTACATACAATGGCTGACCTTACAATTTCTGAGCGAAGAAATTGAATAGGCGACTCAGGAATTCTGTAGAGAACATTTGTTGCATCTCGTAAATATTATTTGAACTAAGTATCATTAAAATTATATTAAAATCGACGAAATCAGCGAAAATGCATTACAAATTACTGAAAAAGATAAAAAATGGCTTATTAGATGAAATCGATGAAAAATGAAAAAAAATACATGTTTTGAAAAAAAGACATCCTTTAGTCATAACATAAAATTAATTTCTTTACTAAATCGCATTGTTCTAGAGTAAAAATATATATATATTTCATTAAAATCCACCCCTAGTTATGAAGAAATACCAGGATCAACGATTATAACCCTTCAGAACTTCCCCATGACTAAATTGAAAGTAGAAAGATAAAAAAAAAGATTACTCTCAGAGCAATTTCTCAAAACTGCAGCTGTGCAGAATAAAAAGCGAAGTAAAATAACATTAGGGCCCCGGAGACCCTGCATATGTATCCTAAGGTTAAACGCAACAAGACCAGCCATTATGTCGTCCACCATGTAGCACTCAGTCCGCAAATCAATCTTTATACTATGGTCCAATCTGAATTAGAGGGCGCTACTTTTGTGGCGGATTATCAACATCTGTAACAGAGCTTGGTTGAAGCCAACTATGTGAAAAAGAATTGGAAGGCCGGTTCCCCTGATCCTCTGTTTCTTCTCATCAGTTTCAGTCTGTTAACGAAGTAGAACCCTAACCGGGCGTGAGTGATTCTTCCTTCTCCATTCGGAGGTCATTATCATCCTCAGGCGCCCAGCGACTTGATTGGTCTAGAACAGTGTTATCAAAGTCGATGCCACGAGCGGGAGTCCGTGGCACGAGTGCCACGCCGAATTCGCCCCTCCATGCAGTTTATTACCCCGCCACCAGAGACAACGCCATCCCTGTTGTAAAACGGCGGGGTTACTATAGTTTCCTCTCCCGACGCTAGTTGCGCAGAGAAGCTCGTGACATCCTACGGTGCCACGACGCGTGCCACTGCCACCAATAGAAGACCTTGACACCACTGGTCTAGAAAATCTCAGACTCAGGATACAGCGAACTGCTGCAAATATTCTGACACTCAATGTGGACTATTATCATACAATAAACAAACATCAGAATCATTGTGTTTGTATGAAAAGTACTTTTGTCAACTCTTTTCTTTTCGGGTAAAGTAAACAAACATTTTGATTACTACCACGACGGAAATGTTTTGAAAGCTTCTTTCGAAGAGTGAATTAGTTTTCCACAGAATAATCGGACCAAGAAGATTCATACAGAACGTACCTAGAAGATAATTAAAACCCTGACCAATCATTCAGCGAATACCAAAATAAAATATTAAAATTCTGTAAAGACAGCAATATTCTCAAAAAAAGTCTAGCTGTAATAGGTATCGTATTAACTAATTGTAATGGATTCTGGAAACTAATTCTGTAACATAAAAATACATATATCTGTCTCCACATATGTATATTTATTGTAATATCTGTACATGTTTATATCTATTGTAAAGTTGCCATATTAATATTGTAAAGTTAAATTTAAAGTAGTCGCTAATGACCTCTCTTGTCATGCGACTTTAATAAACAAACGAATCAAAAAAATTATAACCGGGTAATATGGGTGCTCACAGGATGGATCACAAAGATTTTTCATTTCAGTTGAGAGATGACTGTCGGTGCAGAGTGCGGAAATCAGAAAAATGCGACAGCATCTACGCTGCTCTTTGCAGCTTTCTTACTGGCCTGATGACACGTTGGGAAAATGGTGTCGTTGAAAAACAGTTGAAGCAGAGCCGTGACATTCTTTCGCTTGCTAGGATCATGAACGTGATTAAATTGAAAGCAAGAATAAATATCAATTTCCCCGAAATTTACCTTACAATATCTTACCTTACAATATATTAAAAGAATACCTTATAATATCCGCACTTCAGTTTTCAAATTTTCCTTTCAATTTTTATTGATAAAGCAGAAAATTTCTTTTCATCACACAATTGCAATTAATTTTTCATGTTATTAAAAAGTTTAGATGTGTATAGAATCCTTTTAATTATTTTCTTGAATGCATGCATTTGTCTTTCAACTAACATAAATGGTACAATGATTGTAACTAATTCCATAATCATTGTTAGCATAATTTAAAAGGAATATTACGTCACCCATTTGTGCAAATAATGCCAGGCAATTAATAAATGTTCTAGTCGAGTAACGTATAATCAAGCAACATTTGATATACGACGTAGCTATTACTTTCTATTTCTGCGTGGAGATGATGGCCTTAAGTAGAGAATGAGCAATAAAAGATGCGGCGTGCGAACTGTGAATGCATGTGCTGAAACTACCTTGACGTAATCCACAGGATATGATGTCAGATAAATTGTCACCAGAGTTAGCTGAATGAATTGTTATTGGAAAATGGAAACTACACACACAGTGGAACAAGTAACTATTATTTCCAGATGTTTATTTAAAGAACATTAATTGGCGAAACCCACCAATATGAGTAGCACGAGTAATGCAAATTGAATTATCTTTAACAGTAAAGGCTGTTTCACGAAGTATCTAACAAACAATTAAACAAACTAATTGCATGTACAATAAAATTTCGTGAAGACATTGAAGTGAACTGATGTTTCAATTAGAATTTCTTCGTTTTGATTAATAAATATAGCAACAGCCGCGGTTACTTTACGTGTGCACAAACACCTGCAACGCGAGTGAAAATAGTTTCTTTTTTTTGTGTGTTTATTGATGATTTCCTACATTCAGAGTAACAAATCCCACAGTCACTGGATCTTCTTAGGAAGCTGGTTGGAACCTGGGGTTAGTTTCATATTTTTCGTATTACTCTAGTGATTATTATCGATTCGACGAAACTGGAGAAGCTAAGAGTCACTTTTAAAGATTTAACAGTTCGCTGTCCGTTTAGAACAATCCAAAGAAATGAGATTAGCTAAAGATGAAGTATAAATACAAGTTTTACAAAACCCATTGAACGTAGCATTACAAAACGCATTGATCAACACAGAAACAACAGACTTCATTGCTCATAAACCTCAGATGAAGTCTCAAATTACAAACTTCAACCCAGTCTGTTATAGGTTCTTTATCGGTCTAATAACGTTGTACCACCAATAGCAAGCGAAAATGCTCACCTAAACCACTCAAAATGTATTTCTAAAATATACCAAGCTCACGGGTCAAGACCAACAAAAATACCTTCGTATAGAACTACAATAAATTAAATATTTTCTCAAATACTCCAATAATGTACAATACGACCGAAAGAGGTGTCTCAGTGCATCAAATGATGTCACTGCAGTGCCTCTGACCGGGAGGTCCTAGTTTGAGTCCCGGCGGTGGCAGGATTTTCGACACTTGCTTGTCAGCTAGGTCGAATTCAGTCGCTGTCTGCAGGAGAATTCTAGCGGCCTGCTCTGATCGGTAGTTTTCCGTGGTTTCTCCGATCAACACCAAGCGAATGCCAGAGCAGAACCCTAATAAACGAGCCGTGGACCGCACGCAATCTTTCCTTCCTCTTCCTTATCCTATGCTCACCCCTTATACACACACACACACACACACACACACACACACACACACAAGCATGCACTACACTACCACATATGCCGGGAGACCGGTCGGGAGCTTAGAGCCTGTCCCGTCTGGGACGGTGCCCCGCTGGTGGGTGATAACTGGTTTGGGAAAACCCCGCGGTAGAAATTGTCGATACACTAATAATAATAGTAGCAACAACAACAACAGCAAATTCTCGTGCAGACCCGTGCCAATATTCCGACTTCTTTATAATAATTTCAGGTAAAATATGTTTTTGTTCATGTAAAATTTGGTTTTTGGTGGCGGTGAGAACGTTCCCCACGGTAGGTCGGCGACGGATCTCGCCATCCAGCGAGGAGAGATCTCCGCTACGTTCCGATGAAAAAGTATACACTACACTGATGGAACAGACACCTCTCACATTGTCAGAGGCTCCTGTGCATTCTTTCAATTTCTGCGCGCATTGGGAATTAGTAAAATAGACAACCGTCTTGTGAATTAATGAGATAACTACGACTCGAGCTACTGCTATTGGAGGATGACCACTCCGAAAACTTGCCACCAAGGCGGTTCTGACTACCCGTCTGATTTGGTCACCGCACGCGTTGACAAGGGTTGCCGTGTGTGTGTGTGTGGGGGGGTAGGGAACTCCACTTGGCACTCCCTTTTAGCGAGAGGCGGCTCACCCTGCCGTCCGCCTGCGCCTCGGCTGCTGCCACTCCACCTGCGCCCGCCGCGCCGCGTCAGCACCTCCTCTTTCCCCCCACCCTCCCCCGCCCACCTGAGCGCTTGGAGAGCAGCGGAGTGCGCCCCGCCCCTCCCCATCCACTCACTCACCTGCCGGCGCATCGCGTCGCATCGGGGTGCGGCGCCCCGGCCACGTCACTCAGCAGTCACCTCAGCCCCGCCCCCGCCCCGCCAGCGTCCCCGCCCGCGCCCCGCCCGCGCCCCCGCCCGCGCCCCCGCCCGCGCCCCCGCCCGCGCCCCCGCCCGCGCCCCGCCCGCGCCCCCGCTCGCGCCCCCGCCCGCGCCCCCGCCCGCGCCCCCGCCCGCGCCCCCGCCCGCGCCCCCGCCCGCGCCCCCGCCCGCGCCCCCGCCCGCGCCCCCGCCCGCGCCCCCGCCCGCGCCCGCGCCCCCGCCCGCGCCCCCGCCCTCACTCGCGCCCCCGCCCACACTCGCGCCCCCGCCCGCCCGCGCCCCAACACCCGCCGCGCCGGAAATACGGGAGGGCAAGTCTGGCCGTCAATACGTCTCCAGAAGCGACACTGTTGGGGGAACGCTCACAAAGCCCAGCGACACGAACAGTGAAACAGAACGTCGTCAACGCTAACAAAAAACATATTTTACAGGAGACGACGAAAAATTATTTTTCATTAAATTATTAAAAAGAAGTCGGAATAAAAGGGCTGGTCTTGACGAGCGTTTGTTATTATTATTGTTATATTTTCCCAACTTCAGTGTTGGTTATTGTTTGCAAATTCAGTGCTATCAAACGCAAGAATTCACTCAATTTTACAAATATTTACAGATATATACACCAGAGATGATAAAGAAAAAAGTATACAGTATTTATACTTATTTATAGATATTTACGTAATATTTGCTCACTTTTGGAAGTTTAAAATCTTTCTCCGAATATGGCACGTGCCTAGGATGACTGATTTTTGTAGTCCATGACGTACTCTGTATGGTGTTGTTGTATTTATTGTTATTATTATTACTATTATTATTACTATTATTATTATTATTATTTATTTCTCATTTGAACTAGAATATTACTACTTGAACAATTTTTCTATTTTACCAAGGCAACAGCAAAAACTGAACTTACACTTTCGATTACGCCCTTGCTTTTAGAATTGACTGAAGACTTCCATTCAATCAAGACTGGCATTCCCTTCTTTCATCTCTCCTGCATTTCTTTCAAAATTATTGTACCTTATCTCTTCAGACTGGACGTTGCCCGAGTTGCATTCCAGCTCAATTTATTGCGCCCTACAAACTCCTGTCTGCAGTTCGAAACCCAAACACAAACTCACTTTCTCACAGGAAGAAATGAATAATTCTTACAACCAGTTTTTTTCTGCCTTTGAGCTCTCTTCCCTACGCCGACATTTTGCCTTTCAAACCAGACTGGTGGATTATCATATTTAATGAAATGATCATTTAGAGGAAAAATTGCCAGCCTAATTTTAATGCAATATTTGCCTTCTTATGAATTCTCGCCTTTCTTCGTCGACTCGACAAAGGCAAGCCCCTGGAAGGGAACGTGAAGTTGGAACTCGACCCACAACAACGTACATTCATTAGCAGCGTTTTGACAAAAGAAAACACGCAGGTGCGTTCTATCGCACGGCTCCTGAGCCAACTTGCGACCCTAATTACGCCGAATTCTCGAAAAAGAAGCGAGAAGCCCTCAAGGGCCACGGGCGGGAGCGCGACCGTCAATTAGGCCCAGAGCACAAAGTGAGGGCGAAACGCGGAGGGCGACGCGTGTTCTAGGGCTGGGGGGCGCGCAGGGCACGTCTTGCGGAAAGGGCGGAGAGAGTGCGGGGCAGCGGGGCAGTGGTGCCACGGAGCTGGGTCTGCGTGGCGGCGGAGAGAAGGCCGAGTGGCAGCTTTGTGGACGGGGAGTGGATGGAAAGCGGACGGGTTTTGGACGGGGTTTGGATGGAGTGTGAAGGTGGAGTGGCGGTGGCGTGGAGCGAGAGTGGAGACGGACTGGCGGCTTCGTGAACGGGGAGTGGACGGCGTTGGGACGGGATTTGGATGGGGTGTGGAGGTGGAGTGGCGGCAGTGTGGATGTGGTAAGAAGGCGGTGTGGACAGGACTTGCATGGGGTGTGGAGGGTTGTGAAGACGGAGTGAAGTGTGGTTGGGGGCGGGGTGCTGGGAAACGGCGTGGTGTGTCGTAAGGGACAGAGGGTGACGCGGTGCATTGTCCGTGGAGGGTACAGCGCAGAGTGACGTGGTGTTTTCTCAGTGTCGGAAGGGCAGAGAGTTTTATTGGTTCCGGTGTCGGCGTGGTGGACAGGTGACCGAGGCGGAGAGTGTGGAGCACAGTTGTCAATCCGTTTGCTCCTGCTTCTTCACAGGGTCCTGACCAAGGAACAGATTTCTATTATTTTGCATATTTTTATCCGTTGCTTCAGGACATAGCTAAGAGAAATTTCTTGACATTGGTTAGAAAAAGATGCTATGTAGATTATGTTAGTGCATATTTGTGCAAACTTGGCCAATTTTTCCTGTTGGTGCAAATTCCTGTCATTATAGGAGCATATTTTGCATATTTCATCACAATAGAGACTTATCTGTAACACGTTTCGCATTTTCATAGAATCTTTGCCACCGTTCATTGATTAGAAAGAGCTTATCACTGTTTGAGATTTTTGTTCTTTTTTATAGATGCTAAAATACTTGTGCAAATGTAATATATTTCTTGATATATTTTTTAACCCAGACATACAATGTATTTCACTGAGGTGCACATATACTTCAATTATTGCTCCCGCCAAGTAAGCTAGTCTATGCTGCATAGAAATGAATCTCTCTCCTGAATTTTATCAAATGAGGTTCCTAGTCATGACGGAATAGGCAGCGTTTGAGAAGATGCATGAAGCAAGGCGAAACCTACAAGAAAAGTCTCCGACAATGCCGACCCTGCATTGCATTCCGAGGCACAGATGTTCCTTTTGCAATATATAAAAGAAAGGCTGAAGGCATTTCAGGAACTCGAATATAAATTGGTTTCTGGTTCACAGTAGGAATTTAACAGGATATTTTTCTGTTTCTAAAAAAGAAATATGATTGGCATTAAACTTTTCTTTCTAGGGTAATTTAATTGTGAAGTGTACGAAGTTAGTGAAACGATTGTATGAACACGATAAAACTTTTCAATGAAGAAAACTAGTGGTGCTACAAGACCACCTACTTTCTCGCATTATTTCTAACTTCCACAATTTTCTGAAATTGCGAGAGTTGAATGATAATGAGACCTATGCCATTCTTTTAAGAGTCCCTCATTCTATTAGTCGAAACATGCGAAGAAAAAATTCGAAGCGGTTTTTGAGAAAATGTTTTTTTTTATGATTTCCAATACCTTCCCGCAGAAATTAATTGAAAACAAGCACCCTTTGCAAACCCTGCATGATAAAGGATTTCCGTCTTCGGAAATACACTCGAGAAAACACTCTTTCAGTACGAATCTAATTGTAGCTTCACTTTCGCACGTTTTCTAGAGTTCAGTGGGGAGTTCAGTTTTCAAATTATTGTTCATATTCTTACGGTAGAATGTCGATTTCTTCACACATCGGTAATAGTCAGGGATAATAGTCAAAATCTGCAACCTACTTGCCTTCGCAAATAGTTTTTATTACAAAGGATTGTTTTCTCATTCCTGCCAAAACTTTCGTTTCAACCTGCATACATAATGTAAATGTTAGGATGCATAGAATACACTTCTCCCCGTAACACATCATTCAGTTTTAACCGTTTTTGACGTTAAATAAATACATTAAAAATATTTAAACCTAGCTCTGTGAAAGGTGAAAATATGTCGCCATTTCGCCTTTGCCCTTGCCTACGTCTGTGGCGTGCGGTTTGCTTTGAGGGCTCTTCACAGTCAGACGAGCAGGAGTCAGGGTGAGCAGTGAAGTACTTCAGACCGCGTAAGGCTTTTCACATGCTGTATACTTTGTATTGAGCTTTTCACAATGATGATATTTGTATTAACGGTCTGGTTAACAGTGAAAACGGTTTGCGTGATGGCTCCTAAGAGCAATTTGATACCAATATCGGAAAACTATTTATTTACTGTTTTTGGCATCATATGCCAAAACAGTAAATAAATGTGAAATAGCTGTAGCTGAAGATTTATTATTTTATTCGTAGCATTTCTCACATATTAGAGTACCCAGCTTTAAGGGGAGACCGTATGCACCGTATTTCCCTATGCTGCAAATGTTAATTTTGGACATTTTAAAGAACGTTTTTTGGAAAAACTAGAACGGATACAACTCTCAAATTTTTACCAAGTTAATATTATATTAATTAAAAATTACAAGTATATTTGACTATTTACAACGAATGGAATCAAAGAATTGATTTTTTTAAATTTTCAATATTAATTTTTTTAAGTATTTCACATATAAAATAATTAATTCTGAATTAAATTTTCTGAAACATGCTGTGAATACTTGTTGATATACTGTTAATGCACTGTTCAAGTTTCAATTTTCTTTGGCTTCTGGTTTCTACAATAAATGTTCCTGAAAGCAAAAAAATGTAGTTTTAGAGAAAATCAGGTTTAAAGTTAATAATTATATTTTACCGAAGAAAATCTTGAAAAACACATGCAGTCAATATTTTTCTGCACCATACTGAGCATCATCTAAGTCATACAGGTCTTCTTTCCTTCTTTTCACTGTTTTTTTGTCTCGCTTCTTTTGTGCAACTTGGTGCAGCAATTTCTGATTTTCGTATTCTGTCTCTATTTCTAACAAGGATTGTCTTATATTTTCCCCACAATCTACACCCAGAACTTTTTAAAACCTCCTCGTTTTTTGAAACTCCATTATTGAAGCACATGATGGCATCATATACATCAAAACTTAGAGTACTGCTTTGCACAAATACAGTTTTGGGTAATCGTGTCCAAATTACTGAATTCACAGATTCATTCAAATTCTGGGTAACAGTAACAAAACAATAACAAACTTCGTAAATATACATGAATTCGACACCTATAGATAGTAAATGCAGGTTAGCAATTATACGCAGCAATACGCGAGATTTCCAAATTTATTTCAATTTTGACGTAAAGGAGGCGTGGCAGTATTAATAAATGTATTTCCTACGAAGAATTTGAGGGAAAAATATAGATCTGAATTACTAGGCGCAATCAAATGAAACAAAAAGCATTTCACACACAAATGAGCGGGCTTTTCAAATAAAATAAAAACTAAAAATCGAATTTTTGAAGCCATTTACCTACTGTCTCCCCTTAAGACAAAAATCTGCCAATCCAGACGTCACTTATCAAGGGGATGATCAAGGGGATGTACTGTATTAGCTGAAGTATACTGATGATGGCGAAAGTTTTGGCTCCTGTTTTCGACAAGATTTATTGCCACATTGGCCATCGGCGTGACGTGACCTAGTATTTCTCTTTCTGTTGCAAATCAGGTAGCAGATACCGTTGCGGAAAAAATGACACTGGTAAGCGGATGAATCAAAGGGGCAAGGTCACTGATCTTGCGTGCATCCACGTCGCCACATTACAACTGTTAGAAGATAGTTAACATTCTGCTCTTTATTGTAGTAAAGCACAGCTCTGGACACACAGTTTTAAAGCGAAATGTTTAATCCTTCGTTCAATTCCAGAATATGAACAATGTATAGAAAAATTAGCCAGTCTCTATTGCTACTTTAAATCTTAACCTAAAGCTCATTCATCCAGTTTTGCGTAACCCAATCAGCAGGAAAGGTGAACGAACGCAGAGATCGAAGGAATGAACTAAAGGGCAACGCACGTATCAAAGGGCGGCACAGAGGGGCAAGGGAGAGATGGAAAGATTCGTGAGATCGGGAAAAAATATGTGAAGGGATGATTTGGGTTGAGAGGGGCAGGAAAGGATTGGAAGGGCAAGAAAAGATCGACGATAGTCGGCAAATGTATAAATATCAAGAATCTCGGGACTCTAGGTTTGCTGAGGGTTGCTAAGTTTCTAAGAATTGCCAAGAAATGCTAGGTATGCTGTGGGGTGCTAATAGTTGCTAAGGGATGGTCCATAAATTACGCTAAAGAGGGAGGAGATTTGAGGCAACGTTATGCTGTTACATAGAGGTAAGGATGTTCGCATAATATTACGTAAAGTTTCTATTTACTTTTGTTTAAATTTTCAACATTTGCTGGGATAATTTCCTTTATTCAGTAGCATACTAAAACACTGAGATATTAAGAAATTAATATAATTATAATATAAATGGAAATATATCTCATCAATAATAAATCCATGGGGGTTGGGGCTGGGGGCAGGGCCGGGGGGCGGAGCTGGGGGGCCGGGATTGGGTGGGAGCTTGGGTTGGGGCTTGGCCGGGAGCGCGGGACCGGCGGAGCGCGCCGCCACAGGCACCTGTCGCCTGCGCCGCGCCGCGCCGAGCCGCATCCAATCGATGGCGCGTGCCGCTCACACGCGCACACGCGCGCCTGCCGCCGGTGGAGGCGGCGCTACGAGCCGGGTGGCCCAGAACGAGTGCGCGGGCGGGGGAGGGGAGGGGCCAGGGCAGGAGGACGGGGACGGGAGCGAGGTGGCCCGCGAGAGGGAAAGGCGAGGTGGGAGCGGACGCGCGCCGCGAGCAGGGCTGAAGCGGGAGTCCACAGAGACCGGAAAAATACGTAGTATTAAACGTCAAAATATACACATAAATATGTAATGAAAACAGTAAGAATGTAAAATCGATTGCAATATGTAATATTAAAATACTTCAATTAATAAGCCATTTACAAAATGGAAAATTACATTTATAGAAAATTACATTTATAGACTCAATAAATGTAATTTTTAAATGTAAATAAATGTTAAAATGAATATAAACGTTTTAAAAATCATTTGGAGTACACAAGCTGATGCACACTTTGCATCATACAACTTTCTCGTCAGTAGTAAAAGCTTCATCTATTGTTATCCAAGACCCTAGTTTAGTAGGCAGACTAGACGCAATAGAATCACCAATTTTTCTCGGAAATTAAGGTTAAAGGTTACAAAACAGGGCGTCATTGATACTTTTCACACCTAGATTTCACTAATAATATACGAAAAAATGTTGATCATATTAGAAACATTTCTTTTCATAAAAAATATTGAATAAAATTGATAGAATAAAAAATAGTTTGTGCAAATAGCAAAATATGTAAAATATGTAACAGAGTACTAAATATGTAAAACTATGAAACGAAAAAGTTGGATGTTGTGTTAGGGAGGTGACGATTAGTTAGCAGTACAATTTTGAGAAGGCTAAGAAGAAAGAAAAAATAAGTAATTTCGTAAAAATCCGGTCTCTTATTCATCCATGCGGGCAATGCGTGGGGAAAGGAGCGTGCGGAGCAGGGGTTGGGAGTGTGTGCAGGGGAGTACAGGAAAGCGAAGACAAGGGGTGCGGGGACGGAGCAGGTAAGTATCAAGGGATGAGACAGGAGCGGGGATGGTTAGAGGTCGCTAGGTCTAAAGATATTAGGTCTAATAAGAAGGCCTAATTTTTAAAGTTTAATGTCAATAGGTCTATGAAAACACGTCTAATGAAAATTTGGTCTATTTTTTAAAAATTTATAATAATATTATATTTTGTGTAATTTTCAAAAATGTCTAACAAACTTCGGTCTATCGGACACGAATGTCGAATCTATTATGCTGTAACAGAAATATGTAACAACATGTGGTTCACATATCATTACGTCAGTATATAATTGTCTGAAATGAAATCACAATAGGAATGATACCCTTTAATTCAGGAAGTACGTAATGCACATAAAATGATACAGGTGTTAAAATATTCAGCCTGTAACTCGAAGGCCGAAGGTATAAGTCAATATCACCACGATATTAATAATTATACTAATTTGCTCCCATTCCAAAATTTTGAAAATTTAATCAACATTGTTAAAATATAGACTTTATCATTTTATGAAGCAACCAACTGTTATCGAGTTACATTTTCCTCAATAGATGATATTTTACACGCTAATAAAGCATGTGTATACCTTTCGTTTGTATGTTCTGGTTTTCAGGCGTTTAAATAGGAAGAAATAGAAACTTTGCTATTACACCTTTGTATATTGTAATGATTCAGGGTCATTAAGGGAATGATAATAAGAATCCCAATGAGTTTTAGCATACGTTTAAAGAAAATTAGCTTGAACGGACTATAGTAATGCGGCAACGGTATGCATGAACAGGATATAGAAAAAAAACGAAGAAAGCCGCGTTGAGCGGAAGTAATATTTTAGTTTATTAAAATGCGCACAAATAGACATAATATTTAAATAGATGTCAATTTGAGAAGAATTTCAGTGTTGGTTTCATTAAAATTGAATCACGGGTTGTGCTATTATAACAATTTTCATTATGGAAGATGATAATGCAGAACAGTTGACGTGAAGTGCTAAATACGTGTTATGGAAATCGGCATTTTTCGGCGTGATGGGGCCGAAAATGCACATTTTGAATAAAAATCAGAGACATTGAGACCAAATGGGGAATTTTGAACATTGTGGCAGGGTTATTTACTAAAAATAGTGGAAAATGGAAAAATTTATGGGTAACAATACTTGAACAATAATGGCGGCGGCCGGTGTTTGTTTTGAAGGAATGAAGATAGGAGGCAACGACAATGAAAAAGGAAATGTAGATGGTTTTGGTGAGTCAGCTTCGGTGGGTGATACGTGTGTTGCGTGAGAACATTTTTGAATAGAAAACTTTAAATCTTAATAGGACATATTAGTAATTATTCGCAAGGCGAAAGTGCGATAGAAACAATATTAATCTTCTGCGTGGAAAACATTCGTGTTATAAATTTGGATTGTGAAAGACACAGCAATGAATGTTGAAATGGATAAAGCGCGAAGACACTGAATAGTTGCTCGCGAGCAGATCAGCGTCTACGGGGAGCGTGGGAAGACTCGACGCCCAGGAGGCATGGTGTTACTCCAAAACGTGAAGCAGACGGCAACGAACACGGGAAGTGCAGTCAGTTTTTATTGTTTCCAGTACAAGGGTTGCACAAAACCAAATAGAATCAGTAACAATTAGTAATGGACGCCTATAGTAGTACTCAAATGTTAAATTTTGCCGTAGAAAAATTAAAGATCTTTCAAATGTTATACCTAATGTTTAAATAACAGGCAAATGTCATTGGTTAGGAGAGACTATAGAAATATTAAGGTGAACTTGGAAAAGTACGTCCCTAGTTACTAGAGAAAGGAATTCCTAATAAAAAAAAAAAACAAATAAAATGGTCATTATTATTTATGTGTATTGAGTGTTAGTATTTTTGTTGTGTTCCAGGTTATTGCTGTTTCTGTGGGTAATGATTTTTTTTTGTGTAATGCATGTTGGTGAGGAGTTATTGGGTGTACCACTATACGTGGTTAAAGGGATTTATCTATATTCTAATAAATTAAATGTCGGAAGGCAAGACTGCCAACCGATTTTGTGCTCTCTCACACAAATGTGTTTTATTGTTTTGTAGTTAGGAACCTGGCTGTCCTGCAAAGTTGAATTATAGTTTATGGGTTTTCCGTATGGAACCGGCCACGACCCGCTTGATATAAATTTTCTGTAACATGATATTTTGGGGCAGATTGTAAGTGTGTAAGTGTTACAATGTGTAAGTGTTACAAAGTGGGGCCAGGTTAATAAGATCGAACGTGAGAGAGGGTAGATTTGTTACAGTGGCAGCCCAACATGGGGCAGATTGAACGGGAATAGATTTGTTACAGTGGCAGCCCAACGTGGGGCAGATTGAGAAGTGTTATAGATTTGTTACAACATCTATTAGACCTTCGGTGTTTACGCCTATTGGACCTTATTAATTGAACATTCTAATTGTAGACCTCTTTTGGTATTAGACCCTCTGACGCGTAGACCTTATGACGCATTAGACCTGGTTCGCAATAGACGTCCTGTTTATTAAACATAACGAGTATTGTCCGTGGACCTTTTGTCCGTGGGTCTAACGACCTGAAACCGCGGGGACAACCCGGGTGTGTGTGTGCAAGGAGCGGCTGTGGTGGGACGGGGCGGGGCGGGGAGGGGCGGGGAAGGGCATGGGGGCGCCGAGGGGCGGGGCGGGGAGGCGCCCCGAATGCGTGTGCGGCGTGTGATATCTGCCCTGACGTCACGCGCCAACGCAAACCTAAGCCGGCGGCCGGCCGATGGCTGCTAGTCATGCGCACCCAACAACTTCGCCTCGTCTCTTGTAGTTTCAACTGCAATTCTCGTCCTGTTCTTCTTAGTTTGTAATGTGGAGTGGCAAAGGCAAAGTGAGAAGCCAACCTAGTGGTAGTTTGTTTGGTTCCTTCAAGTCAGAGTCAATGTGTTCCGCGAATCGCAGTGTGCTTGTTTGGTCTTTGGTAATACTGCACAATATTAGCACATACAAACGACCAGTATACACATGCTTTATTAGCTTGTAAAATATTATCCCTAGAGGAAAATGTAACTCGATAACAGTTGGTTGCTTCATAAAATGATAATAGGTAAACGAAATCAATTTATTACAGATTACACTAAATACACTTACACTAAATTAATCATGGATCCAACGCAAATCCAGCGAGTTACAAAGGGAATCTTCACGTGCACTAGGTCACACTATGAAGCGTAGGCACATTTTGCCGCGTGTACTTTGCCTCCAGAATTGTCGCTGTGCGTGCAAGCGTACAGGCTAGCGTGCGTGTTTCATATAATTTTCCAAAGTGCAGTAAAATAAATTGCATCTGCTACGTTGCAGATATACCACAGGGTGACAAATGGGTAACAATGACTTTGCCTTTGAAAATGAAAACATGAACCCCTTCGGCAACAATAGTTTTCGTCCTCATTAACATTTTAAAGGGATCGCTTAAAGTGATCGCATGTTTAAAATAGTTTGAACAGTACGATACAGGATCCCTCGAATCCCATTTTTTCTCGTGAAGTTGCAGTGAAAATGGTCGTGCTGGAAAAGATTGAATAGGGATAATTTCCCAGATGTTGCTATGTGTATTACAAATATGCTTAATTTTATTAAATGACTAGTCTGTTATGTAAAGTAAGTTGTATTATTATCACTAATAACAATAATAATAATAATAATAATAATTATTATTATTATTATTATTATTATTATTATTATGTGCAGTTGCGTGCAGTGTAGAGGCGTTGTGAAGTAGAGGAAAAAGAATATGTAAGAAAGACATTACAGCTCAGTGACCCACCGTGCGGTGAAGTGAAGTGTGGTGAAGTGGAATGCTACGAAAGCTCGCACGGTGAATTGTTCATATTATTTTGTAAATTTTGTAAAGTTGTTAAGTTATGTATTGTTAAATTAGTGTGTTCTGCCACCAAGTTCTCAAACATAATTGCAGAATTGTAATTAATCTAATTTAATATCAAGATCGCGTGATTACGCATGGTACCCAGCTACGTATCCTCTTTGGATGCGACGCACAAATTTCCTTCCTCACGAGTTGAATCCAAGTTCACTCTATCCAACATGTCCAGAGGTTACAATTACATCCGTTCGCCACAAACATTTAAATGTTCGTAAGGCTTTCCTCGGTCTAAAGCTTTCTTCCAAAAATTATTTGACGCTACTTGTAACAAAAGATTAACAGTTTATTTATATTGAGATCTCTGTAGAGGTGAGTCTTCAGTACATACAAAGGAGTTCAGAATCCAACTTGTAATTTTTTATTTGCGCTCATTAATTTAGATACTGATCTGCGCTCCCTTCATCCACAAGTACACAATTCACACCTTCTAAAATTTCACAGTTTTTTTAATTCAATAATTACAATAACTTCCTTAAAAGATGATAGTCCTCCAGCTCTATGGGATTAAAACATTCTATTCAACAAACTATTCATCAACCCCAAATTGCCTTCCTTATTTGTAGAAACCACAGAAATTCAGAATATTTCGAAGCACTACCCACTATACAGTATGCACAAAGTTAATGAAATACTATGAACTATGCACTTTTTTAAACACAAAAACGAATTCGTAACATTGAAATAGTTAATACTCAAGGGGTCATGTCCTCTTCTATGATTTGAATTATCAGAAATAATATGCAAATATTTTTCCTTGGTGTGTGTGTGTGTGTGTGTGTGTGTGTGTGTGTGTGTGAAAGGGCACGAAAGCGAGTGTGCTTCTGTGTGATGGAGTGTCTGAGTCCCATGCGTATTTCGGCGAGCGCGCATACGTCCCTCGACAAGAACATGAATGAGAAGAAAATAAGACGGGAATAACAAATCTCCTTTCAACTTTTTCGTGTCGTCGACCAACACAGCGGAAACGCCATTCACTTTTCGAACTCCACTTGAGAATTCCTCCGCAGCGGCTGACGTTTCTTTCCCTCTGCCTTCTTTTTTTCCTTTTTTCTTTCAGAAAACTCGCAGACTTGCGTCGTGGAATAGCTGCCGGTCTTGCCTGACCAGTTCAACCGGCCGCCTCGGAACCCCGCGGACGCAAATCAGTTACTGTGGGCGGAATCGGACGCGTTTTTATTAGCCGTGACTCAAGCGAGGGTCTTTGTTGTTGTGGCCAACAGTGACGACTTCGTAACTCGGATGCCGCGGACTTGAGAAACAATGGACCTCAGCCAAATGTCCTTCCGGAAATGATTCACGTGACGTGACCTTTATGAGACTAATTTATAGCTCAGATGTCATCACTTCGTGTTTTTCATCCTGTTTTGAGATATCCACTTAGAACAAAAAATGGAGGATTTGATAGTTTGATGGTCAAGGTTTCGAAACTGTAACAAAGTCATTTCAACACATGCGGAAGTAATAGCAGTATTTACGTTCGTAAAGAGTATAAATCTGGAGAATGTAGAATTCTTTCAGGAATTTCTAAAGTACTGTATTTGAAAATTAACTTTTGCAATTCACATTTAAATTCATAAATTTCATATACTACAACTTTTACTAGAATTATTAATTGGTTTGAATAACATGTTATCGGTTACATCTCGTTTAAAATCGTTCTTACAATCGGAAGGAAAGCGTGAAAAGTATGAAACCTCGCACTGCCATACTCTGACCGTTTGTGTAGGTCGGCCGTGGGGAAATTTCGTGGGTAATTTGGCTCTTGTTGAAATTTTGAAAAAAAAACACAAAGTTGAAAGCCACAAACATTAATATAATTGAATCTCAAAAAAAAAAAAAAAAAAAAAAAAAAGAAACACAAATTGCAAAATTACCTAACATGCACAGATAAACAAATTAACAAAGAAAAATACAACACTGAACAGCGTAAAAAAAAACTTTTTGAGGAAAAATCAACTGCAGAAATTATGAATTTCAAAGTTGGCACAAACTAGCATCACAGCAACATCTTCTGCGACAAAAATAAATTGAAATCCAACAAATTGAATCAAAGATATCTCTGGGGAGATGAGTACACATAATAGTACATCAGAGGGTAGAGCACAGGCATTTCGGATGACAAAATGCCTCAGCACTTTCTGTTTACAAAAATTGCAATTAACCCTTCCTCAACATACACTGCATTAGCATACATAGTAGTTTCTTGCAAAACAATTCACTTCAATTACAAAGACATATGTTGTGTACAATTAAAATGAATAAACATAGTTTTGAAAACACAGAATATTCAAAAGAAATTGCAAAAAAAAAAACTAACATGTGTGTTTACACCATAAATGTGAAACATTTATTACAACCTACACCTTTGGTTGAAATTAAAAATATGTTGTATTTTTACTCAACAGGCATCCAAATTTCAATAAATATTTCAAGATATTTAAGTTCACTTAAATTCAACAGTTCATAGCAAATATACTTTTATAACCTTTTAATTGTTCATAAATAACCCAAATTGTTTCTAACTTGATTTGGATTTTACACTATCATCAAAATGTTCTTTTTGATTTAAAGACAGAAACTGCACTTGTAGTGTATTAACATGACAAGATTCTATCATAAATAAGTGATGTTCTCCCCTTAGAAAGACACACTACTTCAAATATCTTTTGAAAATAGTCCACAATGATTATGGAAATACCAATGGTCGGGTATATCATACATTATGCAAGAGTGTTAATGGCCAAAAAAAATATTAAACAATCTGACAGTGAACTACAGGAACAACACTTCAACCTGCATTCTACAGTCAATTGCTTCCAAATTCTCATTACTTTTTATAGTATCACATACAAAATTGTTTGGTCTTTAACACCGACCTTATTTCGGTGGCCGTGGCGTTCGCCACCAGCGCACAACTCACAGCGAACTAATGCGGCTGCCGACGCTCTGTCTTGGGCCTAAGCACGGGTTCTCTCTGCAACCACGTCTTACTCCAAGACCAGATGCCTCCGTCGAACGCGCATCTGCGGTGTGAATTTAGCCACCACTGGCCAAACCTCTTTCTCGCTAACTGGAGCTCGCGGCCCCACACCATCAGCTTCCAAATTCACGCTGCTACCTCACGCTGCCGCTTCTCGGAACATTCTGCGCACTCTCCTCACACCGCGGTTACAACCCCTTCTTTTTCGCGTAGGGGGGGGGACAACTGTCTTCCCCCCGCCACCCCTCCAGCGACCGCTGATAAGGCGACGGGTTACGTAATCGCGCGGCGAAGCACGCAGACGAGGTCTTTCTTATCGCCAAATAGTGACTGAGCAAGCTCAGGATCGCTACAATACAATGTTTTTTATTTCCTTGACTTCAATTAGTATATGATCGAATGAGCGATTCGAGTGATAATTTTATTTTCCGCCTCGCAGTTCCCGTATTTTCATCGTAACTTACCCTTAATTTGACTCGTTCTTTAATATAAGACAACAATAATAACTTTATATAATTTACTTTAATATGAGCCGTGCCAAAAATGAAGGCCCGAAGGTCAACGTCTCGGGCAGGCACGGCACATGGGTTGGAATCAAGACCCCGCGCAATACAATTGGCTTGAGATCTTTCTAGGTCTGTGAAGGCTGAGATTGTTCATAGATGTGGGTTCGCCGAACGTGATGCGTCTTGTTTTGTATTACTGATTACCGGATATTGAACGCCAGAGGGATTAATGTTTCTCGTCAACAAAACTTTCTTTTATTTGCCTTCTGGTTTCGTTTGCAAGATTTTCAATACAATCTCTCTCAGTTGCTATCGGGACCACAGCGAACCCTCCTCGAATGGCAACAGAACTCCATTTCAGCGCAGGCACCCGCAAGTGAAACACCTGAGGGAGGAAAGGGCTGAGGGAGGAAAGGGCTGAGGGAGGAAAGGGCTGAGGGAGGAAAGGGCTGAGGGAGGAAAGGGCTGAGGGAGGAAAGGGCTGAGGGAGGAAAGGGCTGAGGGAGGAAAGGGCTGAGGGAGGAAAGGGCTGAGGGAGGAAAGAGCTGAGGGAGGAAAGGGCTGAAGGAGAAGGCGGGTGGGAGACGTGGTGTAGAAGGGATTCTCCAGACATCACGTTGAGCACGCCTGGATCAAGTGCTGATTAGCAGTATGTATTGAACAAAATTATTTCTTGTTTCTTATAGGTGAGATTTGTTACCATAATTACGTACAACATAAAGGAACTGCATATAACACATAAATTTTATATTTACAATTTCTCAGAAAATAATTTTATACATACATTTGCATATACTCGTATGTACCGATAGGGTTGAGTACGTTACATTTTCTTACGTTTTCCTTCACTTGGAAGTTCAACTAGCGTCATCTCAGTGTTCCCTTCAATTTATTTCTCTTTGGCCGTTTATCTCGCTTCTTTGGAAGCAGAGTTTCTGTTTGATTTGAGAGATTCGTTGCGACTCCTGTCAACATGTAGCACCCTTCGGAATATTTTCCCTTACTCTTGTTTGTACTTTCTGTACACTACTTTGAGTCGTCCTTATGATCATTATTTTTCGTTTTCGATCATGTCTCCTTCTAGACATCTCAAACTTCTTCAATCTTTATTTCGCAGCAATGTCACCCTGCGTTCTTTTAGGATCCCAGTTCTCACGTGTTTGGAGTTATAAAGGGACTGCCAGTGTGATAATTCCTAAAATATCTGTCTTCTTCTTTTGCCTTTTTCCCGTTACTACGGGTTCGGCGCTAATGGGTGCGGGCTCAATTTTTATTAATTTTTCCACCTCACCATTTTTATACAGATTTGGCAATGTTTTTACGGCCGGATGCCCTTCCTGACGCCACGCACAAGGGATACACAAGCGCAATACACATAGACAACACATACAATCACGAAATTCACACAACCATGTCCGAGGCGGAATTCGAACCCACGATCCTCAAAGCGTTCAAACAGTTTAGGAAATTAATTTAGGGTATTATTAAGTAAATGAGGGAGAATAGTGGATTATATAGCGATACAAAAGTGTTCTCTTGAGAAGTGAGGTGTCGTGCAGTGTATAGCAGAGAAATAAAGAAGGAAGTGTTTTATAGGTCTTGGTCAAGTGAAGCGCAGTGTGATCCTAATTGTATAAACATTCAGTGCAGAGTTAGACTATAGATTTTTTCTCTTAATGCAATTGAATGTTTAATGAATCAGTCGGTTTTTATATTATTATCATTGTTTACCATTATTACTATAATTATTATATAATTTGTTAGTTATATTACCTTATTATTATTAGTAGTAGTATTATTATTTTGTACATGTTACTGAGAGATTGTTTTTTATGTTTTTGTAATTAGCTGCCACCGGGTTATACCCAATTGCGGTTTAAATAAATTTATCTTATCCGTCGGTCCAAGATCGCCACGACACTGCTGCTTTAGCGATCTCGGCCACCTGGAATCGGCAATTCCTAAAAGATCTATAAAGACACGGACGTCGTTTCTGAGAATGTTCTCCCAGCGAGGGATCGCCCACACGGCCAACAGGTTTTCCGCGAGATCCCCCATTTTCCCTACGCCCGCGCGTTAGGCCGGTTCGCCGCTGCCAGCGCCACCGTCACCTCCCGCGCCGCGAGGGCGGCGGCGACAAGCGACAGGCGACAAGCGCCCGGGGCTTCGGACCGCGATGGGACCACCCGCGGGCGAACACATGCCCCATTACTGCGCACATTGGCAAGGAGGTCCGCCTCCTTGGCCCTCTCGGAAAGGAAAAAAAATCTATCTTCATAAAATCGTAAAAGATATGTACTAAAACGGAGTAATCAATTTAATTATTTTTTTAAAATTTAAGGTCACATTAACAACGAGGTCATTAGCGACCACTACTGATTTAACTTTGGAGGTATCGGTAAACGGAATGAAGTGATGTGGTTGATTGATTGATTGATTCGTGTATCCGGGCGAGTCAACTACTTAGGTCATTGGTCCCGTAAGTGTAGTGCGTGTTTGTTTTTTGGTTGTTTTTTTTTCGGGAGGTGGCGATGATCTTTTACCCGCTGAATGGCGAGATCTGGCGCCGGTTTTCCCCTCAACCAGGTGTCTCCCACCAGTGGGGCACCGCCCCAGCCGGGACAAGCTCTAAACTCCCGACCGGTCTCCCGGCACGTGTGGTAGTGTAGTGCATGTTAGTGTGTGGGTGTAAGAGGAGAGAATAGGACAAAGAAGAGGAAGGAAAGATCGCGCGCGGTCCGTGGCCCGTTTGTTAGGGTACTGCTCCGGTATTCGGTTGGTGTTGATCGGAGAAGCCAAGGAAAACTACCGATCAGAGCAGCCGGCCGCTAGAATTCTCCTCCAGACAGCGACTGAATTCGACCTAGCTGACAAGCTAATGTCGAAAATCCTGCCACCGTCGGGACTCGAACCTAGGACCTCCCGGTCAGAGAAGTGATGTGGTGATAATGAGGGGTGAAAGGACGAACACAAATACAACCATGCCCGACGCGGGACTCGAACCCGTGATTCTTCGGCCCGAGATCACCACGGCACTACTGTTTTAGGGATCTCGGCGTCCCGAATTGACAATATATTTTATTGTCGTTATGACCTGAGAATTAACTAATAAGGTTATTTCAAATACCTTTTGTGTAAAAAAACAATTTCTTTTCAATTAGTTTAACGAAATAATTAAAATGCATATTCATCCAACTTCACGGGTTGTAACACTTGAATGCCTGAAGTCGTTAGATCGTGTTGTTGCTTATCTTTCGTATGCATGGGAATCACGAAGTATGTGTTGGTATTTGATGTTAAAAATCTTCAAATTTAAATTTCGTTATCACTGTCTCCACGGTCATTAAGAATTCTATTTTTAATACAAGTTAACTTTATTTTACTGTATTGTAAGGACAATTAGCGACAATGGTGACTAGAAATTCAGGCGGAGTTTTTTAACCATTTCTTTATTGCGCACCCAATAAGCACTTTACAACCGTAACAGTATATTTAACGACAAATATATTATTTTCCTCGGAAACACTCATAACTTCGTTAACGAAAGCTCAAGTCACGGCCATTCTAAACTTCAAGCATAATGTGTAAGAATAATGGAAGAAGAACACAGAAAAAGACTTTCAGAACTTCTTTGCAAATTCTCAAAGCGCTGGCAGTCAGAAACACCTGTGTAAAATATAAGCTACTATTTATCTAACAGGAAGAAGGGGAAGTACAAAAATCATGCGGATTACAGGTAATACATGTGTAAGCGCTCCGTCTCCGGAGCGCATCCGTGGTACCCCTCGACTGATGGTCTTCCATTTAGTTTAGTTTAGTTTAGTTAATGCCTTATTTTACGTGGCGAGACTCGGGCCATCAGGCCCGCTCTTCCGCCTGACCACGCAAATTTCTACTACGCTCCTTTCACCACCTAGCGGAGAAAGAAGGTATTATCTCGGGCGACGAAACAGGCGATTAGTATTTAGCTCAGAGGCGTCATTTAGGCTTGAGAATCTTTTACATGCAAGTGAAACTACTAACATGGGACAGCCGGCTTTACTTCCCCTCCGAAGGAAGGCGTACGAAGGATTTTTTCGCCCTTAAAAATCCACGGCTTCGATCGGATTTGAACCGAACTTGGGTATGACAGTCCGGTACGCTAACCGTTACACTATCGAATCCACCGTTACACCATTTAGCCAGCGAATGCTACGACTACCTTCCCACACCTCGAAGTGCAGTGATTTCCGAGGCCGGATTTCACGAAGCTCTCGTATGGATTAATGGATAGGAATTAAATTAAACATACAATTTTTCGTTTGCAATCGCTGCGCCGGTACTGTTGCGGGTGTAGGGTAGAGGCCGCGATGGCCATCTTCCCCAAATTCGACAGTTGCAAGGGCTGTTACAGAAAATATTGCACGGTTAATTTAAAATCACATGCCAGAAGGTATAATTTTATACTCAAAATACTATCAAAACATTAATATATGTTACATCATTGCATTCCTCTTTCTCTCCTATATATTGCTACTGAGTAGAACATACGGTTTCATTTAAAAAATCAAAGATGATTAAATTTCTCGAAAACTAAAAAATATTTCAAACACATTTACAGCCCCATACTTGCCCCATGATTCCGCATTGTTGAGCGAAAATTGAATTTCTACATCGTGAACCGTTTAGGAGTTACGGTGGTGGCCCACAGTTGGTGGAACTCTGCGTATGGGGTGACGCATTTCTATTTCGCGGACTCCCTAACCCACCAGGCACCAACAACGTCCCGCCCCGCTTTACGCGTGCTTCCATTGCGTCCGTTTTAGCGTTGGGCTGCTGCTGCGATTTCTCGTCGCTCGGGCCTCGCTTCCGAGGTTTAATACCCAGCAGCACTTGTTTACGCGCGTTTGTGCCTGCACTAAACGCCTCGACGCTTTGGCGCGCGCAAAGAGATACGCAACAAATTCGCCGTCGAAATTCGCGTCTCCGGCAGTGAAAATGCGATCGCCGCCGATCTGTTTCCGCCACTAGCGGTGGAACAACCAGATTCAATCGTCTCTGATATCTTCCATGAATTGTGCCACGCGAATGCAAAGCCACAATGTTTACTTCTCATAAAACGTCATGGATTATTTGACTACGGTTGCGATCAGGTTTTGGAAGTCAAGCTGCGTCACATGAAAAAGTTTCCGATATTGTATAAGAATGCGAGTCGACCCAAGGGCTAAAACATTAAAGAGAAAAAATGGTTGAACTGCACAAACACATCCTGTTTGTACCGGAAATTTAGTATCGGAATCTTCTTTGAAAAGAGTATATCTAAATAAGCAAGTTATTCAATTTTACCATAACCATGCTCATCCAAAACTAAACTCAGTCAAACCCAGGTACATTCAGGGGGTATTATTTCCAAGCGTGTCAACTGCTGCAGCCGTTACTCCTGTAAAAGTAGTGAATGTTTTAATAAGGAGGTGGGGTGTCTTTCCCACGTTATATGGTGAAATGTGGCGCTAACATACACGTCAGCTTGTGTTTTTTCTCATCCAGGTATCTCCTACCAGCAGGGGCATCGCCACAAACGTAACAAGGTCCAAGCTCCTGAGTGATTTCCTGTCGTGTGATTTGTGATTTCCTGTCGTGTGAAGTGCACATAAGTGTGTGTGTGTGTGTGTGTGTGTGTGTGTGTGTGCGCGCGCGCGTGTGTGTATGTGTGTGTTAGAGGTGAATATAGGGCAACGAAGAGGAAGGAAAAAACCGTGATCCTTTTGTTGGCATACTGCACGGGTATTCGCCTGGTTTTGATCGGGGAAACCATGGAAAACTACCGATTGGAGCGGATAACCGCCAGAATTCTCGTCCAGTTAGCGACAGAACTCGGGCTAGCTATGTCGCAGCTGATGTGTTTAGTGTAGAAAATACTGTGTTAGTGTCAGGGCCCCCCCCAATATGTAAAACTACTTATGCTAACATGCCAAATTGATTGATGCTAGGGAAAAGGTCTCCCAAAACCAACTGGCAACCTTGTAAATGGTTCAACATAAAATCCATTTAAATAATTAATCATATGGACGATATACTTTAAATCTCTTGTGTTTACTATTTCCTTACAAGTAAAATTGGCACATAAAACAGTTAATTGAGAACAGGTACACGGCACGTTGTTGGCCACCCTAAAATTTTAGTCTGCTCACGCCTGGTATACACGTTCAGGAAGTGGTATGAACATGATATCAAGTACTCGGTAAGAAAGTAGATTCTCAACAATTAAAATTCTTTTTTTGTGTTTTTTGCAGTTACAGGGTTCAATATATTAGCGGGTAACATTTCTTTTTCATCAAAATTTTCCCTCAGGTAAAGCAGAGGATGCATACAAAAAGGACCAGATCACATTTTCGGAGAATTCTCTATATTTTCCGAAATTGCAAACGTGTTCGAATCCAAACAGGGAAGAGAAAGTTTTCCTACTTGGAGAGACTTTTGAAGGTTCATTTAATATTATAATATTGCATGAACGTTAGAAACAACGCGGAAACTATGTTCTGTAGTTGCACACCTACTTTCTAGTATATTTACAACCTAGAAGTGTATTTATGCTAATCGAAATACGAATTGATGGAACTTTAGTCAATCGCTGCTCTACCTTACAAAATGCTCAACGGAAAATGAGTTAAAGATGTAGGAAATTGCCAGAACATGCGCTAAATTTCTTTCAATTCTGCTGCTCTCATGTCTATCCTCTAATTGGTTTAAGAACATTACGGCGACAGTGTTTATTTCAATCCGAAATAAGCACCACTTCCATTGTTCTATCGAAATGTCGCGCCGAACATTTCTGTTCCGACCACCTTGCGAACAATTTATGCCAAAAAACAACAACAAAAACGCATCAACAATTTTTTTAAAATATTTAATTTAGACTAACATCAGTTCTCTTTCTTTCTTCTCTCCATTTTCGATTCAAGTGAAAAGATTCGTTCGCAAAAAATGCAGATGAAGCAAGTCTGAGCGTCTTTCTTATTTTAGTCGCTAGGCATAGACAATATCATGCAAGCGTGTGTCAGTGTTCAGAAAAAGGCTATTCATGTTTTATATTCTAAATTAAACAATAAACATTCAACGTAGCATTTGTTAGTGATGTGATAAAATAAATGACAACGAATGGTAAAAATTTACTGAAAGGGGAACATTTAAAATTCAAAGGAGGACGAGAGGACAATTGACGTCAATGGAGGACTGTCCTCCCAAATGGAGGACGGTTGGCAACCCTACCTCCCCCCCTATGCCAGGCGGTTTACAGTTGGCGATGTTTCTCGTAAACTGTTGCGCCGGGGCAGTGAAAACGCAGCAAATGGGCGCTTCCGTCATCGCCTAGCGGGAAACTGCCTTGTTGACAGTGCGTGATGTCACTGACACCGTGAAACATGCGGATCGTAAAAGAGATTTTCATGAAAGGAGGAGCGTTTTTGTCTTAGGTTAGTTATGTGGCTATAAAAGTGCATGTTTGCGCGACACATTTTTGCAAGATATTCAACAGGAAGCGCTCGTTTTTGTTGATCATTTGCACCAGGCAGTTTTGGGCGCTAGTGAATTTGAAATGGATTTCCAGTGTTGATGGAAATATTTTTCTTTCGTCTTAGAGCATATTTGAGAGGTCTGTTATATGTTCTAAAATTACGGCAACAGCTCGTATTTGACAGGGAGAGTGGATTTACAGGCGGTCTGGTCGTCCTGATAATCTACATATATAAAACAGGATGTTGGTATGTTTATAAGAGCAAACCTCCAATACCGTTGAACCAATCTCCATGAAAGTTGGCACTTCTACGTGTTTTCTCACCGAGAAGGTTTGTGTGTTGTTAATTCTGTTGTAACTACACTACATGGCGCTATATATGCACTACACATCACAATGCAACCTGCAACACACTCGGCCGCATTTGGAATCTATATCGTTATATAACTCCTAAACGAGTCGTTCTAGGGTCTTAAAAACGACAATATTGAGGCCGAAGGCCTCAAAGAGACGTTTCTCACACCGAAATCTTCAAATAAACTCTTCCTGAACATTCTATTACATGTTTGTTGGTCCGGCGCTTCTCGATATTACCTCACCTGCTCAGAGACGTGCAGAATCTGCGAGTAAATGTGAATGAGAGGGACAGAGAGCGGCAGAGGCAGGGACAGGGTGAGGGAGGGAGGGAGAGACAACGAGAAACGGAGATGGGTGGGGAAAGAGGGAGATGAAGGGCAGAACAACGTCTGCCGGGTTTGCCTACATTCTGCAAATGGAAATCTCTATACCGTTTCACCTCACGTGATAGTACCCGCTGGCTTACGTAATTCACTCGTTTGGAGTAAGAGGAGTAAGTATTTAAAATCGGCACTTTATGATTCAATATTACAGTAACTGAGCTGGGTGAACAAACGAACTTTATTCATGTGTGTAGTTTAAAAAAATCAGGAGAAAACCTGTTTTCGTAAGTAATATCACGAGAAGTGCTGTGCTAGCCGGTAAATTCACGACTCGCGTAGCGAGGAGTGAATTTACCGGCTAGCACAGCACTTCTCGTGATATTTAGTGTGACTATTTCACGAATAAACGCATTACATGATTTGAAAGAATAATTTAAATCACAGGAATTACGAAAAAACGGATATATTACTCAAAATTACAACCGAAAAATGAAAACCTTTCATTCAGCTCCGACTTATCACTGCCTCCTGGAATAAATTAAAATCAAGTAACATTTGAATAACAGTTTAATGCAGAAAATGATTTCAAATATGTTTTTGAATTTTATGTTAATAAAACTTTCGAAAAACAATCATAACAAGGCTACTTAAAAGAACATTTATTACAAGCACAATCATTAAAGTTGTAGGAAGTTGTTTTCCAAGTCTTGCCCTTCCGTATAAGTATTTGAAATCGAAGATGTACAAGATGAATTAGCAGCGGAATTCGTCGATTTTGAATGGAATGAACACACGTGTGCACTCATTAAGGTATTTTCCTGAATAATTTTTTATGTAACGTTCCATTGTTTTGACAGCATATTCTTTGTACTCTTCACCATCTAATCTTTGTATATAAATTACCTAAAATATGTGTAAATTCCTCATTTGTAGTTTGTGCTGTCCATTTGTATTTTCTTTCTTCACAAAATTCTTGAAATTGCTTGCACACGCTTTCTTTGTTCCTTTCGCTGTTTTTCAAAACTGAATTTTTAATATTGTATTCTATTTCAGAGTTTTAAACATAATCAAAACATCACATTATATTGATGTACACAAGCTATTTTGGAGGTGAAACAATTGCTATTGTTATCTTAAAAAGGTAAACAAAGGTTTTACAGCGATAAAAATAGGTAAACAAGCTGATGGCGATAAACATCTGGGATTGGTTTAATTTGAATATATACTTGCTTACCATTGGCTGCTTACGACGCGGACAGACATGAGTGAAATAGTCGTATTAAAATAACTGATTTTCCCTATCTAAACGAGTAATACTGTACGATAGGGATCGTTACCAATGGTAAACTAGAGGTACTAACAGCACCTCTAGTTTAACTCTCGCATTATTTTTAACGGTTGCGAAATGTTTTATTACTACATGAACATATATGTTTGTGTACTTTACGAAAATTTAAACAAGATTACATCAAAATAACTTTTGCATCATGCCATTCAGTTCAATGCAGTTCAATGCTCCAATCATTGAACAAGTTTAAAGAAATATTTGGAACAATTTTTGTAAAAATCTTTTTTAAATTGCTTTTATTTCACGAAAGATACGTGAAAACTATTCATAATTTGATAAAATTGAACACAGCCATTAAAGAAATAAATTTTAAGAACAGATTTCGGAAAAATATCACTATTTTCAATATTGTACTTAAATAAAGACGCCAAAAAATTAAACCTTTGCAAGTTTCGAAAATTTAGAAAATTTTAACGAAAATTGGTGTGATGGTATGTCTATAAGTGTACACTACCTGAAAAAAAAACTGTGGCCCTATTTTTAAGAAAATTTTGAAAATATCGTTGGGGGTTCATGCAAAATACCTCGCGAAACAGACAGTAGTTTCAAGTTCAAAGGGCCATTATGTCTGAAAGTACGAACGGGGAACACTAATTTTGGTGAAAATCATGCCACCAGTTTAGCCGCTAGTGTTTTTCACAGATGGACCGACAGGCAGACAGAAAGAAAGGCAGGCAGGGACACAGGCAGATGTTTCGCCTTCGCGAATTTTTCTGTTTCAAGGACTCAAAAACACGGATAATAAGATACACAAAATTTTAGAAGTAATTTTAGTAATTTAGATGTACTACACATATAAACAAGAATTATTTACTTTTTCTGTATCAGAGATTTTCAATTCATTTTTTGATGAAAAATTCGCGTTTTTCGCCGCAGCATTATCCAACTTTTTCTATACTATATAAGTAGCGTGGAAGAAAGTAAATATGAACTACGAACAAACGCTATGTGGTTGATATCGCGTGTGCCACCATACACTCAGAGGACTGTTTTTCAAAAGAATAATTTACACGCTGTACACTTTTGATTTGGATCTTCCAGCCTCTTTTCATTTCATATCATAAATACCATTTTTATTTATACGTGTTTAAAAGAAGTGTCCACCCACCTGTAAGTAAGTTTTCGTCGATTATATGTAAAATTAATCCGCCCATCAATTCACACAGTATGTGAACCATTTGTAGTTTCATTTTCAGCACTGTTAAAAACTCCAACGACTAAAAACAACACTACAACTAGCCTGGATAATAGTACAAGAGAGACATCTTGTCGTGACACTGCAATCTAACCTGTCACGCAAATCCATTTTATGTTGTTTTTTTAAACATACGCATGTCATGATATACCTTTTCACCAAAACCTTCACACTTGATCTTCATCATAGAGTGTGATGCATACGTTATTACAAGAGCATTATTACGTGCATATCTTCGTCACAAAAAGTAAATAGGAAATTATACTAGCAATAACACATTGTTTTCTTGGATTTTCTTCTTTTTTCTTAAGGAATCCCATTAATCTTCCAGCCCCTTCACAATACATTCCTTAATACTGGTGGTTGATAAATTATTGATTTCGGGTGCATCAATTTCTAAGATCATTGGTCCCGTAATTGTAGTGCAAGCTTTTATCGCGGAAGGTGGCGGTGATCTTTCGGCGGATCATTGCGGCACACACTGGCTATGATACTGTCTTGGAGAAATTTGATTTACCTATCCGAGATAACTTTCAAGTAATAATTCCGGCCGATATTTCACAATCGCAGGGGCAGGATATGCAGTGAAGTGCTTAATACGAGAGGGTGCGGCGGGTTGCGTAGAGCTTCTGTTGGGGGCACTTGGGTCTGCATAAACTCATAAAATCATTAATGCACGCGTATGTGCAACAGACAAACGCACATTCCCATTGCACAACGCCTATATTCTTTACACAAGTGCAAGCAATAAGTTGACAAAGTTTTATCGCAATCGGATGAACGGTACGGCATAAAACGCAAACAAACATTGATTTTTGTATCTACAGATAACTTCATATCTTAATAATTTTAATCGAAGTCAACTTCTAATGTTAAAGAAATGATTATGTAAATAACTAAGCTACGCTGCATCGGCTGCACGGAGCAGTCGAAGGAGACATACCCCACGGCACCTGAGATCGTCGTCTATCATCAGCGCTGCGCAAAGGGTCGTCCCGGAGCGGTAACGGATTGCGAACACCAAGGAAATCTATGTTGCTAATTTCCAACGCGCGCAGAAAGTGAAATAAAGATGCACAGCCTCGAGCCATGTAAGAGTGGTATCGGCCAGAAACTCGAAAAAATTCCCCAAAAAAAGAGAAAAGTTTCAATTTTCACTGACAAGCGCAAATATTTCATTGTGTAATTCCCCCTTTTTTTATTATACGACTACCCGCTGTATTATCGTACTCATTGCGTGACTTCTTACATGCAGATGATGTCATGCGACAGCAAAGATCGAAAGAAGAGGCTGCCCACCCTCAAACATTTTCCATTCACGGGCTAAGTAATGGAATAGCAACTTTTTTAATATTCTTGGTTCGTAAATAACTGTTGAACTGTATATTCGTGTATATGTACTATACTATGCTATTTGAATATTAGTGAAGACTTTTTAAAATATTTGATTTAATGTTATAATAGAGTAAAACAAAATTCTGTAAAATTCTGTAATTAGTTGTAATTTTATATACGTTTGAGTAATTTCTTTGCGTAATTTCATCTTGTGCAATTTCAATTTCTGCAATTTCAATTTCTGTGCAATTTCATTCTGTGCAACTTCATTCTGTGCAACTTTATTCAGTGCAACTTCATTCAGTGCAACTTCATTCAGTGCAACTTCATTCAGTGCAACTTCATTCAGTCCAACTTCATTCAGTGCAACTTCATTCAGTGCAACTTCATTCAGTGCAACTTCATTCAGTGCAACTTCATTCAGTGCAACTTCATTCCGTGCAACTTCATTCCGTGCAACTTCATTCAGTGCAACTTCATTCAGTGCAACTTCATTCAGTGCAACTTCATTCAGTGCAACTTCATTCAGTGCAACTTCATTCCGTGCAACTTCATTCCGTGCAACTTCATTCCGTGCAACTTCATTCCGTGCAACTTCATTCCGTGCAACTTCATTCCGTGCAACTTCATTCCGTGCAACTTCATTCCGTGCAACTTCATTCCGTGCAACTTCATTCAGTGCAACTTCATTCAGTGCAACTTCATTCAGTGCAACTTCATTCAGTGCAACTTCATTCAGTGCAACTTCATTCAGTGCAACTTCATTCCGTGCAACTTCATTCCGTGCAACTTCATTCCGTGCAACTTCATTCAGTGCAACTTCATTCAGTGCAACTACATTCTGTGCAACTACATTCTGTGCAACTACATTCTGTGCAATTTCATTCTGTGCAATTCCATTTTGTGTAATTTCATATGGTGTAACTTAATTTTGTGTAGTTTTGTGTAACTCATTTTGTGTAACTTAATTTTGTATAATCGTATGTCATTTCATTTTGTGCAACTTTGTGCAATAGCAATTTCATATAATGTAAACCAAAAAAGCCAACTTTTCACCCTACTGAAGCACGAGGCTTTTGCTCTTGAAGGGATTTTGCAGGTTCAATAAATAAATATACTAGAGTATTTTACAGATTATTCTTGAACGGTGTGAGTACTACTTTTCGGCAAAAAAAATCTGTGTGGTTTCGTTCGCCAGCAGTTTTGCTGCTGCAGGTCCCTAGTATTAAATGAACCATTGAATCTCTCTTAGGTTTCACTTCGTGTGGGTAGAATCTTTTTGATGAATTCATCACAGTGCAGTAGTTACTGCATCTGGACTCCCACAAACGTTCCACCCCTGCCCTTCCTTGCTAAGAAATGAGGGAAAGCAGTTTGCGCGTAACTCATGCCAAACGCATTTGTGTCGAACGATTGAAATACCTAACGATGCTTTCACAACGGAAAAGAGCGATCTCCTCTCAGGTGCAAGAGTAATGTTACGTGAACTAGAAATATGAAATACTGACTACTTCACACAGGAGGGTCATTCCATGCAAAATTTCAGGTTTTCTGACAGTGAGTCTCAGATTTCTTTTCATATTTTATTACATTAATCTACTAATGATGAACAGTTAAAAGACTATTTATGGAATTAATATCTTCAGCAGTTTAGCAACAATTACGGGTTAAACAAGGACGATGACACAATGTACGCAATAATGATAATAATTATGACGTTCATAAAATGAATAAAACTTTAAAAACGGGCACACTATTTGGAAGATAAATGATCATATTTTAAGCAGTTGATAATATATTAAGGATTGAGACATTTGTTTATAATAAAAAATGCTAATAAATTAAACAAATACATTTTTCTTCAAAAATAATATTTTCTTTTCTTTCATATTTTACACACTGCAGGAAGAACCAATAAATAACCATTCTGCAAACTGTCGCGATGGAATCTTAAAAAATGCGTAAGTTATTAAATAAAAAGTATACGCGCATTTTGCTCTTAAGGTTGAAAGTCGCGTGCCTTTGCCCAGCGAGGGGTGACGCAAGGTCGTAGGCAGGCACCGCCATGTTCAATCCCTCGGGATATCCATCGATGCCTTCGAAGGGATCCTGACACCAGTTTACAGGCTTAGTTTTCGCGTGTTACTGTTCAGAGACACATCGTGATAGAAAATGCTAAAGATTGTGAATACGTTTAACAGGCTTTGGTGCCTGTGAAGGTGAAGAAAATATCGAATTTAGTGGTAGGTGAAGCAATATGCGATGTGTCGTCACAAAATATCCAAAATGCCCAATGCAGATCTTAGTGACTCAACTGAAACAGTGAAGTGAAAACGTCAAGTGAAGAGGAGTACGTAGCCCCAGGAGTTGCAGAGGAAGCCACTATCAGTAATGTAAACATTTTGTATCCTCTGGGTCAATCACCATTGTCATTGCGAAAACAAACCCGAGAGATATCGTACGCAAGGAGAAAGGTGAGTGCCGTAAATAAAGCAGTTTCTGAGTTATTTCATGTGAGTACAGAAAGCAATGATGGAGAAGAAATGTTGACACAATTCAAAGAAAAATTTTCAAACGTGAAAACAGCTAATGAGAAATACATGATTTTAACGTGTTTACCAAAAAGTTGGAGTGAACAAAAATAATGGTCGAATTTGGCGTACCTTTTCATGTAGCTCGTACGGCAAAATTAACACCTAGAGAAGTAGTTTTGCGAAATCCACCATCGCGCGCCGGAGGAAAACTGTAACGCCGAGCGCTGACAAGGAGCGCTGTGGCGCGGCGGCTCTAGCAGCTGAGACGAGTTCGTTAATGGAGCGCCAGTAAGATACTTTTATTCATAACTTTAAAACCGTTCAAGATTCCATAATGAAATTTACAGAGTAGCTTGAAAGTAGTTTCAGCAATTTTTCTTCCAAAATTCAAGAATTTAAAAATATTATATTTCCATTTATTGCATTTTTTTTAGAATTTGTTTACTTCCTAATTTTTAAAGACTCACGGTAAAAAAATATCTTTAGCGTAAAATTATCCTTTACATTTCTTCTACAAATGGTGTCACTTTCATATTTTTTGCTTGTTTGCATATCATCGGAAAAAAATCATAACGGAATGTTATACAGACTGCTAACCTAATATTTCAAGTGCCCATTGTTGCTAAACAATGAATGATGAGACAAAAATATTGTACCTGGTTCATGCAGGTATCATAATAAGTAAGGTGGCAAAATATTTTTAAATTCTGAGATGTAGTGTCAGATTTCCTACTTTTTTGCATGGAATGACCCAGGAGCCATTCCACGTCAAATCGCACAAAAAAGACCAAAATTTGACCTTCATATTTTTATTTATTTTATAATTTTTTCTATTTGTTATATGGATCAAATAAGTGAACACGTGTATTTTTATTTTTTTCTAACTTTATTATTTTCGGAAATATTGTATAATGAAATTTGCTAAAAATGACGCGCATCACTAACTTAAAAATATCATACATTTGAATACACCGATTATAGAAATTCCGCTCAAATTCCATTCGAAACTTAAAAACATGTTTAATTTTTAAGATTTTGCAAAATATTTAATTTTTTGAATTTTCAATTTTTTTTCAAAAACTGAAATTTTGAAAATTGAATATTTTTGTAAACTCAATGAGCTAAAAATTTTAAAAAAAATTTATAAACGTACTAGGAGTATTGATAATATGTCCAGAGAAAATCAAAGTGGGATCTCAGTAACTATAAAAGATATTAATATTTTACAAACCAGTGTGAAATAGATTGCTGCAATAGACACGTTTTTTGCGTTACTGGTCGTCGGTTTCTTTGGATGAAGCAGTAATTTAAGTTCTTCTTGGGGTGATGAACCTTCATGATTGAATTTATAAATAACAATATTTATGTGTATTAATATACATACAAATAATATTAATATATTTATAAATAATTAAATGAGGGATTCTTGATTCAGGTTTTGACTGACCTTTTGAAATTTTCTGTTCCCTCACAACTCACTTTAAATTCAAGTACTCGCGTACCATAGAATTCCTGAACTTTCGTCATAATGCACAGTTTTAATGCCCTACCGAATTAACTTCAGTTCTGGACAAAATTCCATTTTCTTCAGCCAACGTTTTAGGCACTTTTATCATGCGTTCGGTTTCCGCAAAAAGTCGTTTAATTTTATTGTAAGTCCAACTTTCAAAAATTGTCAAAATTTAAATTTTCAACGTCATGTCATCTGTTGAGTGAAAGTAATCGATAAGTTACTAAATAGTATCTTTGTCTGATTTTCGATGGACGTCGAAGGATCTTCAATGTGAAAAAATTTATCTGTGTTGACACTTTGTGCTTTCTAAAATTTCTCATGGGGATGCCATTTTGTTCCAATTTTCTTTTCCTGGCGGGGGTATCTCCAATTGCAATTAAACTCATGTTTATCTTTTCTTTATTCTTTTCGCAGACACTTGACGAACTATCTGAAGAGCTTAAATTGTCACTTCCTTGATTTCCCCCTTTTCACTGGACTTTCCGCTACTTTCGTTAATGCCACGGGAGCCACTGATCTTGATGCTATCTTCATTAAAAAAAGGCCGTTTTAAAAGCCGATTCCCTTTCTTCCGAAATTAATCACAAATTTGCCAATCTAATGACTCCTGTAAATTCACCAGCAAATCGTGGTTTACGCGTCTTGGAGATTTTCTTTTTTAAAAATCGTGATCAGAGTTTAAATGGATTGAAACATCTATCTCATACGCTGATCGCCACTCATGTTGCACAGTGTACACACGATACATAGAACAAATACTAGCACTCTTGTCTTCATAAGCATTGCGACTAATGTTGAGAAAATTTTAACATGACCCTTGACAAGTGTCGATTGTACTTCATGAGCAATGTCAGGAGGGCACCCCGTCCCTAGGACGCAAAGGGACTGCAGTAAAATTCGTTTCGCTGACACGAGGAAAAGCATTCGTTTGCTGTCACCCATCCCTTCTGGGGAAAGAGAGAACATATGATTTACTAATGTTTCTTGAAATCCAAATCAGGCAGAGGGCCATTCTTTTTATTGTTTGTCGACATTAGTATCCAAGACTGATCGAACACGATTCGTTAGTGCAGGGGCAGGAACCATGCGCCCGAATACCATACCACTTACAATTGATTTTTTTTATCTCTACGTGTTGAGTGTCCACTTTTTTCTTGTTATGTTTTGTAGAAAATTGAACATGAAATATGCCTATTTGTTCAAATTTTAATCTGAGAGAGTTCATAAAGAAATTTTCCGTTTTTTAAAATTAATTACAATTTTTTAATGAAAGATTTATTTTTTGAGAAAGTAATTTACAGATGAATAAAATTCACGTATCAAAAAATTAAACGAAACAAAGCAGTAATTTTTATGTTAAGTACTTTCAGAGCGTCAATTAATCATAGTTTGCAAAGTACGCGTAAATTTCAAAATTTAATAAAGGCAAAACTACACAAATAAACAACTTTCAGGTAAATAAAGAAACACGTGCCTCTTTGTTTGATGTCCAGAATGAATGCCATATATTCGTGTCATTGATTTTTTTAAATAGTAGTGTCAATTCGAGTGACATTTGACGTGGAATGGCTCGTATTTCAATTCGTTTCGCTCTCACCCATAAGAACATAGGTGACCCACAAGTCACCCACGATGTTACCCACAAAAATATGTATGACACAATGCCATACATTCTGGAGGCAGAGTGAACTTCTGAAATACTAATAACTCTTTAAATCCTTATCAGGCAGACGGTCATTCTTTTTTGAGTTCTTCGGCACTTGCATCAAAAACTGACCGAACACAATTCGTTAGTGCATGGGTAGGCAGAGCGCGCTCTCATACTTACAATTGATTTTCTTAGAACTGTATGTGTGGAGTGCCCACTTTTTTTCTTGTTGTATTTTATAGAAAATTGAACAAGAAACACGCCTATATTTTTTTCAAATTTTTATCTCATCGAGTTTATATTGAAATTTTACTTTTTTGAAAAAAAAAACATTTTTTAAAATGATAAAAATATTTTTTTAAAAAATTATTTACAGAGGAATAAAATAAACATTTCAAAGTATTAAATGACACAAACCATAAATTTTTATATTAAGTACTTTCGGAGAGATAATTAATCTTATTTTGTGAAGTACCTGTAAATTACAAAATTTAATATAGCCATAACTACACAAATAATCAATTTTCAGGCAAATAAAAAAATAAGTGTCTCTTTTTTTTATGTCCAGACTTAAGAAAAAAAATATCGTACATTTAAAAAATTGTCGTGTCAACTCTTGTGCGATTTGACGTGGAATGGCTCATAGACAGGCAATTTTAAGAAAGAAGGGCATTTTCATAACATTTTTATTGTTTATTTAAAAATCGATAAAAATCGTAATTTTGTTTCATTGTCTATGAGAATATTCGGCTTAATGGCGTTTCAACACAATTCGACGTTTGGCCTTTACACGTTCTTAAAATCTCCCTACTCTCAGAGACTTTCTAAATCATGACAATGAATCACGGGGGTTCGGGATGTAATTTCGTCGCGGGAATCTGAAGTACAAGTGGTGACAAGATAGGAAGGAAGGAAGGAAGAGTAGAAAGGATGGCACACTGTCCGTGACCCGTTGTCCACCGCAGTCAAGAAACCCCCGAAATAGACTAACTAGCCAGTAGAATTCCTATTCAAACAATAGCGGGTTTTGATATAAGCAGAAACTTCAGCAGGTGTAATGTCACCACCATCAGGGCTCCGAACTAAGACCTCTCGCTGCACCAAGTTAGGTGTGGATACGAAACTATACTCCGACGCATCCGGCGATAAAGCAAACAGCTGAATAGGCTAGGATAGTCGGTTTCGTCGCTGACATACTTGTACAAGGATAGTATTTCAAACAATAATGCCAAGTGAAGCGGTCTGAAATACTCAATATTCTTGGAAAATTATCTTACTCGCCAAAATTATGAGGGATTTACCCGAACCGAGAGCTGAAAGATATAATAGATGAAATAGATTTTTGCTTGTAATAAGCAAAAACCTATTTCATATATTCTCGTGTTTAAAAATGTAGTACGTTCGTGAATTTACAAAACAGATATTCCCATAAATCAAACATATTATGCCTATTTTAGCATTGTGACAAATTTCACAGGTACACAACGGTCTTACGAATAAGGATAAAAATAATAACATTCGTCGTACGAGTTGCTATTACCTTTTAAGGCATATCATTGATATGACGTTTCTTGTGTCCTGTCTATGACGTAGATCACTTTCCCATTTATCTGTTGGTGTCTGAAATTGCAAGGTCGACAGCCGTCCAAGCGAAACTCCCTTTCGCATGAAGTGCACGCTGATGTTACCGCATGCGCTGTTATCGCCTCAAGCACTTCGTCAGGACAGGATAAACACCTATTCGATGTTTTCGATTCAGAGACACACTTGTGCGTCACTTCCCACATGTATACATTGCGTATACCATGTATGACGTACAACGAGCCGCTAGTTATTTGGCGATTTCCGCTCTCATTTTGCCAAGGGCCATCTCGTCTGTTTCCGAGAAAGTGGATAACGTATCTCGTTTAATGATCAGCTGACGCCGATCACGTAGGACCAAGTGCGCAAGCACAGGTAAACTTGTCGATTGTTTCAGTCCAGGAAAATCAACACATTTCCGCTTAAATATTTAATAGAATTTTCATTAATTAATAGACCAGAGCGACATATTCCGCAAGTACAATTTTAAAAGATAAAATAGCTTCATACTGGAATCGAACTTTCAACATTTTTGGCAATCCGTGCTACTGTACGGAGCTACCTTACAAAAATGCAATAGAACGTTCAAAGGCGACATTCGAAACGTGACTGGGTATTAAGGGCCGAAGGCATAGAGTTTTTAAGTGATGCACGATATTAACGGGCGTTGCAGCGTAACTTCTATTGCGGGTTGCATGTGCCCTTGCTCTGATTTGCCAAACTGATTTAAACTTTTTTGTCTTCAGTGTTGGATGATTCCCTATCCAGTAAAAATACACACGAGGTTTAATGCGGACGGTGTTTCAGTCATCCAACAAACTGACATCCTCCTTTGCAATAATTAATGTACAGGAAATAATAAATGACTTCATTTTACCTAATTTTTACTTTCTCGCCCATACTTCCTAAGAAGAGAAAGTATTGTAATCGTGCGTCGGAAAACGAATTTTTACAGAAAGTTTTTTATTGCTGGGCACTGGTAACGAAAAAGAGCATAAATCATATACCTATATACTAAATTTCTTCCTCTAACTTCGTTCTGTAGTTAGTTTTGTGGGCTAAATCGAAGAATCGATTGACGGCAAAACGGCAGTCTGTCCGTTTTTGGTCACCGATAGCGTTTATACCGTTCAGCCGATTTACTTCAAAATTAGTATTCCTGGATATATTTAAAGGAACTCTAGGCCCTTTCAATTTGATACAGATATTTGATTTTTTTGGGTTGAATTAATTTTGTTTAACTGTATGGGTTACTGTTAACTTCAGAACTTTTTTGGATACAGTTAACCCAAACCATATCAGATCAGCTGTAACGCGGTGAAAGCCTAATGCAGTGTTGTCAAGGTCGATACCACGAGCGGGAGTCCGTGGCACGAGTGTCATAACGAAATCGCCCCTCCATGCAGTTCATCACCCCGCCACCAGATACAACGCCATCACTATTGTAAAACGGCGGGGTTACTAATAGTTTCCTTTCCCGACACTAGTTGTGCGGAGAAGCTCGTGGCATGCTACGGTGCCACGACGCGTGCCACTGCGACTAGTAGAAGACCTTCACACCACTGGCCTAATGCGTCATAGACAAAATAATTTCATGACGCGAAAGAAACACATCAGTGGAAGTGTTGCTGAAACGTGATTGCGCCGATCCAGTGCTCGGCGTCGTACGCACACGCGAGGCGGGAAGGGAAGGGAAGGCCTGCGGAGCGCACCCGGACGAGCGACGCCTCAGCGCTTCCTGGAAAGGGACGGCGCTTCTGCCTATCAGCCGAAAGCGGCGGCGACGGCGGCCGCGCGTCCTCGGAAGCGCGGAGATAAGCCCGCGTCGCGGCGACGCGGTGCGCATGCGCAGGTGGAGGATGTCGGGCAGTGGGCGCAGGCCAGCGCGGCGCGGCGCGGGAACCCCGCGGACCTCCTTGTTGACGTCACGGCCGCACCTCGCCTGAGTCAACGCGCGCGGCCTTCACTGCGCCGCACCGCCTCCCCCTCGCACAGTGGGCGAAGAGGGAGATTTTGACAACGCGAAGCATTACAGTAATCGACGAACTTCTGCACGATCGAACTTCTGCGCATGCGCAGTTCCAGTGATTCAGAGCGTGTCAACTGCTAAGCTCTTTAGTACCGTAAGTGTATTGCTTGCGTTTTTATTCGGAGGTGGCGATGATCCTAACCGCGCTGGATGGTAAGATCCCACGCCGAACTTCCCATCCGCCAGCGGGGTTATCCCCAACCAGGTATCTCCCACCAGCAGGACTCCACCACAACGGAGACATGTGTGGTAGTGTAGTGCATGCAAGTGGTGTTTAAGTAGAGGCTGAGGATACAACAAGGGAGAGGAACGAAAGGTCGCGCGTGGTACTGCTCCGGCATTCGCCCGCTTGTCCATCGGATCAACCACGGAAAACTACCGATCAGAGCAGCCGACCGCGAGAATTCTCCTCCAGGCAGCGACTGATTTCGACCCAGCTGTGTAGCTACAAATCCTGTCACTGTCGGGATTCGAGGACTGGGACCTCCCGGTCAGAGGCACTGCAGGGACATCAATTGACGCTCTGAGTCACCTCTTCCGGTATACGCAGTTCGAGTTTCGCATCAGTTTGGTGCATCTGCGCATGTGCGGAAGATAGAGATTGCAGTCGATTGCTCTAAGCTATGCCGTTCAAAAACTCCCTAATACCAATTCAGTCCCGAGAACCATTTTCCATTTTGATACACTTTTTGGTCCCGCCGCTTCAAAGGAGACGGTCCTGTTGGGTCGGGTCCCGTTTTACCTGGCCCACAGTCTACCCGCAACGTTTGCCCATTATCTCCCCTAATTGTGTACTCATCAATTCAAAGATGTTTTGGCACTTCAGACTCATTCTTCGCACAAACTTTTGTGCTGAATTATGGATGTAATGAGCATACGAAACAAAAATATGTTTATTGAGAATGAACGTAATTATTGATGTCATTAGTCTTCAGGATTCAGCAATCGATGTGCTATCAGAGTTCCTCAAAATGATTCCTTCATCAAAGAGTAGCATGACAATTACAGAAATGAAATCTGTTAAGAGCTTAACCTTCTTGTGTGTTCTGTGTAATGTTATTGGGCTACAATGGAATATGCAGCATTTCGTACAAAGATGTGAATATTGGAAAGAAAGAAGAATGGTAAAATGGTTCCAAGGTAAATTTCCCTTTTCCGCCGATAGTCGAAACAAATAACTTCCCTTCACATTGACACAGAACTCTCTTTAAGACTTTAATCTGTATCGACAACGTCAACTCCGAGTCAGGCGTGGACTTTGAACACAGCCCCTGTGAGGCAGAGTTTTAGTGATTATCGGTAAGGCTTCATCTAATTAGAGTTTCATCAATTCTTTAGCGTTGATCAGAGCGTCGTTGAGACTTCGGCCTTGATCAGAGTCTAGTTAAGGCTTAGTTTTAGACGACTTTCAGTAGAGCCTCATTAAGGCTAGGGCTATCAGCCAGAGCCTCGTTTAGGCATCGCCTTTAGTCTGCCTCACTAAACGTGCGCATGTCCCAGCGGGCGGGGCTAGCGAGATTGGCTTGCACCGGTTGTCAATCCTAGCTGCTACGTTCTTCATTGTTCGCACTTCAGAACGGAGTGGCGACGAGAGATTTACAACCGCTATAAGCGAAACCTCGCCGGTGCATCTTGCCCGTTAATAATATCCATTAGTCAACACCTCATTAAAGATATAGGTTTCCTGTAGTCAGTCTCACTAACCATTGAGATAAATAAGGAGGCTTAAGGGATGAGATGAGATTAAGACACGACCTCTTCGTCAGAGGAATGCATTGATTCTAGATTGATTCCAAATCGGGGTGGATTAAGGAATGGGCTTCAGGCAAGATCAGCTTAAAGTATTTTTTATGCATGGTCTTATTCGGTATCCGGCTTTAATCAGATCTACATGAGGGCACTCGTTTCAGGCAGGATTTAAGCCAGCCAGTGTCAGCGGCACTCGTGCACGCAGGAAATGCAATTTCATAACATTACAGACATCTTTGGTAGGGAAGAAAAACAAAACAAATCACGACTGCAATTCAAAATGAAGTGGTTCCTACGTAGAACTACCCCAAACCAATACCGGCAGCGATATGAGCTTGCGAAGCCTAAAAGGGGGGGGCATCTTCATTCCCGGGCCCTTCTGGGCCTCTTTTCTGTTGAACTTGTTTATTTTCTTTTGGCGTATTTTAGTAGGAAATAAATGAAATATGCTACAAAGAAAATGAGATTGTAAATTTAACGATACGATTAATACAATGATTTCATGTTGGTCCATTTAGATGTCATAAGGTTTGGAAAGTCTCCTCTGCAAATGTCATGTATCAATACCTCGAATTGTCAGCTAAAAAGGGGGACAATGTATCATTTTTACGGAAATGAAAAGTTTTATACGTAGGGTTAAGGGACCCCTTTCGAAATTTTCAGAAGGTGGGGGGCACGGCCTCCCTGACCCCCTTCAGTGTCTACGCCTAGGGGGTGAGATAATGGACCGGCTGCAAATCCCGATTTTGTAGACTATGAATTTTATGTCCAGCCTCGCGGTTAATGTGATTTCTGAGACGAGCTACCTGGTACTAATAATCTTACTTTCTGAACGACAAGGTGCCGGCTGCGTTGATCTGTTGTTTCAATTGTTACATTCGATCAGTTTCAGGGGAATGTCGAAGCAGTACCTTAAACAAGGAGTGTCAGACCACGCACTCGTTATTGCTCACTTCTCTGCCCCTGTATACACGCTACACTTAGTAAAACTACTACGTATCCGTGTGACAGGAATGACAGGAAAGGGTGAGGAAAGACAAACTCGACTATTGGGTGTTTGCGTGCGTACTGGAACACAAAGGATAGTAGGATAAAGCCAATAAGAGAGCATTGCTTCCCTGTACTTTCTATTCCTAGATGTATTGTGGTCCGAAAGTGGTAATACGTGAAAATAAGTGTAAATCTCAAACATTATTAAGTACGTGGCTACTGATCACTGACAAAATACATTATTTCCGGATTCAATATGCCCATCTATTTTTTTATATGTGTTAACTGTACTAATGGAGAGATACTAATGAATCGAGTATCTTCTCCAATCATTGTTAATTATGTAAGTCAACAAATTTAGTGTTCAAAACTACGGACGGATTGTATATCAACATATAAATAAAAAATGTGCATTTCTTATGCCATTATACACAGTTAAGAAACGGAATTCCGAATATTCCATCTACAACTTGAGAAAAACATATTCATTTGACCCTACTTCACGTTACTGTCACAAAGGACTTGAAGGTTTTTTAAATATAAACTATACATAGAAAAACAATGCATATACTCTTGAAAGTTTCGATTAAATTTGCAAGCGCACATTATAGATGAAGGACGATTAATGATAAATGATGAGTTAAGGAACGTGCGTCGGTTGTACTTCTCTATGAGTTAAGGAACGTGCGTCGTTATGTCACATTCAGGTCTAAATTGTTTTTTGACGTAAAATAAATAAAAATACAGTACATACTAAATAGAAAGACAGGTTCAACGAATTTGTAAAGTTAGTAAGAAAATTGTTGTTGAAGAAATTACCATAAATGGAAGTAGCAAATTGCAAAACATAATCCAGGCAACCACGAAGAAATAAGAAGGAAAAATATATTGTGGCAGATAAAACGAGCGGTCCAGTGCTTGCCGAACACGTGGCAGCTCTTGCAGAAAATTTCAGAACTAAGTGCATGAAAAACCACGGTATAAGATATATAGGTGTGTCAACTAGCCGCCTTTGCGGCAAATTTTCTGAAGCCAGTTTGAGGCTAGTTCCTCGCTTGTCCGTACGGTGCGCACGATCGGTTTGGGTCACGGTGTAAGATACATCTTAAGATGACATCTTAAACTGTGACTATTACACAGTTTTACAAAACATTTCAAACGCATTTTCGTAACTGTTCGCTCTAGACTTTACCAATTCCAACGCGAAGCGACAAATCACCTACTTGAAATTAGAAACGAGCTGGCCACAGAGCTGTCGAATGGAACACGACCAATCACGACCTTGCTCAATGAGAACCAAAGATCGCAGCGCTTATATGCGAGAACTATGAGAACTAGCCTCACATAAGCTTCAGTTTTAGACTCGGAGTGAACACACCTATACATCTTAGACCGTGGCAAAACTTCGCCTCGCTGCTGCTTTCTTGGAAAGGCACCATGGCGCTCCTCATCATCTCCGTTTCAGGGCCGAATTTACCTCCTAGAATCGTAAAACTAGTATGCGCCTTTGCTATAAAATAAGCAAAAGTATACATGTTTAAAGTTATGAAAAGACGTTTGCAGTGTAATAAAAAGGAATTTAATATTTATTTATTTATTTATTTATTTATTTAGTCAAAAAACAGTAAAAACTGTATATGACGTGTGGGGAAAGAAATTTATCTGTGCACATTTTCTTGAGGGCCAGAATTTTATTTAAAAAAAAAAACAAAAAAAAAAACAAAAAAAAAACGAAAAAATTAATTTAGAAAATAATTATTTTAGAAAAATAAAGATATTTGCAAAATGTTTTATTATTTATTTATTTGTGTTTTAGGTATTTATTTATTTATTTATTTAATTAATCCTCGTGTTGCCATGTTTTAAAGCATTCTTTAGTTCAGGTACGCTATTCCAGTTTAGTTTTTTCTACGCAAAGTAACCTATAATAAGAATTGATTGACGTTTGCTGGAAACAAGCATTTAGTACACGCATGAAGATAGTATTTTTTTTCGGAAGTGAGTATATTAGTTTTTGTACTGTATTTTAATTGACTTCGGCACTGCTGAGTTCTGATTACCGATATATTCATTTGGTGATTGCTGTTTTATCTACTTAGGCGCTGATCTTGCACAGTTCTTCGATTTCAGGACCCAGATCCAATTTTAAAATATTCTAGTTTCCATTGTATAAGTCTTCTTTCTCAATGAACTAGCAACTACAGCCATGCCCCCCAACAAATCTTTCAATTTCAGTGTTCTCTCTCCGTCACTTCTTTATTCACTCAATTTGACATTAAGATTCACATGGCCAAAGTAATCTGAGAAATTATCAACGCTCTGGCGGCGTGATGTAACACTTACATGACTAAGAATACTAGGAGGAGAACTGGAAATCGTCTGAGTCATTTGCCTCGCTAGTGAATAACGATGATAAGACTGAAAGCGGAAGCGTAACCACTAATGTCTATTGCAATTGAACCGTATATGGGTGTAAGGGGTACAATCACGCATAATACTAGGAAATTTGTCTGCGGCGTTTGATATAAGCGACAATATGTAACACTTTACTTCCGACGAAATCGCACTTTTCCTTCATCCGGGTTCCTCTTCACGCTCCATTCCTCATTCTCCCCGCAACACAGTTGTCTTGTTTATCTGATTCATGTTGTTATTGAGCACTGGACTACTCAAACATCCGAGAAAAAAAGGTCGAAATAGAAGGGGTGAAATAAAACAAAAAAGAGAGGAAGCAAGCGAAAGAACAATTAAATAAGTGATGTTGAATAGATGGCAGGTAAGTATCTAAATTTCGACATTTTAGATTATTGAATTGTATTAATTATTTTTTGAGGTCTTTAACAATTGATACCAGAAACTAACAAAACTACTTTTCCATTAATCTCGCGAATTCTAGTTACGAAAGTTAGGAAATTTTCATCGCAGTAAGATAAACTGAACGCAAATAATTTGGTGTATTTTCCAGATTGAAAAAACAATCGGTTCTGTCGACGTGCGAGTACGAATTCCGACTCGGAAGTGGATGTTTGCTAGTTTGTTGGGGGATGGTGAGGACGTCTGAACTCCCACTTTTTTAACCCTCTTCATTCCATATCCGTAACATAATATTCCTCAAATGGGTCATACATAGCTGATATGAACCTATAGGCTATGTCCATTTTATAAAGAAACAAAACTGGTGGCAACAAACCTGATGAACTGCAGATCAGAGCAATCAACCGATACAATTTTCCTCCGTGCAGCGTCTGAATTCGACATGGCTACATAGTCAGAATGGAAAATCCGCCACCGTCAGGATGAATACGCGAGGATTCAAACCGCTGGATTTCCTGCTCACTGACGCTGCTGCCACTCAGTCACCGGACAGAGTCAGTGACTGCGAGGAGAAAAGGTTGGGAAGGGGCCAGGAGTTCGGAAAGGCAAATACCGTCCTCAAAAGTAAAATATAAACCATGAAAATATAAAACCATTTTACTGAACTGCCTCCCACACTGGACAAAACTGCTGAATGGCATGCGTACGTCATCAAGAGAACGTTTGTTCCTGTATTTTATGCAGATATTTTCAACTGTTTGTAGGGTTGCGGTAAAGGTTTGTCTTAATCTACTTAGCAAGAATACATCAAATAAAATGGAATATATTTTATGCGAGCTTATTACATCGATGAAATAGATGAAAGAAGATCTAAGTGTGGTATATGTCAATGTAAACCAATATTAAAAATAGAGTATAGATGTAACTATGAGATAGAAATATAATATTTGCCCATTTCTGTTCTTTGCATTGTCGATGCAGTGTGGATATTGAAATTTCTTCAACATTACACTTTTTCCAACGGTATTCTATATTATTTTTATATTTAATTATCCTTTGTTAAGATTCAATGAAAACAAATAAGTTATAAATTCCATGGTGGTAGCAGAGATATGGTAATACATAATGGTTAAGGATTCAGGAGGTATCAAGAACAAAGTTTATTTAATATATATATTATATATATTAATATGAATATTATATATAATATTCAAAATTAATAGCGATACACCTGTTTCGGGAATTTTATCCTATCTTTAGTGGCGCTACAGAGAAGAAAATACGTAAACACAAATAACTAACATACGAAATGATATTAAATAAATAAGAATATATGAGATACAAAATCCTAAGTGACATAACAAATATTCCAGTCTATTTTATTTTATTATTTTAACATCTGACCTTACCCCAGTGGCGGATCCAGGGGGAGGCTATGGGGGTCATCCCCCCTCCCAAAAGGCCTCGAGTTATCGTTTGTTACCTTCTTCTATTTGGCGAAATTGATTTAAATATTTATTTATGTTTGAATTATGTAATTACCTAAAAAATATTGTATAGCATCATCAATACGCCACTCTTCTTTCATTCCTTGGTCTCCTCTGAATTCATCTATTCGTTACCTCAGCGTTCTGATGGACACAAGACTAAATAAGCACATTTCGTCCAAAGTAATTAAAGCCAATAGAAGGTTAGCTATTGTACGTCAGATTCTAAACCGTAACTCTTCTTTAACAATTCACTCCACATTAATTATCTACAAATTCATTCTTCGGCCGATATTAACTTACGCATTCTCTGTTTGGGTTTCAGCTGCCCCAATCGCATTAAATAAGTTTCAAATCTTCCAAAACAAAATTTTAAGAATAACCGTAAATGCCCCCTGGTTTGTCAGCAATAAGACCCTTCACAACGATCTTGCAATAGAACCAATTATATCTTTTATTACAAAACTGGCTCATATTTTTTTAATAATTTAAATCATATACCAGGAGCAGTCTCTCACAAAATAGGAACCGATCAGCCCCCACTCTCCCGCCTAAGAAACAGACTCCCATTTCACATTTTCCTTCAATATTTCTCCGACATTAGATAAGCTAAGAACATTTCTTGGAATTATCGTATTTCTTTTTTAATCCTGTCATAGTTCTCTAACAAAATTTCCTCGCAATAACCTTGGTTGAAGGTATAACACATAAAATCACTTTCAGGGAGGTATCAATAAGTTACCCCATTCACGCTTTCCTGATACAAAGTTGCTCGGCCAGTCAACTGAAGAGCCTCAAGGCTGAACGTTGTACTATTTGTGAAAGTAAAATAAAAAATTATGTACAACTCAAAATAATACATAATATAATAATAAATATTCCTTTTTGAACAAACATCTGTGATGGCGTCGTCCAAATTGATCGGCCCTGCCGTACCCCAAGGGGCGTCCGAAACTTTTCTGCGGACGAGGCACCTCGCTCCGCGCGGGTGGCTGCGAAGTCGCCGGGTGGGCGTTTACTCCGCGCCGGGGCGACGAGGCAGCGCGAGCCACGCAAGAGGCGGGGGCGGGGGCGAGGGGCGCGGAGTGCCTGGGAAGCGGGCGCCCTGGTTCCCGGCCCCGTGCGCGGTCGGGTGGCGGGGGCGGGGGCGGGGGCGGGGGGGCGGCGCAAGGCCGCGGGAGGTCGCGCGCGAAGCGATGGAAGCCGTGGGGCGCGCGGGCCCCCGTGCCACGCAGGGGGGCGCAGGGCGAGGGCTCGCGCCTCCGCGCTTTTCGTAGAGAGATTGGTGTTTCCGGCAACTACCGAGGTCGTTAGTCCCGCAAGGGTAGTGCATGTTTGCGGTGGCGGTGATCTCCCGCTGGATGGCCAGATCCGGCGCCCACCTACCGTCGACTAGCGTACTTTTCCTCTACCAGGTATCTCCCACCAGCGGGGCACCGCCCCAGGCGGGACAAGCTCTAAGTCCCCCAAACGATCTCCCGGCGTGTGAGGTTGTGTACTGCGTGTTAATGTAAGTGTGTGGGTAAGGGGTGAGGATAGGACAAGGAAGAGGAAAGAAGGTCCATGGCCCGTCTGTTAGGGTACTGGCTGGGTATTCGCTTGGTGTTGATTGGGGAAACCATGGTAAACTACGGATCAGAGCAGCCGACCGTTATAACTCTTCTCCAGACAGCGGCTGAAGTTGACCTAGTTATGTGGCTAGTGTTGAAAATCCAACCACTGTCGGGAGTGTTGGGCATTGATGCTTTCAACTTGATACTGACTGTGGCATGCAAGACAATGGCAAGCCATCATCTATGCTGGAGTTGCTTTTTTTGTGATTATTGCACGAGAGAATTATAATATTAATATGTTTTATCCAATTTCAACTGAACTTCCAATTGCATTCATATTTCAATCATATTTCATAGACGTGAGATATATATTTGAAGGACAGTATCTGAAGATGCCCGAAGGCTGAAAGATGACAGGCGTCTTAATACATTGCTCTCAGATTTTGCGAGAATCGATACAGGATACACAAACTCCGCCATGCTCGTGTTATGCCACTGAAGCGAAGAGTTACAAACGCGCGTTTCCTACAAAACTGGAAAAATTGGTCATTCGCAATCCATTGTGAACTTGCATATGAGGCGTAGTTGATTGTAGGACAGACAAAATAACAGGCAAGTAACGATGGTCAAGTCATTTCTTTTCAGCAAATTGACGTCTTTCCTTTCCTCCGAACTCTCAATGTAACTGAACTCTACACTAAAAAAGTAAGTCGATGTTCTGTCGATGTGAGAAATAACAAAATAATGTTGCGTTACGTCCACGGTTTGCGTGCATGAGTAAGGAAGTAATGCCTAGCGGTACTTGTGTGGCTCTGTACGTAGAAATGAGCTCCTCTGTAACGGTCAGCGAGGTTAGAGAAACTGTGGCATGCATACAAGTCTTGTTTTTGTGTAAATACGCTGTTGCTTCCCAACTTTTGTTCATTCGTAATCCTTATCCACACACGTGTCTTCTGCGTCTCGTAATCAACCTCCTTTGCCCTTGAGCTGACACGTGCATCGAATTGTTGACAATAGTTCGCAATCTATTTTCTATGCCGTCAACACAACACATCATAACTTTGATGATGCGACAACTGAAATGTTAAGGCACATAAAAATATGTCCCCTTCTTTCAGTTGTTGCTGTGCGCTTATCTATTCAATACAACCGTGCTTAATAATAAACACGTTCCTAATACAAATTTACTCATAAACTTTACAAATATTTGGTAATATTTTTTCTTCTACCAGAGTCCACTTTGTGCCCCTCGTCACAATAAATTTATTTCTTATGATTGCACTATCTATGATTTATGGGCGGGGACGTCTTTCTGTCGATCGCGAAGATCTTTCCAATGTATTTCGATGGAATCAATGAAACTGAATGAATAATAGACTTTACGTGACACTAAATGACAATAAATAAAAACATTTACAGCGCTTTAGGGATCATCCATAAATTACGTAACGCTAAAGGGGGAGGGAGGGGGTCTGAGGCAGCGTTACGCTGTGTTACATTGAGATAGGGATGTGCGTTACAAGGGGGAGGAGGGTATTGAAAATACTTGAAATTTGCGTTACGTTATGGACGGCCCCTTTCGAACATAATGTGTTATTTACCTGCATTCAATAAGGGAAAATTCATATGGCCACTTTAAGTCTTCTCTAGCCTACTGTTAAGAATGACTACTGACTGCAGTTTTGAAAATAAATACGCTCAGTATCGGTCACCGATACCAATTTTAGTTTCCGAAAGTAAACCGCCTGTAACAAAAACCTAGATGAAAGTTCGCCTGTAAAAAGCCGGACAACTCCTGCCTTACGGTTTCTCCTGAATGGATCAGAGGTTTAATGGATAGTTGAAGATAATGACATACGTCGAGGGAGCAGTGGAGCGACGCGAGGCAGGAGTGGGAGAGCCGCGAACTGCTTTGTCGTCCACAAATTCCGCATGGATGCATCTCATGGGTTTGGGTTTGGAACCCGGTCCCAGCGATGAAGGAAGCGCGGTCTGGCCGCCTCGCCGCGAGTCGCTTTAGCGGTGCGCCACAGCTCGTGAGTTCGTGCGTGAAAATGTGCGCTCTTTGTCCAATCCGCGAGTGCACAGTGGGCTCTAATTGTTTTGACGAACAGCTGAAGCAAAACGGGTCATGTGGGGGATGCGCTATAAATGGCTCACTTCTCTGGATATTTCCAAGTCGATGACGAGGCTGCTCACTGTGAAAGAACTGACGCATTTTACGCCAAAATACCAATATAGCTTATCTGGACACATTACCTTCGCGAAACTGAAAGGTTTCTGCGTCCTGTCTCTCGCATACCGCCACTGAGACCGAGGTTCAAGACCCTGTCCATATTTGCGGAATTTGCGGTGGAAATGCGGGTTCGTCGTAGGTTTTCACGGGGTTCTCCTGTTTCTCCGTTTCTCATTTCTTCATTCCAGCATCGTCATTCGTTTGTCTTTATAATCGCCGACCCGTCAAAATCAATTATAGACTCCAATTCTGGTCAAAATACTTATACATTGTTATTATAATAAACATCTAATTTGATTTATTTAGTCAAAGAACAGTAAAAGCTGTATATGGCATTTGGGAAGACGTATCATCTGCGCACATTTTATGAAGTATCTCTTTCCAATATTTTAACTATAAATAGATGAATAATGAATATAAATTTTGAAGAAAAGTGAGGTTAGCATCATTTGAAAACTAGACGTTTTCGCTCCCAAGTTATAAAAAACTTAATTACATCAGTAAACGAACTGCAGATTTCATTTTTTTCGAATTGTTAACAAACTAGAAGACCACCCCTGGCTCAACTCCTACCGTTACTAACAAAAGGGGAGCTCAACAAAACGTTCGCGTAGTGAGTTACATATTCGTCCAGAAGCAAAACAAGAGGCTATCCTAATGTTTGCTCAACGGTTCAGGAAAGCTGGACAAAAACCTCGACATTACGAAGATTACCTGATCGAGATCACGAAGAAGAATCTGAAGACCTTGGAAAATAGAGCACTGCGATGGTATGGGCATGTGGAGAGAATGTCGGGAAGGCGCAGGAAACAAACCTGATCGAGACGTCTTACAGCCACATGCTTCAGCTGTTTGTAATTAAAAGAAAACGCTGGCGGAGGTTCAGTCGAGGCATCGCGGAAGCGGCGAACGGAGCGACGCAATGCGGGGATCCCACAGAGCCGCTCTGCCTACACGGCGCCGCGACGCTCTGCGAAAAAGCAGGCGGCGCAGCGCCCTCGAGAATGTGGAAACAGCTTTCACAATGCGGAGGCAGGTTGCGAGAGAACGTATGTAGATTTATCTGACACCGCTAACTGACTGGGTTCCTCAAGTCTCTCATGCGGCATAAGAACATGTTGGGCATTTCATTGTCCTTTTTAATATGAAATAGAACAAAAGCAAAAAAACGAGTTTAAAGACTTTTCAAAAATGAATGCGAGTAGTAATCTATTAGTGGAATACTATAAAGTGCATTTATGCAGGACAGTTTGAAGCCCGAAAATTTAGTGGTAATTCAAATTACGGCAAGCCGTATTCAAATGCGACCTCGTTGAATTGGTCATCACAGGGCATTGTTACGTTGTAAGTCTCGTACTGAATAGCTATTTCTTGAATGATCTCGCGGAATGCAGAGCGTTGTAACAATCAGCATTATCAACAAGACAATTTACCTCACCATTACAGAAAGCTGTTTGACATCACAGTTTCTGGAATTTTGCGTAGTACAATAAATGCATACTGTATGATACAGTAAACCTTGTTACCATAAATTCCAAGGGACGGAAATAATCGGTGTTCATGATATAGAAATTTGTGTTTTCCGCTTAACCATGTTACTAATCTTATTACTATGCTGCCTTGATGGGACCCAAATTTTATTCCATTTAAGACGAAATTCGTATTAAGCGATTACGTGCAATTTTTATGTACAAAATGACGTGACTTTGGGCTTCATTACATACTGAAAAATAATATTCTCTAGTTCTTCTAAAATATTCATCAAGAAAACACATTTTCATAGTAAATATACACATAGATAATAAACATACGTAAATGTTCTTTTTGTTCTTAATTCTCTTAAGTCGACTAAGTACAGACAATGAAGCAGGCAACAGTGGAAATACCCATACCTTAACAACATAAATTGTTGCACTTGCTGGTCTTTGAACAGGCATTCGCGCCCGGGCAGCCGCGTCCTCGGGTATGAAAATAGTCGTCATAAAGCGGCAAGAAAGAAGCCACCGGCAAAAAGCAGTTTGTGGGAAGCCACGCATCGACACAATGGCCGAGATGGGGAGTTCATTTACGAAACACGCGACGAAAGAATGCAGCGGCGGCAGACGTCGTCGGGGCTGAGGCTCCGCTACTCGGCAAATGAGACACGTTACGTCGCTCGCAGGCGCCGCTTTTTAACCCAGAAACATCCAAGCGGACGTCGCGACGCTGCGCGGCGCCTGACGGGGGCTCGGCTGGGGAGCAGATCCAGCCGGCGACACACACTGTAACTGCGATTTTTTCTAACTTTTCCCCTCAAGGCCCATCTTCGCGATGGAACATGTCACGGTATTTCGCAAAGTTCTCAGTCGTGCCGCCTGGTATCGCATGATAGCGACCGTATCAAGCAACGCTTGCGATCATGCGACTTCTACCGGCAAGACCGAGAAAGACGCGAAATGCCGTGTGATATTCCATCAGGGCCATAGGGGCTTGAGGGGCAGAGTTAGAAAAATCGCACTGTAGGAAGCCATACTACCCCTTCACCGCACCGAACGCACGGGAGCAAGGAGCTTCGTTGCCTACTTTGAAGAGCGAGAAGGATTTCACCTCAGAGCAAAACTAGAGATGCTGCAGAACGGCACAGACTTTCCCGTATTAGTTTTCCATTTGCTTTGATCTCGGCTAGCAATTCGGACTTGACACTTCCCAGCTGCCATCTATCGCCGCCCAAAGTTGATATTTTTAAAAAAATTCCTAATTTTTTGGTTTCCTAATTGTACAACGGAAGTATTATTTTAAGAAGAGACGGATAGACGGACAGACAGACGGACGCACGGAAGGCGTTTTGAAAAAAACAACACGTTTTCGGTATCAGGGGACTACAAAACCCTTACTTCCGGTGAAATCTCGAAATCGATTTTCCGCAGCGTTACGTTACTTTCCCCATACTATGTGTATTACTCGTTGCAAACGTATGTATACGGGAAACAGGAAAGTAATAAAAACGGCTACCCATGTATACGGGAATATAATTCACTTTTATCTGTACTGCATTTTATTTATTTACTTCTAGATTGCCCCACGTAAATAAAATGTTTACTGGAAAAGAGGGTCCACAAGTGTAGTCGGCTTCTCCTCTGGTTTTACGCCGAGCATGCCTACGTGACTGCTGCAATAGAGTTGCATCATTACTCAGATTTATTGCGTTTTGGCAAGATACACGTTTTATTCTCCAGAGAATACAACGCATTAGTTCGTTGGTGCGAATGTTCTTCAACACTAAAACAATTTACATACATCGATATGCGTCAAGTGATTTGAACATCCTTGACATCAACCTTAATGAACAAATTATATGTTTCACGACACACAACCTCTATCATTTAAAATTACGATTTTTGTTTGTGTATTAGCAACGGACAATTGAAAGTGACTCAAAGAAGGCTGACGTCCTTCCACAAGGATGTGTTTAGTTCCGTTATAAATCGGAGGTTCACTCGTTTTCATTTGCAATGTTGATATTGTGTTAACAGCTTTTGAGAAGGGCAATGATTATTTTGTTGGGAGCCAAAATATTTGATAAAATCAGTAGACATGGAATACACGGGAATAGGGAGCTTCATTACGTCCTTTTCAGGCAGAGTATGGTTTAGTGCAAGTTCAACACAAAAACGAGTATCCGAAAAGACTACCTTACACCTAGTCACATTGTTTTTAGTAACATTTTATTCTTCAGTGAATAGTTCGTTTCTGCTTATTTTATTCAAAACTAATGCACATTATGTGGTATATAGATTTGAGCTAATTGGTGTATACCTCCTTGACAACAATTTTAATAAATCAGTGAAAAATGCGGCCGCTTTCAATACTAACACAATCTCTATCCTTCGAACTTCATTTCACTTACCTGGCAGTCGAAAGAAAATTAACAAGGGACATTCCACAGTAAAATAGATTTTATTCACTTCTTGAAAATCAGCTACCGCGAATCCTATCGTCCCCACGGGGAGTGAAATTTTCTCTCGTGAATAAAATATTGTTTTACTCTCTTTTATCGTTAATTCCAATTTTCTTTGATTGTGGACTTCAGTTTTATTATACATCTTTGGAATGATTTCAATTTTCATCAGAGAACAACATTTTGCTAACTTTTAAGAAAGTCAAATAGTAAGTTTGAAAGTGGGCATATACCTCTCTCGTACGTGATATTTTAGAACACGAGACCGTATACAGAGATCCCTTCCGACTAGGTCAAATTCGCGAGCTAGAGAAAATTTTAGAAAAGAGCCGTCAAATTCTCTAGTAACAGACTAGCTCACAACGAATACCGCTATCAAATTGCAGAAAAGTTGCCAGTCCTACCATTTTATAGAAGACGTATGTAGGTTTCCCTGCCTGGAAAGAAATGCGGAGCAGGCAACTCACACCGAAGAATGTAAACATCGGGAATCATAATTACGTAATTTCAATCGATCACGAACGCAGCTATCTGATAGCGGAAATTCTCCTTCGTAAATCGCACAATAAATGACTGGAACAATATTTGTTTCCGGAAGCATTTGGAACGAGCCAGGGCAAGGAGCACATTCAAAAAACTAGCGCTGGTTCGACAGCACATATTTTCTCGCATTATTTGTCTTGCAATATTATATTACAACTTCAACCTGCAAAAGTGTTTCAAAACAGCACCTTCTTTTTCCCCGCCCCGAGATTCGAACTCCTGTCCTTCGAGACAACACGCCAGGCACGTTATCGCCGTTTAAAAAAATAGCGGTCTCTTGCATTACTTCTAACACATGCAGTTTTCAAAAATTCTGAGAGTTCAAACGAAAATGAGACCTGAGCAATTTTTAAGAGTTTGTAGTCTATCTGAGAACCAAATTTCATAAATGAATTTGGAGTTACTTTTGAGAAAATTTCGGAAATGTTGTAGGTCGAATTCAGTCGCTGTAAGGAGGAGAATTCTAGCGGCCGGCTGCTCTGATTGGTAGTTTTCCGTGGTTTCTCCGATCAACACCAGGCGAATGCCGGAGCAGTACCCTAACAAACGGGCCACGGACCGCGCGCGATCTTTCCTCCCTCTTCCTTGTCCTACCCTCTCCTCTTACACACACTAACATGCACTACACTACCACACATGTCGGGAGACTGGTCGGGAACTAACAGCTTGTCCCGGCTGGGGCGGTGCCCCGCTGGTGGAAGATACCTGGTTGAGGGGAAAACCCCGCTAGTCGACGGTAAGTCGGCGCCAGATCTCGCCATCCAGCAAAAGAACATCGCCACCTCCCGAGAAAAACACGCACTACACTTACGGGACCAATGACCTAAGTCGTTGACGCGCCCGGAAACACGAATCAATCACAATGCTACTTGTTTACAATTTTACGTCCCGCTGCAGGACTCTGGAAGAAGCTGTTAGAACTGGATATCGTAAAAAGAGCAAGGTCTCACACGAAACGTCAATTGGTGTAAATTCGGTAACCGAGCGGGCCAACGATAGGAACGCCTTGGTCAATTCTTGTTCCTTTGAGTGTCTGTCGAAATGACCTCGCAGGACATGAGCGAACTGTAGTGGTGCGTCATCACCCTGAAGCCACGTGTGATGACGAAACGTTCAAGGGCACATCTTCCGAGAACTCGGACAATTCCTCTCGAGCGAAGGACGAGTGCGTGGAGCTTGTTAGGTCAAGTGAACGAGGGAAGTCTAGTCGAACAACAATCGACGATACTTGTTGACATTTCGATACTGAGTCGTATCTGCCACCATAACGAATGCAAAACTCATTCGATGCCTCTACTTATGTTTACTACTATTTTGAAGAACTTTTTTTTATGATGAAGGCTTTAATTCCTGCATGTTATTGCAATTTAATTGCAGCACAATTTAAAAAATACAGACACATTTTCTTTGAAATTGAGTAGGGTGAGTATTATTTTCACATTGTGTAGTCCATTCCGTCAAAGTAAAATAATATTTAAAAAATCTTAATTTGACCACTTGACGTTCTGGCTAACAGTTTGAATGTGGTTTACTTCTAAGTTGAGGTTAGTACCTAGAGTTACCCCCAGGTAGACTTGGGTCGTCACACATTTGATTGCAACTCCATTCACTGGCTCAGTGGCCGGTCTTCCCCTGACCAAGAACTTGAGTCCACGTGCGGCCTGGAATTAATGCGTGCCAGGAAAGTCTCTCCTCACCGTGCCGAATCAGAGCCTCCTATTAAAAACTGCCTTTATGTTGGCAGCAACCAGGTTACTCGGAAACAAGTGAAGAGTACAACACTTTCCGCTTCTGTTGTGATTGTGGTGAGTATGCATTGTGTTATAGATTAATTTATTGAGTGTGTTGTATGCACTGTGGTACGGTTTTTGTGTTGTAACAACAAATGTATTCATTCTCAGGAGTAACTATGTACAAGGCAGTGGCGTAGCGTCAGGGGACGCTGGGATGCTGAGCATCCCCGTATATAATATTAATAAAGAACCCTAAACACTGTATTGATAATCTTACTAGTGGTCCGTTGAGCGAAACACGTTTTGTATTAATTTTAAATTGATTTCCTATGATTCAATTTGGCGGGTTGTTGAAGCTGGCCTGTGATTGCTTGGAAGCTAAAATGCTTCTAGCGTCTGCCGCGAGATCGCGACGAGCAATGACGTATGCGCAGATGACGAGGTTTCTCTCTCCCCTCTTCATCTCTGGCCTCTTCAACACAACTGCTTTACGCTAGCTTCCACTGCGGACAGAAACTCGTTTGTGCACGAGAGCGCAGCACACTTCAGGCGGTCAATAAATTCTCTCTCTCACTCGGGAGTCCCCGCTTGATCATGGGCACAAACTGTAGAAATAGTGCCTGTCTACTATTTCTTAATTAATATCCAAGAAATTGAATTATCCCTTAAATAGATTACATATTATTTTAGTCTGCAATGTATAAATTAACAAGTGGTCTCATTGCCATTCGCGTATAAGAATTGAAGTTGAGCCATTGTATAATTTACTTTCAAGACATCGGCAATCCTGACTACTGTGAGGATTTTGTGTGAAGCGCCTACGAGCACGAGCTACTAAGCAATCGTGATCGTGGAAGTAGTTCCAGTGTATCTGCGTTGTGTTGCATTCGCCTGTTAGATGAAGTAGTTGATGGTGACATTTTGTATGTTATTGTTGAGCATCCCCAAACGCGAGTCACGCTACGCCACTGGTACGCCACTGGACTCTTCACTTTTTTCTTGAGCTCCTAACTGGATTGAATAAATTCTATGCGTTGAATCGAATGCCTGCGTATTACTCGAATGTTATCCATAATAAGTACGAATACTTAAGATAACAAGTAAGACATTGTACGTTTTCTTTTGTTAAAGGCTGCAGCTAGTGCTACCAACATAATTTCTGTTCCTAGCTCTCTCACGAGCAAGGTGCCACTGCGGAGAGACTCTCCATGCGCACTGCAGTTCTTGATGAGAAGCGAGGTCGCTCTATCCTGATCTCGCTCGAACTTAAAGCCCCAATCAGAGGCAATACCGAACACCCGCTATGCTTCCCACTCGATCCAGGTTGTCGGCGAAGGCGATAGCCTCAGTGTTGTTTCGTCCCAAGAAGCATGTCGATGAGTACATTCCAGAAAATGGGACACAAGTTAGACCCTTCAGGGCATTCCTTAGATTTACATACCAGGAGAGATGGCTCAGTGCATCAACTGATGTTACTGCAGTCCCTCTGGCCGGGTGGTCGTAGGTTCGAGTCCCGATGGCGGCAGGATTTTCGACACTAGCGAGGTCGAATTTAGTCGTTGTCTGGAGGAGAATTCTAGCGGCCGGCTGCTCTGATCGGTAGTTTTCTGTTTTTTCCGATCAACACCAGGCGAATGCCGCAGCAGTACCCTAACAAACGGGCCACGGACCGCGCATGATCTTTCCTTCCTCTTGTTCTATCTTCACCCCCTTATACACACACACACACACTAACATCCACTACACTACCGCACATGCATTCATTATATACCTCGTGTATTTAATCCCTAATCAAGGGGAGAGCGTGCTGGAGCATTTCAGAGTGGATGTTATCCGATCGTAGAGATGTCACGGCCGCTTCAAGTTGTCCAACATGAAAAGGGCGGTTGGGCCGAGTTACAGACGAAAGTTGCGCCGTCATTCTTACTCCATGCAGTTCCTCCGTCTCCGCCAAGACGTCATCGATGTCGTTGGTGTCTGCAGCAACTTGTGAGCAGTGTCCTCCCACGTGGAGGCCCCAGCCAAGAGGCCCGGTTCGCTCTCTTATGACGTCCGCTAGCCTTTTCCGTGTTAAATAGTTCGTAGGCAGAGCGAGACATCTGCATCCCTGAGTCGTATGCGCCTTCGGTATCTATTACGGACCATCCTAGACGCTCGGAAGAGAATGGTGAGCTCAAGTCTACCATGATGCAGTCTTAGACCGAGCGGGTGGACGACAGAGAATCGTTTCCTTTGCGGCTTGGACTATCACAACTGGGAGGGCGTTGACCTACGTAGCACCTCTAGGCGTACCACAAGGGGTAGAATTGCGGCATTTTTTAAAATTTTAGACAAATCGTAGTCTAACTTAACAGCGAGTCTTGAACAAGACCACAATCACATTTGCCGAAACATTGTAAAACGCGAATTTAAGTAGTTTTTGTTTCTGTAATGTAAAATTGTTTTTCTACTCCCATTGTATAATGCTGTCAATTGATGGCTGCAACCAGTTGCATAATGATAGCCATTTTGATAGTTTTCATGATAATACAGTTCTTGACCAATCACAGAGAAGTTAACAAACCAAGTATTGACAATTAATCATTGAAAATCATTTCAGTAAATGTTTGGGTATATTAAAATTGTATTTGATATTATATTATGCTCAACTATTTTAATTTATCTTATTACACAGGCCGACGTCAGTTTAGTTACAAAAAGGAAAACCATTGATTCCGATTAATTTTAGGATGCTTCATTCGAAATGGACACCCGTTTTCCTAGATTAGCTCGTATTTTTGAGTAACGCATAGTTCCCAATTTCTACCATTTAGTAGGGACAGCTTCAGTTATCATCAAAGTAACCATGTCCACAATGTTACTTGAGTGAGAAATAAATAGTATTTCACTCATTGGGTGAAATACAGGACCAATATATATATATATATATATATATATATATATATATATATATATATATATATGACTGTAAGATTGAGGATCAGGATAAAAGCTGGGCCCGTCGTGTGCGTTGTCTGATGTGTCTGACGGAAGGAACCAAGAAAAGTATGCCTTTTGCTGTTCCGAAGATATGGAGAGAAATTCAGAATCTCTACAGTGACTTATTTCTGAATGACCAATACAGCAGGAAGTAGCAAGAAGGAACAGCGTGCCCTCGAATATCCAAACTTGCAATCCGTGATCAGACCAGTGCCTCATGGAGAAAATTTACCTGCACCTACTTTTCCGAACGATTAGGAAACTATCGATATTGCAGCATCTACAAGAACCGATGAGGACATTAAATATTTGATGATGATCTGATAGTCCCTTCTATTTAAAAGATGATACTTATTTTATCCTTCAACATTGAACGATTTAGCGAGAGACTTACAACTTACGAAAGAGATAGCTCAATTCTTGGGTGCTAGACTCCAAGAATGGTGTTTACTGGCTCCCGGAGCTACTTACAAATCACTGGAAAAGGAATGAGCCTTTTTCAGAATATTACAGAATGAAAGATTCCCTTTGCGTATGCACGGACATCAATGGTCTGATGAATGAATTAGGAATCCAACACAATCCATCTTATTGGTGTCCTTTCGTAGATTCATGTAAGTACAGTCTGAAAGCAGTTATGCTTCATAATGGAAATAAGCTGCCGTCTGTTCCTGTGGCACACTGTTCCTATGAAAGGGACTTAACGAGAATCTCGCACTCATTTTAAATCGTATCAAATACAAAGATCATGGTTGGTAAATTTATGGATATCTAAAAGTATTTTCAAAATTATATATTTGTCTGGAAGGTGGATTTACAAAGCACTTTTTTTGTTTTTTGTGTCTTTGGGACTCAAGAAATACAGGAAAAATTTCTCACGAAAGGAGTGGCCCCCCAGAGAGTCATTTAAGCCCGGTACCAACAACGTCAAGTATGAGTCTCTGGTCGATCCAGGCAAGGTACTGCTTCCGCCTCTGCACATTAAGTTGGACCTCATGAATTTTGTTAAAGGAATAGTATATTAGATAGAGTTTTTCAAAACTAAGTGATGATCTGTATACATCTTTGAACATTATACTTTATAAACTATTCTGAGTATGTAAATGCTGAAGTACAGTTTTTAAATGCTAGTAAACTAACTTAATAGTTTTTTAATTGTTTAGATTTAATAAATTCATTTATAGAATTTTTAAAATTGATTGTCTTTGACACGTGCTAAAATGAACTTGATTCCCTTTTTGCAGTCAAACAGCTCATTCTCCGGTACCTTCAAGATACCTCATTACGCCTATAACGGTAAATTAGGCAACTATGCGTTACACAAAAATACGAGCTAATCTAGTAAAACGGCTAACATATTCGTATTCAGCGACCCAAAATTGGTCAGAATCAGTGAGTTTTGTTTCTGTAACTTTTCAAAAGTTTGAAAATGTCGGCAAGTGTTATTAGTATTTTTGTGGCATATTATTTCAAATAAAGTGAATCGTAATTTCACTTTGATCTTATTTGACTAGCGTAGTACTCCCTAGCAGGCGGACAGATAACCACAGCCACCTGCGGCAGCATGCGAGGGTAGATTTAGGTAGCTGTCCGCTAGATGGCCGAATCAACTGCCACGAAACTGTTCATTGGAAAAGTTTTAACTTATAAAAGTCGTAAAAAAAGTACCTAATGAAACTCGATGTAATGGATATTAATCCACTCGTGTGAAGTTTAGGATACTCGCACGTATCGTAATATCACACTCGTGTATTAATACCCATTATTACATCATCGTTCCATAGTGTACTATTGTTAAAGAAATTGGACGTATTTTTTCGTGGGTCCAAGCAGACGGGACCGCCATGCAGTGGGCCCAGGGGCTCCTCCCACGCGTCCGTCGCGGAGCGACGCGGCGCCGAAGGCCGCGAGACGTCCCGCGCCGCCTCGTGGCTTTGTGCGCGAGCGGGCTGCGATGGCTGCGGCCGGGGCGGAGGCGGTGGCGCTGGCGCTGGCCGCGGGTGGGCGGTGCCGCAAGGCCGCCCGCAGCGACGCGTGTTTTGGTTCCTTGTTTTCGCTCCGCGCCGCGCCGCTGGGGGACGCGCGTGGGAGGCGCGGGAGGACGCTGGGTACACTGGTCCTGCAGAGCAGCGTTTCTCGGTGCGTGAGAGTGTGTTGTGGGCTTCAAATACTTTGGCCATTACTCCTGTTAAAGAAGTGCAAGTTATCGCAACAAGTAGGCCATAGAAATCTATGTTAGGATGAAAGATTCCTCTTCCAGGTATCTCCCCCTACGAGGCCCTGCTGAATAGACTTAAGATTGTTGACCTAATTTGTATGAGTTTGTCTGTACATGGCGCGACTGCCCGTGTACGGGCCATGGCCTATCAGCAGCGTCCCGGCCTCGCTGCCATGGGATAAAGGCTACGTGTGTTTAGCACGAAGACATCCCTACGCCATATTCTGGTCTTCTCAACCTGAGAAGTCAATTTTCTCATCGTCACTAGGACATTGCAAGGAAAACGCACACTATAATCTTGCCCGACTAGGAATCGAACCGCGGTCGCGACATAGAAAGCGATCACGTTGACCAGTGAGCTAAACCGCGAGGGCGATTTGTGTGAGTAGTGCATGCAAATATAAGTATTGGTAGTGTCTGTAAATAAGCATTTGTGTGTGTGTAACGGGAGAGGAGGGGACAAGCTGAGAAAGGAAATATCTCGCGCGCGGTCTGCGGTGGTTTCATAAGGTATTTCAGAGGTATTTGTCTGGCATAGATCGCGGAAACACCGAAAAATAATTGATTGTTCGCTAGAATTCTCATCGACACAGTGGGTAAATTCGCCTCGTCGAAAATTTGGCACGGTCGAGAATGAAACCGTGGTACCTCCCGATAGAGTTGTTAGAGCGGCAACGAGTGCTGTCACTGTGCCATCTTATACTGCGAATTTCGTAACTTTGTCCCTGACAGGAATCAGCGTTTCGCTGCCATCCAATCAGGAGCTTATATTTCGCGACAGTCACGCCACTATGGTGACGTTCAAGCTCCCGATTGGATGAAACCGTGAACAGCTGATTTCTGTCAGGGACAAAGTTACGAAAATCGAAGTATAGCTGGAGTTTTTCACTGGCGGCTTGCGGCTAGAAGAAATGGGTATCGAAGAATTAGCTTTTAATTTTACGCGTAAACAATAATGAAGTAATTTTAGGAGAAAACTAGGAGCTATAACATCACATCCTTTCTCGCATTATTTCTATATTTTTGCAACTTTCGAAAATTTAAAGAGTTTAGCGTAGGTGAGACCTGTGACATTCTTTTAAGCGTTTCATCTTTAATGCGTGGGGAAAATATTCGGAGTGATTTTAAGAAAATATTGTTTCATAATTCGTATTAACTTCAAGTAGAAATTCAGAGCAAATTACTGTCGTTCTTTTTCCAGAAAATTATGCATGGTCTTTTCTAAAGATCTGAATTCTTAGAACAGATTTTGTTTAAAGCAAAAATCTCTGTCTTCAATATTATAGTTTTGAAGTGTTTATATTTTGCAATTGTTTGCAATTTTCGAAAATACAGCGTTCGCAGAAAATAAGACTAGAAGGACTTTTTACCGTCCTTTGATACATTCGAGAAGAAAATTAAAAGAAAATATTTGGAGCCGATTTCAAAAATTGCCTATATATCACGCACATCACACGAAAAATCCACTCATATTTTCGAAAAATTGTACACGACCTTATTTCAAGATCTTTCGACAAAAAATTCCTCAAGCAAAAAATATCTATAGTCAATATCGTCAATTGTTGTTCAATGAAGACGTCGAAAAAAATCGAACGCTTGCAATTTTCAGAAAATCAAGGACTTTAAGAAAATGAGTTACGCGTCGTTAAAAGACGTTCATGTTCAAGTTGCAACGACTCAACCAATCATGAAACTTACCGCAGGCAAAGAAACTATGTCATCGCAAGGCTGGTTAAGTTCACAAAGCCGTAAGGTCAAACTACAAACGATTTGAACGAAAAGGCAGGAACTTACTGACCTACGCTCGTAAATAAATGAATAATTGTTAATTATTTTCATTTTCAGTACAATCTCCACTATACTCTATCCTGAGCTAGTCGAGCTCATTTGGGCTCTGCTGACCCTTTCAAGCTGTTCTGCCATATCCTGTTTTGCCTTCATTGTCACTTGCAGACTGACTTTGGGGTACCAAAACGCTGTTACATGTTCACATCTGTTTACTTCTGATGATGTGTTGGCCCAATTCCCATTTTAGTATTTCTGCTGTTGTATTGCGATTTGTATCTTTGTATACCCACTGAAAGCATAAGAAAGAAATGTGCGAAATTTTCGGTAAGAGATGTACCGCGTAAGAACCATTGGGAGGCGGGGCTTGTTTCTGGCGACAGGGAACGCCTCCCCCTCCAGGCACCGGTGGCTCAGGGCATCAACTGATGTCACTGCAGCGTCTCTGACCGGGAGCTCAGAGGGATACTCTCCCGACAGAGGCAGGATTTTCGACATTGGCTTGTCAGAAAGATCGCTGTCTGGAGGAGAATTCCAGCGTCCGGCTGCTCTGATCGGTACTTTTCAGTGGTTTCTCCGATCAACACCAGGCGAATTCTGGAGAGGTTCCCTAACAAACGGGCCATAGACGAAAACTGTACCCACTTCAAACAGAACAAAACCATACAAGCTTTGTCCTCCATTTTTCCTAGCTATAAGGTCTGATAGAATTTTTCTTAAAAATGCAAATTTTAATTTATTTCTAATATAAAAGAAAGGGGGGCAAAAGGTTTCTTTCATCAAGAACAGTTTTGTCCTCTTTGAAATGTAAACCGACCCACAGCGTGAAGCCTTGAAGCTTCCGCACGACGAGAGCGAACGGCCCACGCCGAAGCAGAGAAGCAGGCATTCTCAGAAGATTTACGATGTTTATTTGCATTCTTTTCCCTTTCCCGGTCCATTTTACCCGATGGAAAGTATTCCTCGAAGCCCTAGGAAAACACATCCATTGATTTGATAGCTCATTCACTATGCGCACCTGACAATGGCTGGGGCGCTGCGATCTGCTGAGAACAAAGAGTGTCATTAGGGAAATTTACGATGGGTGAAGCATTCGAGGTCCCCGTTCCGCTTCACCTTAAAACGACTCTATCAGGATCGCGTGCAACACTCAATGTGTGAACTGTCGCACATTAATTGCCTGCTTTGAAGTTTATGTTTCATGAAAAATATTGTCGTTATAGCGATTATTAAAAATATCGTCTGTACAAATTCTTCTTGTTTAAAGGATCGTTTCCTGTAATCGATTAAAATTCAGAATCCAATGAAAATTATACTCTCGTCTCTCATGTAAAATATCAGTGGTATATACTAATTATCTATACACATGGGACCAACGTGTGAGTAAGACAGATATCATTGAGTGACACGTGCATGATAGTCTTCTAGGAAAATAATATATCTTGACATTATTTGGTACGTAACAAAGTAGTGAGTCAATTGTTTGGTAAGTAACAAAGTAGTCGTAGTTTGTCGGAGTCGTAGTTTGATACGTAACAAAGCAAAGGGAATCCAAGAAACGAAGCCACAGAACGCAAAAGCTTCACGTACGCTCTTGAATTCACTTTAATTGTATTATCAGCAAGTACGTGGCAATAAAATAAATTGTTTACGCTGAAGATGAGCCTATTTCTTCATAAAGAGCTCTCCTACATGATTTTTGAAGATTTTCTAGATCAGTGATTGTGGCACGTTAGTGAAAAAATATCATTGGATACAACAACGTGGTTAACTCCTGTACATCGATATCTGGTTTCGGTGATACAACTTTAGTAGACAAGAAATCAGGTAACTATCAAGAAGGAAGATTCTACTGCACTGTTTATCGAACCATCATCCAGCGAAGTAAGTTTGTTCAGTTTCGTCACAGGAACCCTCGCCCACTGGTGAACAGGGGCACAACCCTACAGCGCTCTGAAGTGCAGCCGGACACTGAACCAGCCACCAAGAGGACTACAGAATATGCACTTATAAACAACAGTTTAGGCGAACATGGAGAAAGAAATCCCGAGATCGTTATATTAGCAGGTGCGGATATTGGAGCAATGCTTAAAATCGACGCGGGCCTCTTGGGCAACCCTGGAGTGGGTGTTAAACTTCTATCGTAACGTTCTTTTTCTAGCTAGTCTGAGGGATACCTATACTTTTGTATTGAAAGAATTCAATTTCTTTTGCACGAGTATCCAAAGCACCTAACTGTTGCGGTCTAGCAATGGCAGTGATTTTAACTACCTGCTTACTCCTGAAGGAAAGGTGGACTTGGCGCATCGCCTTCTTTACCAGCCGTCGGAGAGCTCAGACGTCCACTTAATGATCTCCCAGAAGTGCTGGAAAAAGCCAGTCGACTGCACTCGAGGAGACATGAAAAAATGCACGACGAATGCTATACAACAAGGTTACGCGGTAGTCACTGGAAAAACAAAGATGAAGTCGGATGGTGATGCCCCGTCCGTCGATGGGAATAACTCGTATATAGACAATTCCTTGGGAGAGGAATTTTTTGAAAACGATTACCTACTCAGATGCAGAGACGCAGATGAAGCACGGGATAAAACAAGATATTACAAGGGATAAAGAAAGATTCAGAAAGAGAGACAGACGAGATACATTGAAACACGCATGTAGATACGTACAGAGAGCCAGAGGGAGGGAGAGTGGAAGAGAGAGAGAGAGTGAGAGAGAGAGGGAGAGAGGGCGAGAAAAGACAAAAGAAAATAATTACATAATCAAAAACAGGGATAGCGAGAAAAGGGGAGAGGAAACACGAAAGACACACGAGAGGATGATAAGAAGATCTTTGAAAGATGAAGTAAAGTGTGCAATTTTGTATTTTGAACTTGTTTAGCATTCATTTAAATCGAAAAACATATCAACTCATCAGTACTCTAATAATGCAATAAGAATCGAACAGGTTTACTTTACCTACAATAGTATGATACAACAGTCGACACTTATGCAATTAAAATAATTATTAATCAAGAAGCTATTAAGTAAAACATTTCCATGGGATACTTAAACATGTAAAAGAAACCAGCCCTCTTACACGCCGACGAGCGTGGGTTGGTGTTGGGTTTTGTTTTTTCGTTTCACTTTTACATCAGTGCTGAGAAAAGAAGTATACAAGCGCACGGCTCAGCCATTACTGTCATCCACGCCGTTGGTTACGGAGTAGTGGAGGGATAAATGTAAAAGAGGCACGCCTCATTGCTGAGAGTCGTTAACGTGGGCGAATTGGGATTAACGATGAGCGCAGCACCGCGCCCGATGTAGGGCGGTCTGACCTCGCCCTGCGCTCGGGAAAACTCAGGTTTTTTCTTCATGTTTGTGGTTCCTTGAAAATTGTAGCTTTCTACTACAGTCAACTCCGGTTATAGTGAATTCGGACCTAGTGAACTCTGGGTTATAACGAACCTAAGACACCGGTCCCGTTTCACTTAAGTTATAAATAAGCATATGAAGATTGGGTTATAATGAACACTGAATCTCGTCTGTAATGAACGTAGGAAATACGTCCTGGAAATTAATTCCCTCCTTAAAAAAGAATATGCCGCCTCAGTGCTACAAGTTCCAACAGTAGGGAGCCGTTCATAAATAACGTAAAGCAAATTTCTAGTATTTTCTATACCCCCTCCCCCTTGTAACGCATTCCCCTACCCCTATATAACGCAGCGTAACGCTGCCCTAGTCTCCTTCCCTCCCCCTTTAGTGTTACGTAATTTATGGGTGACCCCCTAGGCAGCTTGGAAAAAATATCGTCTGCCAAATGTTATAATCGAAGAAGTCTCCCCTGAGGCGGACTCGGAATGTTTCATTCAGCGATCAGTTTCATTCGCTGCTTGCGCTATGGCGCTACCGAAAGGATCTCGTATGTTATAAAGGGAGTAAAATGGCCTTCGGAGAGTAGGACTGTGTTCCAAAAGTGCAAGAGGCATTGAAGGGTGTTAGGACTGCACCTACTTACAGACAGTGGAAAATGCAGGATCAAGAATGGAGAGAGCACGAACGTGAGAAGGATATAGAGACATTACTAATAAAAATGTGCGAAGCAAACAACTGAAAATAATAGATTTATATAATAAAATATTGATTTATATATTATAAGGTCAAATAAAGAAATTGAAATTTTCAGTTCGTGCTGTTAATGTTTGCTATGTCTCTATATTAATAAAATTAATCATTGTGGAGAAATTCTACTTATCTTTGACACCATCCGATACAGTGAAGCAAAAATGTTAATCCCCAGATGTTTACTATAACCGCAGATATCTGTATTTTATTACATACCCCATTCTTCTTTAAACGTAATTAATTTCTTTTGGGCCCTAAATTAGTCGACCGGCTGAGTTAGCTCAGAGTCAGCATTAACGCTGCCTCAGGGGAGACTCTCACCTGAAGGCCGGCTTCTTATATCGGTAGTTTTCCGTGTTTTCGTCGATCAATATCAGGCTAATGCCGGAGCAGTACCTATCAATCGGGGAAACGGATCTCTCCTTCTATCTTGTCCTATCCTCTCCTGTGACAAAGTCAGGAGCTTAGAGCTTGTCCCGGCTGAGGTGGTGCCCCACTGCGGGGGAGATACCTCTAACAATATCTCACTATCCTGCGGGGAAGAAACATCGTCATCTCGGGATGAAACATTCACTACCCTAACGGCACAAATGACCATAGCTGTTGATGTACCCGGAAAAATCAATCAATCAATCTTTTCAACTTCTTGTAAGATATAAGTCAAACCTATCCTCCGTGTTCAGGACTACCACAAACCAGAAGGAAAATTCTTGGGGTAAGCTATTTACAAGGTATAATTTTCTGGGTACCTATCATTTTATAACTTATTTTCCTCATATTTGGAACTATGACCAAATGTCTGGCTTTTCGAACATAGTTTTCCATCCAGTAATAATAATATTAATAATAATAATAATAATACGAGTAATAATAATTAAAATACAGAAAGGCATTTTTCTTTGTGGATAAAACTTTCTTTGTGTTACACACATTAATAGAGCTTTCTACTTAAGCAAATCCAAATTTCCATTTCACCTTATTACCGTATCATTAAGTTTTATACGTTGGCTTAAATTTAGCAAAAAAGTTATATCCGAAACAGACGAAGCGCACTAAGTTATTACATTTCAGCCATAACCCTTCACTAAATCAGCGCCAAATTTGTGTGTAAGTTCAAATTTATTCTGCTGGCTTCTAAGTGCGTAATGAGCAGGCATGCCATCCCACCTACATATCATTGAGCACTCGCTCTGTTGCTTTATAATGAGTTGCTCTGAAAGGCAACTTGTACGAAAACCAGAGTTTCTACATGTCCATAAAATACGTCGGAGTAACATCTTTCTTCAAATCTTAAGCGCGAAAGATCGCGCATGCATAATTCGCGGTAATCTTTTGCGGAGAAGAGGCAGTTCCTCAAATTCACTCCCGACCGATTTCTTAAAAAAGGGTTTATAAGCACCACCGCACAACAGACTATAGAATAAAAACATTTCAACTTCAAGTTCGGTAAGTCGTTCGATGTTGATTGCAATACGAAATACAGAGATCTCGTTAGGTCCAATTCCGCGACGACTAGTTAACAAGCTCTTTACGTACCTAATTTGAAGATTTTTTTTCATTATTCTAATTACCTGAAATAAAGTTTTAGCCTTCTATTTTTCCATCCACGCAACTTTAAAATTTATTTACAATATCTACGAAACACATCGATCGCACCGTACAATTTGTGATTCGCACAAAAATCTCGACATTTGCTGTTTTTAAGATTTCTTAATAATAAAACCAAAAAATCCATTAACTCATTTCAAGCACAAACAAGAACTATATTACTATTATTACAGTTTGCAATTGGTTAGAAGACCGCCCAAAGCGGGCATTCTGTGCAGAATTGCATCCTCGCTCGTGAAGGGGTTCGGCGGTCGAGGTCCACGCGGAGAGCCAGCGGCCTCGCGACCACTTGACGCGCGCGCCTTAAAAGGAAGGCGGCAGCCCAGGGCAGACGGCCACTTCGCTCGCAGGGGGGCTGTAATATTGTGGCTTCATGCGGGTTGCAATAATACACAGACGAGAGTGGGTTTAACTTATTGCTGGTTTATTAATAATTAAATCCACCACCGAAATAAACCTTATGTACAATCGTTAAATAACGAAATAAATCGACCCCACTATTGGGAGTGATATCAATTCTATGGCTATCACACCCTCTACTTAACTGTCGAATGAACCCGATCGCGTGAAACACCGCAGAATTCCTACACGACTGGTCACTTGAGTCTTACTGCATCATGACTAATACATTGCCGGCCCTAGCCTCCGCACCCGCGGCCTGCGGCCCCACCGGACGGCTCCCACCGAACTGCACAAGTCGAACTGCCTGAAGCGAAAAGGGGCCGGTGGAGCGTCGCAGCGCCCTAGCTAGGCTCGCAGCGCCCTTTCACTCTGGGCTTTCCCACTACTTCGCATCCTGTCGGCGAGCGCGTGGTCCTGAGCGTCTCTCCTACGTCACGCGGTATTCCTGTTGTCACATCTATGTTTGTGCACGACGCTACAATATCTTGGTTTTCTTCCATTTGACGGGATAATTTGGTATTCAGTTGGCGAAAAACCGCATTTTCGGTACTAGTTGAACAACAAAATGTCTTGTTTCTTTCTATTTAGCCACGCCTTATTTAGCATTTTCCTATGTAGTTACTTTTTTATTTATCATAGGTAATACCACGAGTGCTTTCGAAATCAATAATTCCCCGACTCGCGAAGCCAAGAGGGGATTTCTTTGAGAATTTCCAAAGCACGAGTGGTATATAATAGGACTATTCCACACATGAAATTACGTCTAACAGAGTTCCAAAATGCGCCAAATAGTGAAAGTATCTGAAAGCTATGTTAAAATCAAAGAGGTTATGTTACATAACATACGCGGTTTATTGGACATCGACGAAGCAATTGAGGTATACATCCTCCTAAGATGAGTCACAGTTTATGATTAGGTAGGGTAGGGAGAAGCGGTAAGAAAAATCGGATAGAAAAAGCAATAAACTCTTTGAGATGCACCGCCCTGATTGGGGCATTTTGTTTGTATAGTTAAATACGTGATTTTAATTTCACGAGTGGAATAGTCTCTGTAATATCTTCTTGTAATTGACGTGCTAAATTTATAACAAGTTAGCAGAAAATCGCATTTCCGGGATAAGTTGAAGACTATTCATTAGCGTAGTAGGTTAGTTAGTTTTTCCCTGTCACTAATTTTCTTTAAAATTTAATCTAATAAAAAGTAAACTTGACTCATTACAAAGATGTTATACTCCCACTGGCAGATCGGCGAGAGTATTTTTTGTGATTTGCAGAAAAATCTCGACATTTGCTGTTTTTACGATTTATTGATAATAAAACCAAAATATCATTAACTTTTTTAAAGTATGGACAGGAACAACACGTACTAAGATTTTATTTTTAACTGGTTAGAAAGACTGCCCAAAGTAGACATTCTGTAAAGAAATGAAACAAAAAATATACAGCAGTTCAAGTATAGCCCCACCCAGCCTTCCGGCTAGTCGAAGGGGATGGAAAAGGAACGTGTTCCCGAAGTGTTCAAATGATCTCTAAGTGACCTGGAAATTTCACAATCGGTACCAAATCTCACGCGCTCAGGTTTTTAAACAAACAAAGTTTTCACTTATTTGAATAATTTCCTGTATTTCTTTAGTATTGTAATATGACAAATCAATAACATTACCAGATTTTGAGCAGATTAAATAATTATTTACGGTTTTATCAGTATGAAAAAAGCGCTTGTCATTTTGTTTTATTAAGTATGGATATTTTTCATTAGTAAATTGGAAGTCCTCTGCCATTATTTTACAAATGTTGTTATCTTTTAAAATAATTCACATCAGTGGTCAGCGGTATCTATTTTACGATTCAACATTATGTGTGGACAGAAGGTCAAAAACGTTGAGAACTGCTGCTCAGAAGTCGCAAAATATCTTAGAGCTGACAGACCGATTTGCGATCTGTCGATAAGCTAACATTTCGCTAGACACAGATAAATATGTGTAGTACACATCAAATTTAAATGTGTTTAAAATAAAAAATTTGAAATTCGAAACCATGTGGATGAAATTTGTTTGGTTGAAAATGTTTTGTTTGCTCCAGTACAAAATAAGAGAGAGATGAAGGAGTAACAATTTTTTCTCCGATTCTCTACTCATTCCATTTTTAAATGATTCATATCAAGACATCTAACTATGGCCATGGATTCTTTTGGCTGGCGAACTTGCAACCAATTATTTGCAATACGTACCAATAGCATTGGTCGGGTTACAGTCGAATGTTTTAATTGTGATGTTTCAGTTCTGTATTCTCAAAAAATATTACAAATCGTGTGTTAACAAATTAAACTATAAAAATATTAATTTTGTTAATCTTTTCCATTTTCGACCATGTTGCAAATCCACGAATTCTAATAAGCTTAAAGATAAATTAGACGAGTGCAAATGTAAATTCTGTTTCAAACTAAAATTTCTTAACACTAGGATGAAAACTTTCACGAATTCTGAAGAACTTTGTTTCCAGAAGCTCATATTGTAATTTTCTATTCAGAACACGAACAGCTTTAGGAGCGGCGCAGAAAGATATACGCAAAGGAGAGTTACGCACTCAGCACAAAAATGTCGCAATAGCTTACTCGTGCCTTTTCTCAAGACAGGGTGCCTCTGGAAAAGATTGGGCAAGGCGGTGAACGTTCATTCTTAAAACTACAGAAACTTAAAGGCGAGGCTTAAGGTGTAATTTATTCTTCGGTTTTTCTTTCTTGGCGCAGGGGGGGGGCATCAAAATGGAATATCTCGCGGTATTTCGCGTCGTTCTCCGTTGTGCCGCCAGGAGTCGCATTATCGCCAGCACTGTTCGATAGTCGCGATCATGCGAGTCCTAGCGGCACAACCGAGAACGACGCAAAATACCGTGAAATATTCCATATTATTGACACCCCCCCGTGCGCCAAGAAAAAAATAATCGAAGTATAAGGACAGAAGGGGAATGGCTGCTGTTGAGGTGACTTCACTCGGCGCATTTACAAGAATATTCGAGTAATCTCTTCCGGAGTCAACTTTTTCCACCCGTGCTTCGTACGGGGGCTAAACGATGAAGGTGAAGTGAAAACATACGTATCGAAATGAAGACACCTGCCCGAAAGAATGAGCTGACAGAGGTGGAGAGGACTTTCCCTGCTTCCTGGACTACACGTAGGATTCAAAATAGCTTTCGGCCCTCAGAGTCAGCTACGTTGCGATAAGAAAGGGCGTGAGTGACATTGTGTTCTTGCAAAGTCGTACGCGTATTCCCACCAGCGAAGAATGACGGGTCCCACGGTGGAAAACTTTCGATACACACAACCACAGAGCGCCACCTCGCTCTACGAAGGGAGAAGTAAAGTAAAGATCTCCAGGAAACGGCGAAAGTCGCGCTTAGTATCGACTGCGCGACATTCTTTGTTGCATAATTCCCCCCTCTTTGTCGTGGCGTCAAAAGGGCTCCACCTACCTTGTCTATAAATTATGCAACGACAAAATTTCAGCATTTTAATATCGACAATGCATTCTTTCATAAGGAAGTCTTTCGTACGACTTTATCCCAGCCTACCAGAGTAATCTTACTTTAATAATTTCAAAACGACGATGATTTATAAATTTATTTTCCCCAAAATGACATCATCATCATATCATATATCAATCACAATCATACAAGCCACCAACAAAGAAAACCAAACGATCCATCTGATGTGTCAAAGTGGTGAATTTTTGCGACGAAGAAATACATCCTTCTCTTTAATAAGTCGTTCGAGCCTTTTCCAAGCACACTTTTCTCTGTACATGACACAATACGTCTCTCGCTCAATGCTGGCGAGAAGATACACGAGAAGATGGCAACACGTATAGTGGTTTCAATTATGGCATTCGAGGTTTCGAAAGAGAATAATTCAGTTCCCTCTAGAGACAGAATTGCGAGTGAAATGAATTCGTGGTCTTCACGCCGAAATTCAGAGTGCCATCGACACTAACTTTCGGTAGTGAAGAATTGTCTCTACATTTTTTATTGCGATTCGCGAAAATCTAGAATTCAAAAATTCGAACGTCTCATCCCTTGGGCTTAGTTATCAAAAATCCATAACTACTTAACTGTTTCGTGAAACTTGGGATTCAAGAACCACAATAGATTTGACAATAAGTTTGATAAGTTTCTTCGGGCATCCTGTAGGTAACAAGAACATTTGGGTGCTTGAAACAACCGAGAGAATTTCACGAAACCTTTCCGTAAACGGGCACTCTGAACAAATCACGAGCCCCATCTATCACTGCGCCCACAGACGACCCGAGTCGGACTACGTGAGTATTACACTGAAATATGGAATCGCCCGAACATCTCGTTAACCTCGCCTGTAGTTGATGGAGTTTGCTCCCCGCAGCTGCCGTCCTTCACCTGGAAAGAAGGTCCTGTTGCGTAGCTTTTGGCAGTTCCCGCTTTCCAACACAACCTTCCATACGCTCCGAACCAGAGAAAGTGGGTGAGCGGCAGTTGAACAAAATAACGTCACCATTCTCAAGAATTATGCATGCCACGCACCGTGGAAAACGGTCCTACATGCTTTTTTTTTACTTTTTAGATAAGTATTTATAACTACAGTTGGTAACAGTCTTGTTTCTACAGTCCATAATTTCCTCGAAAATCGTTAATTTTAAGAGGAAAATTGAGACTAATGCAAAATATATTACAAGATAATTTAATTATTCCAGTTAAATAAAATGTAACTTTGTACACCTAGACGAAATGGCCTTGAATTCGAAATTCACTAGCAGGTTTAGTTGCTCGGAAACCTTCCTAGAGGCTAGTTACCGAGTGACTAAATGTGCTGGTATAAAAGTATGAAAATCAGGAGAAGAAACCTAAGCGATTTATCATTTGTTTGTTAGTGTTTAATTTACTGGAAACGAAAATGAAAACTTTAAGTACATACCCATACAACTTGTCACTATTGAGCCATTCCACGTCAAATCGCACAAAAAAGACCAAAATTTGACCTTCATATTTTTATTTATTTTCTATTTTTTTCTATTTGTTATATGGATCAAATAAGTGAACACGTGTATTTTTATTTTTTTCTAACTTTATTATTTTCGGAAATATTGTATAATGAAATTTGCTAAAAATGACGCGCATCACTAACTTAAAAATATCATATATTTTAATACACCAATTATAGAAATTCCGTTCAAATTCCATTCGAAACTTAAAGACATGTTTAATTTTTAAGATTTTGCAAAATATTTAATTTTTTGAATTTTCAATTTTTTTTCAAAAACTGAAATTTTGAAAATTAAATATTTTTGTAAACTCGATGAGTTAAAAATTTTTAAAAAATATTTATAAACGCACTAGAGTATTGATAATAAGTCCAGAAAAAATCAAAGTGGGATCTCAGTAACTTTAAAAGATATTAATATTTTACGAACCAGTGTGTAATAGATTGCTACAATAGACATGTTTTTTGCGTTACTGGTCGTCGGTTTCTTTGGATGAAGCAGTAATTTAAGTACTTCTTGAGGTGGTGAAACTTCATGATTGAATTTATAAATAATAATATTTATGTGTATTAATATATATATATATAATATATTTATAAATAATTTATAAATAATTAAAAGACGGATTTTCTGGTCCCTCACAACTCGCTTTAAATACAAGTATCGCGTACCATAGAATTTCTGAACTTTCGTCACAATGTACAGTTTTAATGCCTTACCGAATTTACTTCAGTTCTGGACAAAATTCCGTTTTCTTCAGCCAACGTTTTAGACACTTTATCGTGCGTTCGGTTGCTGGAAAAAGTCGTTTAATTATATTGTATGTCCAACTTTCAAAAATTGTCAAAATTTAAATTTTCAACTTCATGTCACCTGTTGAGTGAAAGTAATAGATAAGTCACTAAATAGTATCTTTGTCTGATTTTTCGATGGACGTCGAAGGATATTCAATGTAAACAAATGTATCTGTGTTGGCACTTTGTACTTTCTAAAATTTCTCATGGGGATGCCATTTTGTTCCAATTTTCTTTTCTTGGCGGGGGTTTCGCCTATTGCAATTAAACTCATGTTTATCTTCTCTTTATTAATTTCGCAGACACTTGACAAACTATCTGAAGAGCTTAAATTCTCACTTCCTTAATTTCCATTTTTTTCACTGGATGTTCCGCTACTTTCGTTAATGCCACGGGAGCCACTGATCTCGACGCCATCTTCATTAAGAAAAGGCCGTTTTGGAAACCGATTCCCTTTCTTCCGAAATGAATCACAAATTCGCCAATCTAATGACTCCTGTCAATTTACCAGCAAATCGTGGTTTACGCGTCTTGGAGATTTTCTTTTTTAAAAATCGTGATCAGAAAGTTTAAATGGATTGAAACATCTATCTCATACGCTGATCGCCACTCATGTTGCTTAGTGTACACACGATTCACAGAACAAATACTAGCACTCTTGTCTTCATAAGTATTGCGTATTGCGACTAATGTTGAGAAAATTTTACCATGTCCCTTGACAAGTGGTCGATTGTATTTCACGAGCAATGTCAGGAGGGCACCCCGTCCCTAGGACGCAAAGGGACTCTGCAATAAAATTCGTTTTGCTGACACGACGAAAAGCATTCGTTTTGCTGTCACCATCCCTTCTGGGGAAAGAGTGAACATATGATTTACTAATGTTTCTTGAAACCCACATCAGGCAGAGGATCATTTGTTTTATTTTCCGTCGGCATTAGTATCCAAGACTGATCGAACACAATTCGTTAGTGCAGGGGCAGAAACCACGGGCCCGAATACCATACTTACAATAGATTTTTTTTTACCTGAACGTGTTGAGTGCCCACTTTTTTCTTGTTATGTTTTGTAGAAAATTGAACAAGAAATATGCCTATTTTTTTCAAATTTTAATCTGAGAAAGTTCATAAAGAAATTTTCATTTTTTAAAAATAATTACAATTTTTTAATGAAATATTTATTTTTTGAGAAAGTAATTTACAAATGAATAAAATACATATATCAAAAATTTAAACGAAACAAACCAGTAATTTTTATGTTAAGTACATTCAGAGCGTCAATTAATCATATTTTGCAAAGTACGCGTAAATTTCAAAATGTAATATAGGCGAAACTACACAAATAAACAATTTTCAGGTAAATAAAAAACACGTGCCTCTTTTTTTGATGTCCAGAATGAATCCATATATTCGAGTCATTTTTTTAAATAATCGTGTCAATTCGAGTGCGATTTGACGTGGAATAGCTCGTATTTCAATTCGTTTCGCTCTCACCCATAAGTACATAGATGACCCACAAGTCACCCACGATGTTACCCACAAAAATATGTATGACACAATGTCATACATTCTGGGGGCAGAGTGAACATCTGAAATACTAATAACTCTTGAAACCCTTATCAGGCAGACGGTCATTTTTTTTTTAGTTCTTCAGCAGTTGCATCAAAGACTGGCCGAACACAATTCATTTGTGCATGGGTATGCAGAACGCGCCCTCATACTTACAATTGATTTTCTTAGAACTGTATGTGTGGAGTGCCCACTTTTTTTCTTGTTGTATTTTATAGAAAATTAAACAAGGAACACGCCTATATTTTTTTCAAAATTTTATCTCATCGAGTTTATATAGAAATTTTACTTTTTTTGAAAAAAATACATTTTTTAAAATGAAAAAATTTTTTTTGAAAAATTTATTTACAGAAAAATAAAATGCACATTTGAAAGTATTAAATGACACAAACCGGAAATTTTTATATTTACTACATTCGGAGAAATAATTGATTTTATTTTGTGAAGTGCCTGTAAATTCCAAAATTTAATATAGCCATAACTACACAAATAATAAATTTTCAGGCAAATAAAAAAATACGTGTCTCTTTTTTTGATGTCCAGATTTAAGAAAAAAAATCGTATATTTTAAAAAATGTCGTGTCAACTCTTGTGCGATTTGACGTGGAATGGCTCTATTGCTATTTACCACGTACTATTGTCTGATTACGCATTATCAGTTTCGGAAGCAACACAAATCATTGACGCTCACTCTATCCGTGTTTCATGGGCAACACGTGACATTGAAACTTCTACACACAAAGGAGGGCCAAAAAGAAAATTATTGAACGATTAAAGATGCGCGCAGTGAAAAGGGCAGTGCAGCGTGGCGCTCCGCCGTCTAGTCATTTGCTGCGGCTGGAGAAGTGAGGTCACGCTCCACAAACGTGCATGATTAAATGAACGCCATTGATTAAACTGGGGTTGTCACTCTAAGAGACTAGCAACGCTCGCCTAATTACCTGTCGTATGCCTGCAACAACTTGTCTTTCCGGGAAACTAGTGGTGATGGAATGACGATGGCAACATCATGTTGGCCTCATTCGCTACCCTCACAGTGACGCTTAAACTGGGTTTTCTTATCCAATGAGAAAGGACAAGTAGATAATTGATTTTCCTAGAATATGATGATGCCTTTCGATATAAGAACCAATTAACGCCGCAATTTACCAATTGTTTTAACTCCGCAATTTACATTGATTCATTTCATAATTATATCTTAGTGTTGCGAAGAGTGAAAAGAATTACACAAAACTAATTCTTTTGGCAAATACTCTTCATTAGAAAACGTGCTGCGTCAAAATTTCACAATTTCATTTGAGAGACTGGAATTTACGGAAACGTGTATAAAGAGCCAAGACATATTTATGAGTTGTGGGGGTTGAATCTTTTTATAAGCGATAAAGTTGGAAAAATCTAAAGAACTCATTGGTATTTGTTAACACTTCATTCAGAAAACCCTTTACTGAAGGTAAGCACCTTTTATGTCCCAACTATTTGCTATATCAGTTAACACACTAACCCAACGTGGCTGCTTCAATTTACATTGCAACGATAATTAATGATGTGTTCTGTCTTTCGAAGAGTCCTAAGATTTCTCCTTCATTCGTAATCAACGGGTGTTATTGACACGAACTCAATGCTGTGTAAAGATAATTATAATTGCTTTCACGGACTCATGAAAAAGATCAAACGAGTTAATGAGACAACAGCTTACAAACTATACAGGAGAAAGTCCTATCTCAATTAGAGTCGATTAGTTGTAAGTACGGTAATCAAAGAATAATTGAGGCATCCGAAGACTTTTGATTTTGATCTTTAGGAATGTGAAAAATACAAACTAATATTTATATTTTCACCTTTAAAGAATATTTTTTGATGCTGTTTTCGTCATAGTTAAATCAGATATAACAAGAAAATTTAATAATGTAACGTTTCATGTACACTTTTATGCTAATAAATGACACAATACTTTTTTGTTAATATTTGCTTGTATTGATTGCAACTTAGTACAAAACACACGAAAACCTAACTTTTCAAATGTAATTTAGTTTTGTTTTCAATTTTCACTTTATGGGAAGCATACTTTGTGCAAAACACTTCCTGCAATATATTACTTAATTTTATGTACGTTCTTCTGTATTGGGAATTAACGAATATTCTGAGATGTAATTTAGATATCTTTGAACCAGATAAATCAATATCTTGTTAAAAAATTATAAGTTTGATTGACGCAGATCAATTCCACAGTTGGCCCGACGGAGTTGACAACCTAAGCCAGTGGTGTCACGGTCTGCTACTGGTGGCAGTGGCATGTGTTGTGGCATCGTGCCATGCCACGAGCTTCTCTGCGCAACTTGCGTCGGGATAGGGAACTATTAGTAACTCCGCCGTTCTACAATATGGATGGCGTTGTCTTTGGTGGCGGGGTAATGAATTGCGAAGAGGGGTGATTTCATCGTGGCACTCGTGCCACGGGCTCCCGCTCGTGGCATCGACCTTGACAAAACTACCCTAAGCCCAACTCTTGAAAGGTGATACACACACTGCACCAATCAGAAAAATTGTTTGGCCTTATTCCCACGACGATTGAATCTGAGGGATGTGACCAAATTTCTGAGAATTGCAACTTTCTTGTTTTTACTGAAGGAAGTTAGTGTGGAAGAAATATATCATTTTCAAAAGGAGAGGAAATTTAAATGTCTCTGATTGTAATATTTTTGTGGTGAGATAGAAGATAAAAATTCGTTGGAATTTGGTGTTCATGTTCGATAAAATACTAATACATCTTAGTTAACCACCTTAAAAACTCACATTTACGAAATATACTGTAACACAATTTAATCGATAAAATCTGTTGGAAATTATTTTGCGCGCTAAATTTAAACTCTTATCATCATCATCCCTTGCGTGTGATGATATGCATGTCAGTCAGATACAATTTCAGTTGAAACTTAAAAAATATCCAAGGTACATGAAAGACTAGAAGTATTACAACATTAACAGTGGGTACAAAAATTGCTTCAGAATATTTAAGCATTCTCACTGCTTAGGAATGGGCTTTACACTCTCTTATCAAATCGCGATGAAAGTCCGTATCAGAACCAAAACGCAGCCCCAGTTCTCATGAGAAACGTTTCACTATTTAAACAGCTGATTGTGTCATTTGAAAAAATATTAGTCATATCCTTGTGAATGTCTTTCTTACACATTTCATCAATTCGTCCTTTTAGTTCTAATTTTATTAACATGAGAGTTTAACTCGAGCAATCATTAGAGTTAAGCCAGAGTTTCTAAGGTTTCAAGATCATGTCAAGGAATTCTTTGATTAACAAACAATAATTGTTATAAGATTAACAAAGCAAAGGGATTCTTTTAATTTACTTAGTATTGTTCAATTCATAAATACTATGTTATTGCGAAAAATACTATCTATTTTTCGCAATTTAATTTGGACAATAATATCAACATTCAACATCATTTTTTTTCTATCTACAATCTTGGCGGTGGCTGTGAAGTACCTCGTTCGAGTCTATAAACTAACGAAGTTATCATTTCTATGCTGGAATACAGGATTCAGATCCTGGGAAGCATGGTCAAAGAATACAAAACACTTAAAACAGAACGAATCACACACGATCAGGATGCGTGGCGGTTTTGCCCGTCCACATTAGCACGGGCGTCTGGGCCACAACCCAGATAATACAGGAGTTTCAAGGAAATCCGCGGGCTCCTGATTTTTATCGGCATGCGTGTTGGTGGTTAGAAGGGACCGTTCTTGATAAAACTTCAGGAGAAGCATGCTTGGAATGAAAATATATATTTTTATGCAAACATAATGTAATCTACCTTACTTTAAGGGAAAAACAATTACAGCAAATATTCACCAAAGTGAATGTGTAAGGTGAATTGTTGTATTTCTTCTACCTGAATTTTAAAAAATTCCTTGAGAAATATCTCACAAGTATACACATATATACAAGTATTTTATCATTATAGAAAAAAGAGGAAAATGTGACAATCAATGAACGCTTACAATACATACATCCTACGAAAAGTTGAAACGTGTTAATGGCAAGTCTCTTTTTTAACTAAATAAGCAAAAAATGTGTCTTCAATTACACGAATATGCACCAACAGGAAAAATCGGCCAAATGCACACAAATATGCATTAGCATAATAATCTAATTAGCTAAATTCTAGCCACATGACAAGAAATTTCACTTAGCACGAATTTAATGTTAGAGGTTACTAAACCATCTTTAAAACATAGATGGTTTTTGGACGATGTATTATTAACTCTATGTATTGATTTCAACATCGATGTTTGGCATCATCGATGTCTTCTTGTCGATGTCGCACCACTAATCCAGAGTTTTTGAACCCTCGAACGTAAAGCACAATCGATCTAGTGCGCATGCGCAGATGCACTAAAGTGATGCGAAACTTGCATTGCGCATGAGCAGAAGATCGATAATGCTTCACGTTCGAGGGTGCAAAAACTCCCTACTCTCAACCAACGCAGACGGCGGCGAGTTGAGGAAGGGAGCGTGTCCACTGACGCCACGTCTCGCCGCCGCCGCCGCCGCCGTCGCCGCCGCCGCCTGGCACAGGTTGTCGACCGCGGGGGCGGGGCGCCGTTGTTCCGACGTGGCGGGAGTGGAGGGGGGACGGGGAGGGCGCGACCTTCGGAGGCCGTCTCCGCGCGCCAGGGAAAGCGATTCGTCTCGCCTCGTTTTGGCGGCGGTGGCGGCGGAGGCGAGGGCGGCCATAGCGGTAGAGGACACGCCGAGAGCGCGAAGACACGACGGTTCGCGAAGAAAAGGGTCTGGGACCCTTGCATTCGAAACGATTGGAAACAAGTGAGGCGATATCCATAACAAAACACTGAAAACATCGATGTTCAAAATCAAAACATAGTGTGGCGTCGTGGTAGCTAAATAACGACACAGACACGAGCTCTGTGTACAAATTTATTTTCAATAAGTACGCATGTACAGCTCTGGGGTTATGTTCGCCAGTACTTCCCATGCGCCTGCTCCCCGTCCCTTCGGCTAGTGCATCCCCCCACCTTCCGCTTTACCGCGGCGGCGGCACGACACACGTGTTCCGCACACGCCGTGTCTCAAGGACTGCACTTCCGTCTCGGGCGAGCATGCACGTCTGCTCAAGAGGTGCTCTGAAACCGAACTGCCTCTGCCTCTGTTAAGTTATTTTGGCGGTCACATGGTCGCCTTCCGCCCTCTAAAGGCAGCCGGACCACATGTCGCTCACTGGCGGTTCGGTGCCCCTGCCCGCTCCTCTTGCGTGACGGGGGACAGCAAGGAAGATTCCACCCTCCAGTGCCCCCGTCCGTCCCGTGTGTCCAGCAGCCTCCGTGCCCAGCCGTTTGAAAATCTGGCTGGCATGTGCCGACGTTACAATAGATGTTAAAAATACATCGACTAAAAACCATCGAAGTTCTTCAATATCTATATTCTTACACAAGAACCTTTAACATTAAATTCGTGAAAATTAAAATTTAAAGTCAGAGAGTTCGTGTTATCAACTCGCCGAATAATAGTACGAGAAAGAGGGGCAGACCCTATGCCCACAGCGTATTTGTTGACATCTCAATGTGCGATATGAATGTGAAGAAAGAAGAAATACAAGGGCATGGAGGTCATCTCTGGCGAAAGAGTTTGGCCAATCAAGGTAGTACAAACAGCGTTCCTTTGGTTACAACACATGAAAAACAGTGTGCCACCATCAGTTATTATTTCATATTTTAACTTTTACGGTATTGTGATCATGCGAATTTTTCATTCAGAAACAAAACATCGGAAAAGAAAAAAACATCGATCACAAAACATCGATGTTAAGAAAACATCTGTGTTAATACATCGATGTTTCTACAAAAACATCGACATCAATATTGCATCCCTGGTGGAAACTAATAAGAATTACTTCCGCAGTCTCTCGTACGGCCATACTTATTACATATTCCATTATTTCAGCCGGACTTTAAAAGATGTAAGCGGCCTCGTGTCGTCGGTAGTGTATGCACTATATGACGTAGGGATCAGGCTCGAGTCAAGTTTAAGAATCTTCTTACAATGATCTTTTTCCAAATACAGATCCTTCTCCATTACATATAAATCATTGCAAAACATGAATTATCATCTAATTATGCAGACGGGAAAATCAACAGCATTAGGTACATTAGTGTCATGAATAATTCTTTTGATAAATACTTTAATATGCGAGTTAAAATATAATCTCTCAATAATACTCACGAGTAGATTATCATATCGATTGCTCATTAAAATAATTGACAAATTTGTTCGTTTCATGAAAAAAATTCGTAACAATATTGTCAATTGTTTTGGAAAAGAGAGTAATTTTATCTCGAATATTTTGGCAGAAGGTTTACAATATTACACGTAATTTTAGAAATACGAAAGTCACATTTTTAACGTCATATTAGATGCTACTAACTAAAAAATAATTATAGACAAATAAAATACAATATATTAAAGACATTCATGTCGTACAATTTTTTTTTCGTAAATTCTAATAAAACACAAAATAACAAATAATGATTCCCCACAATGCCTTCGTGGAGATATCATATTTCAAATATTTTGGCCACATAAATAAATGGACACATTAATTCAAATCTGTTATAACAATACTCTAAATATAAAACTCATTTACATAATACGAACGTATTTTATACAAAATTTCCTACACAAATTTTAAAAAAATGTGAACGTTTTAAAAATCATTTGGAAAGCACAGGTTGATGTGCACTTGCACCATACAACTTTCCCATCAGAAGTAAAACCTTCAGAAATTGTTATCCAGGATTGATATCAGTATCAACAATTGCTATCCAAATTGTAGTTTAGCAGACTAGACGCAATAGAAGCCATCGTACAAACTGGCGAAATTTACGACCAGCAAACAATCACTTCAGCTTGCTGGAATATTCTGATCGAAGTGTTTCATGACGGCGATCGCCAGTTTTTCTTGGAAATTAAGGTCAAAGGTCGCCAAACGCAGAGTCAATGATACTTTTCACACCTAAAGGCGAGAATGATTTGTCGCTGACGCGCACTTCCCGCCACTGAGGTAAACTGATGTAGGCACGTCTAACTGTGAGAATATCCGACCGCGTCTTCACGAAGCGTACCTCGAGTAGAGTACGCAGTAGCATGCAGTAATAATGTAGGAAAAAGTGCTGAGTTTTTTGAAAGTACTTTTTTTCACAAAAATATGTAAGAAAAATGATAAAATAAAACAATATGTTGAGAAAATAGCGAAATATATAAAATATGTAATATAGTACCAAATATGTAAAAATATGTAACCAAAAAATTGGATATTGTGTTAGGACGCCGACAATTCGTCAAGAATATAATTTTGAGAACCGTAAGTAGAGAGATGAAAAATATGTAATTACATAAAAATTCGGTCTCTAGTCATCAATCTTTAAGCCGATGCGTCTTGTACGGATCATAATGTCCTCGAGACGTTTTCTCCGAATCGACGTGTACGTGCGTCAGGAAATTTGGCGGCAATGTCGGATTCCGGTAGTCGACTGACTCACGCACATCCGCTGTGTGACAGCCCGCCGCGGCGGCACTCACCTCGGATTTCCGTAGACACGGCCACCAGCTTTCTAGGCTCGCGGGCAGTGGCGCAACTGCATTGCCTGCTAGATTTCGCCGTCCAGACAGGTCTTGAATTCTGTTGCTCTGGAAATAATGCGCAGTAAATAAGAACACAAATTATGTAATGAATAAAGAAGCGAATAAATAAAAAAAATCGGCTAATACAAGAAAGGAAATTGGACAAATTAATGCAAATTTATTCAACTAGCGTACCCGTGCGGGAACTCTCGCATGCTATACTCCACCCTCTTCTTTATTTTTCCATTTCCATATTAAGGCTGCAATATTTTTCTTCAAAACCCTCTTATCCTCCGTCACTTGTTCCATGTCACCTTGTAATTGATAACAATTTGTCAATATGTCACCCTTGTCAATACAAACTATTTTTATTTTACTTTATTATGGAGCAAATAGGTACACCCGTATAATTCAATCGCGTAGAATATCAAGTAATTAGCAATTTCACATACAGTTGCAGATTCTACAGGCTCTGAACAGATGGGGTAGAATCGAGAAGCGTCGAAGCAGCAAAAATGTAATAGAATGGTCAAGAACATCACATTTATAAAGATTGGTTGCGTGTGAGAGCCGCAAAGGGAATGTATACTACTGAAATAATATTTATTAAATAACTCATCCTTGTCTGCCAGGCCCCCATGCTACCTTCCAGTCTCACTGACTGTCAATCTGCCCGGTTTCATGTCTATGTGTCTGCCCGACCGTCTTCTATCCCTAAACAAGCGTTGCCTCCGTGACACGTTATCAGTGGCAACATTTCACAAATTAACTAATTATTGAGAGCATATGCTCTGTATAATAACAGTAATTGATGGGGTCTTTCGTGTTTTCATTTCGGAATAATTAAATGCAGTTTGAAATAGAATTTGTATGGTTTTAATGTCAAAGTAGCACAACACAATGAACTGCCATTACATTAAGTTTGCATTTATTGCAAATACTGCCAGTAATGAATCAAAATGTCGAACTGAAAATTGTAATGTGAGATTATTCTCTCTCAGGGCGAATATTTGGTGTACCAATATCGAACATTTTCGACGCTAATTTGTTATGACCCTCACTGAAGCGTTCGAGCAGGAAATTTATTATTTAACAAATAAAATCAGGATAAACATTTTTTTCAGATGTTTAAAGTTTTACGCAGCAAAATAAAATTATTAATTAAGAAGATAGTGGAGCTTTTACAAAAGAAAGAAGTCTCAACAAATGTGAAATATTTAAATATTTATAGCACATAAGGCTATGTCAGAACGACTCAGCAACAGCATCCATGTGGGTTTGCTTATAAGGAAATTGTAATTCATAGTAACAGTTAATTTACAACAATTCCATACCGTTTAATATAGAAATTCATTTTATATTATGACATGCAAATCACTATTTTTTTTATTTTTTTATTTTTTTTCATTTTCGTCGATTTCGACTAATAAGTCATTTTTGAGCTTTATACGTCGTTTATAATGTATATTTTTGGTAATTTAATCGATTTTAATATTATTTTGATGGTATTTGCTTCAAACAATATTTACGAGATGCCACACATGTTCACCACAGAATTCCTCAGTAGTGTGTTCGATTCCTTCGCTCAAAGTTTGCATTGTCAGCCATTGTACTATATAATCTAAGGTTCCTGTGAGGCCTATCGAGGCCTCTGTCAGGTTTCGCGATAAAAAAGGCAGAGATTTTCTTGTAAAGAACAGTCCAAATCAAAAGTTTGCAAGTTGAGTTCACTTGAACTAAAGGAAGAAGCCTTGATTACATCAATAAGATATCTAACAGCTTGGGTTGTTCATCTGAAGTGGTTTCGATAAAGTTTTTCAGTAATTTTTTTTTGTTTTAGAGAATTTAAAAAAAAACATTTTAAATAAAATTAACATTTTATTAATAATTTTTGGGAAATTTTTAGGTCATCAAAAGCCGTCCCCTACTCATCGCCTAGCGAGAAAGAAGTACTTCCTCCTTCCAGAATAAAACAATCGCACTATGGGGTCTAATGACCATAGCAGTTGACGTGCGTTGAAACAAAATGTGTTCAAACGAGATTTTGCAGTGTGCTGGCGATTGCTTTGTGTGAAGCACATTTTGTGCACCAACCAATTCTCCAAAGTGCATTTATCATTGTCAATTGCATGTCGTAACCATTGTCCGGGTGCAACTTCTTCGAGCTTTTGTCATTATCGGAATTTTCAATAGTTTTCTAAGACATTCTACGGACGATGTTGGTCCACTACCTCAACTAGGGTCTATTTAGTCAGGAGCGGTTCTTTCCTCTGCTCCGTTGCAATTTCTGTTTGGGTCCTCCATCACATACGGGCATTGTCTTCGGTCGATCCAGGAAGCTTCAAGCACAACCGTGACATATAGCTTCTCGATTCTTCCCGAAATAAAGATCTTCTGGTATAATGAACAAAAGAGTAACGATACTTTAAATTACAAATAATAGACAGACCTAGCACATGCACTCACATACGTGTCATTTATTCAAAAAGAAACAAAACTAAAACTATTCAACATCCTTTTCGACAACAAATAACTAATAAATAACAATAAATAAAACTTCCTGAATTCGCGAATCCTTGTTCCGCGAATCCTTGATTCATTTCAATCCCCCTCCGTTACTTATGACATTTGCCTTCTCTGGGAAACAAACGAAAAGGCAACAAAACAGATGTAACGAATAAAGGCAAAGTGGGCAGAGAAGTTATTCCCTTAGACCTAATTTGCAATTTGCGTTTCAACTTGAAGTAAACAACTCACCCACAACTCCTTTCCCTCTTTTCAACTTTCGACCGATTTCTCAGACCTTGTTTATAAGTACGGTCGGCGCCACTTCCAACCTAGTGAACTATGACAAGTAATTCCCCCAGACTCCGCTCTGAGACATTCCCGTTTGCGGACAACTTTTCCTCCTCCCCTCCCCAGCCGCCTCCGCGTCTGCTGACATTTAGCGGCGTCGCGACGCCCCGCGAGGCACCGGCCGGCGGCGGCGGCGGCGGCGGCGGCAGCGGCGCCTGCGCGAGCGGCCGGCAGGGGCGCCAGCTGCCAGACGCATCCCATGACGCGCCGAGTGTGGTTAAACGTCGCGATACTACGTTGAATCATAGCCCGCTAGTGTGCCTACGATAGCGGGCAATGGTTGAAGGAAGGAGCGAGCCGTGACGAAGTGGTGAGACCTCTGACCTTCGCCGCCTTTCGGTACCTGCGTCCGGTCGACCGATGTGGAATTTATGGCGGGGAAAAAAGATTTCTCGTGTATCTCTCCCTTGCCCCGTCTTATACTTCCCCGTTCCTACATCATCATGTGCCATGTCATCATCACCACCTATCCATCAATCAAAACCGTGCATCCCAAGTATAGCCGACCGAGAATTCAATTCTAGGTTATAATCTTTAATTATTTAAAGTTAAACTTTACGAAACTGAGGCCAGTTTTGTGTTAAGTAATTTTATAACACAGTTGTTCTCATAATCATTGGCCACCTATTAATTATCAACACAATGAGACTTTCAAGTTTCCCACAATGAAGAGTTATATGTAATATATTTAAATTATTTCGAAGTGGATTTCGTATTGGAATACGCGATTGTTTATAAAATTCGGCCTAACAGCATCATTTGTTTATTCTTCAATCACTTATTGTTCGTATTAAAATTTCGCGTAACTGATTTCGTCAGTAACTGTTGTATTTCCTGGGATATGACTTCTTCATTTTTGCCAGTGGCCAAGACGTAAGGTAGGTTCTGAATCAAAATTTGAAAGTTTCGCCAAATCTTCGTTTGCATCAATGTCTAATCTTTTAATAGTGTATGGAAGGTGACATTTTTGTCGTTCAAAACTGTAGAAATTCTTCTTAAATTAATGAGTTACAAATACATACTTTAAAGGATCATATATTACAAATATTTTATCTCTTACCTCTGATAATTATTTCCGGAACTTTTAATTTAACAGTTATTTTCTTTGTTTATAATTGAAGCTTTTGACTAATACCTACAGACTCATTCGTTTAGGTTTGAATAGCATATGGTGCAACAGTACGTAAGAATTCATTAGGAACTTACTTAAAGAATCTCCAATTTTAGTTCCCTGCCAAGACGCCCCTAATATTCGTATCTGATGATTACCTCTTTATTGCTTTGTAAACTAAGACTTATTTATCGATTCACATATTTATGGTTTTTCTTATCATGACCACTGTACCCATCCTCCGTTTATTCTAAATCAATAGGACTCAGTTGTTTCCAAATGTACAGTCGTAAAGTCCTAAATAAAATGTATCAAAAAAAAAACAACAGCTACAACGAAACGCCTTAAAAGACAAAGATGTCGAACAAGGAGAATAAATAAGAGAGAGAAAAGAGAAAAAACAAACTACGTAATATGGATTTGATACGCTCGACACCATTATTAAAAATATTAAGGATTTGTTGAATTGTACGAAAAAGGGACATTATTTGGAAATGAAAGACAGGTTGTATTCCCTCACAATGTAGGACTGAACAGTGCGTAGCTAGGTGAGAGCAGGGGGGGGGGTCGCCCCGGGTGACACCATTTTAGGGGTGACAGCAATTAGAAAATTTTATAATTGGAATTATATAATTTTAATGATTTATTTAAAAATAACATTTTATAAAAACATGCACTTGTTAATTAGTTATACGTCGTTTTATATTATTTACTTAAAAATTAAATTTCAATTATTCTGAATTAAATGCAGTTTTTTAATATATTAAAAACAAATGTCATATGCGAATATATTTTTATTAAATAATGTATAAACTATTCAAAAAGTTTTTATATTTAATTTATGGGAGGGTTGATACCATTAGTTTTGCCCCGGGTGACACCAACGGAAGCTACGCCACTGGGACTGAAGGAAGGTTGACCACATTCATCAAGCAACGCGGTGACTTTTCGTGGAAAGCGAACCAAAGGGCCCGGAGGGCGCGACCGCGCGTGCGTGTCTCGCGCACTGGCACGCGCCGGGCGGTCGCCGCAAGAACTCTCCCAGCTGTGCCCGCGACCACGGGCACGCGGCTGGGCCCTTTGTGTCCGCGTGCCCTTTGTGCCCCGCCAGGCCCTTCCGCAACCGGGCACAGGTGGCGCGAAACGGAGGTCGTGCGCCAAGGGCGATGAACTACGAATACAATATATATATAATACAATATATATATATATATATATATATATATATATATATATATAAGAAGTAAACTCCGACAAGGTGTGACCGTTCTCCATGAAAGTTGGAAATTCTATGTGTTTTTTCACCCAGAAGGTTTATGTACTGTTAATTCTGTTGTAACTCAACTACATGGCACTGTAGAACAGAACTGAATCTTCACGTCACATGCAACCTGCAACAGTCGGCAGCATTGTGAATCAATATCGTTAAATAACTCCTAAACCAAGAGTTCTAGGGCATTAAATACTAAATTATTGAGGTCAAAGGCCTCAAAGAAACGTTTCCAACACCGTAATCTAGAGGATGAGAACTTCATGAACATTCTATTACATTCTTGTTGGTCCGGCGCTTCTCGATATTGCCTCACCTTCTCAGAGACGTGCAGAGAGAGGCAGAGACAGAGATAGACAAGTACATCTAAATTACTATATCTGTTACGCCGAACCCATTCTCTGTGATGATTGACATGAAATGTTTGCTCTTCTCGTGGAAATTTCACCACAGGCAACAAAATGTGTATACTGGATGTTTGTAGGTTCTTGACGTATCTATAGAGAGGAAGTGTATCACAGCATGTGAATGTATAACATCACATAGCTATAATGCGACAAAATGCCATTTCCACATATCGATATCCTGCTCACAAAAGCAAACTTTTTACAACATAATGCCGATTTTCTGGATTTTCCAGACGTGGAGAAACAGGAAAACACAATTAATGGTCAGGAACAGAGAAAAGTTAAAAATTGTTACGTAGTGTTATTATTACAATGCATGAAATCCTTTCCAAAATTTAAAATAAAATCAAAACACTCATATTAAAATATGAAATTAAATATAAATATACAAATAGTACATGTCTCCGTTTGCATGCTGCTTGCCGGCTGGCATCTCGTACCAACGAATAAATTGTAAAATTCCCTGAAAAAGATTTGTTGAACAGGAAATAAATGAAAATGAAAAAAGATTCGTTACAACTCAGATCGAGCAGCAAAGCTATACGTATTTAACAATGTTTAGATCCAAGAAACCTTATTCCGTCAGTAGTTGTCTTTTGGTAGGTAATACGTATACTAAAGAACTAGTGACAGAGCTTCAGAAAACATTTTAGTTCAATTACTGGAGGAAGTTTCATTCCATACGCATAGGCAGGAAGGAAATATCTATAAGATTCATCTGACACTGCAAAATTTCTATTTGCGTGCCTAGAGCAATGACGAATACGCTCACAAAACATCATTACGTAACTAATAACGTAAAATAAAACATTTGATTTACCATATCACAGTGCCTGCGTAACTATATTTTAAGTCGTGGCATACCAGTGAGGAATCGTGCTCGTTTTTGTAGCAATGCGCCACTCCCAACTGGTCAATATGGTCAGGAACATCAGCTCATCAAACAATGAAAGAAATTGTTCAAAAGATAACCACAGAGCGGATAACTAAGCGCGGATAAATTATCAGCGCCCTCGTTATCAAAAACTTCTAATTTCTGAAAATATAAACAACTACAGGACATTGTCGAGAGAAAAAAGGAATTAAAGAATGTAATGAGAAAAAGCACAAATATGAACATTCTGTTACGAAGCAACTCTACATTAATCAACACTTTTTGAATGTGTTCATTGAACACGTTTTGAATGTGTTCAGAAGCGTGAACGTTTCAAGCTTTTGAAGGTTTCTTACCCAACTGCAACCCAAAGGCGGACCGAATCAAAAGCAATATCAGGAGGCAAGGCTACTCCAACTGACATGTTTAATCAAGCGTTGCGACGTAACCTAATTCTCTGTTTAGAATTCTCTTATAATGTGTTCCATTTACATTAATTGCCATGTTAGGTCACTGTTCTGCTGCATGAAAACCATTTCGGCGAAATCTGAGCAGTGTTCATTTTTCTTTGCTCCTTAATAACTACGTCCTTATTCCTAATTAAATATGAAATTTCCAAAGCTGAGGATATACAGACATTTATGTGAAGTTGTATTCCAATTAGGTGAAATATATTTATAACTTAGTGTGGCCTGCGGTTGGTATTTTTATGTTGAAAAATTTTATTTGGGCTTTGAGATTTCGTAAAAAATAAATTTTAAACATATCATAGGTGCCCGCGGCTCGTCCATTTTCGGGCATAGAAAGTTACAAGTCGTAATGATTCATGTACACGTCGGAAAGGGAGTGTAGTCATTCACAGTTTCATCAATTTACGTAGGTGCACTGAAATCACCAAAAAAGTGTTTTTCTAGAAGTCTTCCAGAATATCGTGGAGGGTATCTGCTAAAAGTTCTACCAATCGATTTATCTTGGGGTAACAAACTGATCTATTGATTACCTCCGTAGGTGCTGTAAGTTACCCAAAACGTATTTCAGTTGTTAATGAAAGAAAAACAAAACAAACTAGTGATGATAAAACAGCGTGTACTTTCACCCCTGCATTTTCACGCAAAATTACACGAAAAGTACTCAAATGGTTGAAAAATTGTATATGACCTTATTTCAAAATGTATCTTTAAGGAACAGATTTCATTGAGGCAAAAGATCTTTATCTTTAATATTGTAGTTGTAGGAAGACTCCGAAAAACTTTGGAACTTTTGAACTTGAACGAAAAATCAGTTTTCAACGAACAGTTCAATCAGTTTTCATCTGCATCGTTCTCTTAAACATCCCTTACACTATCCAGCAAGAAAATGTAATAAAAAACGATGGAGGATTTTTTTCAATTTGAAAAATGTCCCAGGAACTTCATGAAAAGTACCCCCAAATTTAAAATATCGGTTTCAAATTCAAGAGACCGCGACATCAGCCAGATCGATTGGGGAATATCAATTTTGAAGCAAATCAGTTTAACAGTTTAGACACTAGCGTTGTTCACATACTGACGGAACGACAGACGTTTTGCCGTCATTCGATTTTTCGATATCAAGGACCCACAAAACATGAATTCTGGCTACACCATGTGTTAGAGAATTTTTACTAAACTTAGCTTCTGGATTTATCCACTTAATAAGTCCCTGTATTAAGAGTTTTTGTGCCGAAAATTCGCCGTTTTTTCGCGTAGCATTGCATAACATTCTCTCCGTAGCGAGAAAGTAAAAATACACTATTTTAGACAAATAATTTTCTAGATGAATCCGCATAAAACGAATGGTTCCCCATCAAGAGGCCTAGGAGCGTCGAATGACACAAATTTGTCTCAATTGGTGGACCGGAGGTAGACTATCCATCAGTGACGAACGAACGAACGGATGGACGGACGGACAGGTTACTCGATTACTTCGAAAAGATAATATTTTCCGCTCATCTGCGCACTCAACAGTCAGAGCTGATCAAGTAGTGTCGGTGATGTTTTTTGTTGAGGTGATACGTAATTCATATGGACAACAGCATATGACTTGGCTTCCATTTCAAAATTCCCTTCTATTGGATTCGTTGGATTCGTTCGTTTGGTCGCCCATCAAACAATACATTTATCTTCGAAAGCGCGCTATGGCACGGTAGCGACATCAACACATACAACTGTCTCTTTCAAATATGTCACCGTGTATTGGCTGGTCTTCAAAACATTTAAAACAGGAATACCGCAACAGCGACCAAACGTCACAATAAATGGATTGACGTTTCGGTTAATTCTTCACGGAACGGAATTCCCTCAATTTTTAGTGGCCACATACCTTGGCAAACGTAGAGATGTGCAGATTTTCTGCTATTTCTCTGTCACTGCGAGTATTAATTTCCCCCTGTCAGTTTGTGACTGATTGCTGGAACAAAGGGAAGATAGATGACTTTGCCTCGAGAGACATCGTGTTTAAAGGTACGCGCCCACCAGTCACATTTGGCGAAATATTTTGTAACAAATGTTTCGAAGTATAAAAGTGTCCGAGAACCCAATCATTCCACGAATCGGGTTTCAAGAATTTCTGAGAAACTTCTCTCGCAAATCTTTACTGCATATTATTGCTACATTTGCATATCTGCAAATGTAGACACATTCAGTGTGGACATTTGGACAGTGTGGACATTAGTGTGGACACAATCTTAAGTATGAAAATAGCTGATAGGTGAATCCTGAAGACATTTGGTACCGAACAGCCCATATTCTGTGCAAATAAAGAGGCAAACACAGTCACTGGATCTCCTCCTTAGATGCTTCCTCAACATGGCGTATAAGGATTGAACCGACATCTGATATCTTCAGTTGCTAATATCAAAAATACAGGTAAAAAAATAAAGTGACCAACAGAGTACAGTTCTCACATAAAAGATGTCACGCTAATCGCTAGAAGGTAATATGATACTGATCCATTCTTCCCCATTTATACTTTCGCTCTCTACGAATCGTCACACATGTAGTACAGTTACACACGTAACTTTTCCTATCGTAAGTTAGGAGACACATGTGTCTGAATACGAAATTTGTGTCTTTCTAAATGTGTATATTTAGCTTATACGGTATGTAGTATGCAATCATATTTACTAATATTGAAAAAACAGGATCAATTTTCTCTCTCCTGATTAGAAAACTGAACGGTCACCCGCAAATATTTGTTTCGTATTTACACACGAAACATTGATCCGTGCGAACACGTACTACTTGGCGGAACGGCGTAGAAAATTACGTACCAAAACAAGAAAAGTGGAAACATGAAGACATTTACATTAAAAGGGGAAGTGAATATACATGTTTTAGTATGTGAGGAGGGAAATTATGAATACATTATGTCACTTCAACTGTAATAGTTAAGTATTAATAATTGGTATTATCACATCATCAGTATCATATCACATCATCAGTATTATTTTAGGATGGAGAGCGGGTAATAAAACTTGAAATGCTTCTTCATGGTAAAGGGTTAAGTGAATTGTGATATTTTGCTCAGAAATGAGATATCACAATGTAAGACATACACCATGTTAGATTATAGACTTCCGTATTGGAAATGGAGTAAACATTAAAAATCTATAAAATGTATGTATAAAATTCTTTCTAGTCTTTATAATTTTGATAATTCGCTACCATTCGAAATTTATGAAAATTTAATTGACATGGTTAAAATATAGACTTTTGGTTATGAAGAAACAGAAACTTTGCTATTACACCTTTGTAAATCTGTTAGGTCCTCGGTGTTTATGTCTATTAGACCTTATTAATTTAAATTTATAATTGTAGAACTCTTCTGGTATTAGATCATCTGTCGCGTAGACCTTATATTCCATGAGATCTGTTCCCAATAGACGTCCTCTTCTTTAGACCTAACGAGTATTCGACCTAGTCGCATTTGTCGCATGGGCCTCTCAGCCAACGACGCGGCGTCACCCGGACAGCCGAGAAGTAATGAACTCGAGCTGCGGAAGCTTACGTGTACACCGAGTATTAGACCTTTCGTCCGTGGACCTAACGACCTGAAGCCTTATGTAACTATGTTAAACTAGTGATGCTACAATAGCACTTACTACATTCTCGCCTCTCTAACGGTTATGTAAAATTATAATATCGCAATGTCTGTCTATTTAGCACATTTCAGCCGTCTCTTGTAAAACACTATCAGTCATAGCGCATTAGGCGCGAAAACTTAAGCTAAAACATGAATACAAATGCGACAAACCGTTCCATTCACTCAGAAACATCTCCCAACAATGCAAAGTTATTCTGACAATTTCAAGCCGCCATGCCGTGTCGTTGCAGTTCAATGGAACAATGCAGTTCAATGCAACCTGATAACTCGTACAATATTCTAACAAAAGAAATGCGGGAAATTCAATTTCGGGAATCTTCATTTCCGGATATTGTAAAATTACTGTAAACTATTCATATTTTTAAAATGTTATGCATGGCCTTTTCTTAAGAACGGATTTTTTGAACAGATTTTATTAAAAATCTCTATTTTTGTTGTAATGCTGCAATTCTCTTTTTGTTCTTTGCCATTTTCGAAAATTCTTAAAGGTCTCCGCAAATGAGACCAGCATCAGTTTCTTTTCCGTTTTTGCTACACACAAAGAAAAAAATTAAAGAAAAATATTGGAGTCCAGTTTTTTAAGAAATTAATTATTTAAAACATTACTGAATATAGTTCTTCGAAATAAATATGAAATATGAATCATAATTCTGAACTCTCGTGTGTGTTTATTCTGAAGTATAAAACAAACCATTAGAAGGCGAAATCATATATTGCTTAAATATGCTTATATAATATTTAATTTGGTAAATTTATATCAAAATAATTTCTGTATTATATTAATGTTGATTAGATACTTTAGTTACTTACCTATAGAATATGCTTATAGAATCACATTACAATATAATTTGGTAGTTGAAATAATCCTACAAAGGGTATCATTCCGTAGGCATTACTGACATCCTACAAAGAACACAATTAACGTACAGAATAATGGCATTATTTTGTCAATTCTCTTAGAATTGTACAGTTCAGTATTGGATACATCACTATAATATATATCATAAAATATTTCTTTCAGGGCGAAATTTTAGTATATTTGTGTAATCTAGAAAATATTGTGATCCAGAAGAAATTATCTGAACATTGGAAAACTTACGGAAAATTTTGGAAAAGTGAATGTTCTTTCAAAGGCTCAAGTCAATAAAACCCTTCACCTGTTAATTTTCTGCGTTTATTCCCATGTCGAAACAACAGGTAACCTGAACGTTGTTAACTCACATATACCTCCGATTTAGCGGGGCCACAATAGCTAGAGGGTCATGGTGATGAATAGGGGGGCGGATTTTGATGACCTAAACATTACCAAAAATGATAAATAAAATTCTCTTAAAATGTTTTAAAAATGCCCTAAAATCAAAGAAAACTGACGTAAAAAAATATTACCAAAACCACTTCAATTGAACAACTCAAGCTGTTGGGTATGTTACTAATGTAATTGAGGCTTCTTTCTTTTGTTCGAGTGAGCTGAGCTGGCAAAATTTTGGTTTGGACTGTTCTTTAAAAGAAAATCTCTACCTTCATTTATCGCGAAATCGGCTGAACTGACAATGGCGCCAATAGGCGTAACAGGAACCTTAGATTACATAGAACTCACAACGGCTGGCATTACATGGCAACGGCATGAGTGAAGAAATCGAATAGGCTACTCAAGAATTCTGTGGTGAACAATTATTGCATCTCATAAATACTGTTTGAAGCAAATATCATTAAAATGGTATTAAAATAGATTAAATCAGAGAAAAATGCATTAAAAATGACGTAAAAAAGGCAAAATGTGACTTATTAGTCGAAATCGACTGAAAATGCAAAAAAAAATGACCTAGAAAAATAGGGCATTCTTTTTGTCATAACATAAAATGAATTTGAACGTATACTAAACGGCATTGTTCTAAAGTGAAAGAAGAAAGATGACAGTTCATTAAAACCCGCCCCTAGTGATGATGATGATACTAATAACCACAATAATTATTAAATTTTGTTGCGGGAAATTAAGCAATTCGACTGAGTTTGAGGAGGAGATGGAGGAGAAGCCGAACGCCAATTCGCAAATGGCCAGCGTGTGTGCGTGCGGCCTGGCAGGCGGCCGTGCCGCGGAGCGGAGAGGTGGCGCGCGGTCCGCAGGAGGCCGTGGCGTGCCGGGCGGGCGGCGGGCAGGTCAGTGGCCCGGGGCCGCCTGGGAGTGCAGGCGCGCTACGCTTTAATGAGGGCCCTGATGAATGTGACTCCGGGAATTGCGGGCAAGGTCAGGCGGCGGCAGCCCAAATCGAACGCTCGCCGGTGAGCCCGCGCCGGCCTCCCCGGCGGCTGCTAGGACAGCGGTCGCGATCGGCGGAAGAGTAGGCAATGGACACGCGGGGACACTTCTCCTTTTATTGGGGTGTTGATGTTGTCGGTGTTGATGTTGTCGGTGTTGATGTTGTCGGTGTTGATGTTGTCGGTGTTGATGTTGTCGGTGTTGATGTTGTCGGTGTTGATGTTGCCGGTGTTGATTTTGTCGGTGTTGATGTTGTCGATGTTGTTGATCTCGATGTTGCTGCTGCTTCTGCAGCTGTGTTGGGGGTGACAATGGTGGTGGTGTTTCTGGTTAGGGCGGCGTTGGCGGTAGCGGCGGTGGCAGCTGTGGGGGCGATATTGACGATGGCGGTCCAGTATAATACAATTAATTTCATCCAAAAATTGGCGTGAAACTAATGTTTTGATTGCAAGTAGTCACAAGCGCTCTTAATAGCTTGTCATTAAAAATACATTTTCTGCCTACCCTTCCTTCTGTTAGCTCCTGATGGATTTGAACTGCGGCGAATGTTCGGTGGAATTCACAACGAACGTGGTAGCTGTAAGGTCGTCTTTCCGAAGGCTAAATGCACGCTCTCGCTCGACGAGTAACGCTGGCTGTGGTGTTGCCTAACGGCTGCCTGCGTACGCGAGGGGCGCGCGGCGGCGTACCCCTCCCAGTGGCAGTTGCCTCCGCATTCCTGGCGCCCGCTTTGCCCCTCATTGAACGCGTCGCCATCCACGAGATCACACTGCCTTTATTACGACAGCAGGGGTGGGTCCAGGGCTGGGTCACGATCCCTTCGCCCTCTCAACACACACACACACACATACATACACACACACACACACACACACACACACACACACACACACACACACACACACACTCAAACATTGCATGAAAAGTATTCAGTCGCATTAAAAAAGACACATTTGAGAAATGTATGTCTGTGTACGGAACATTTCACTTCAACCGTCATAAAATAAAAATAGTGATGTTGCACATTTAAGAATTTTCATAGTTATGATGGCACACACTCTGAAGTCAAGAATGTCACGAGCTCATTAACTACACCATTCATATTCTGGCAAACTTATTATTCTGTATATTTCATCTCAGACTGCGATGCGATAAACGAATTGCATGCTCTAACTTTGAGTGTGCTTCCTTTCCAAGAGGACTTTTTTCCTCGGCCTGTCATTTCACCTTTATCCTCGTACACGAATTGACTGCTTCTGCCTGCTTTCCAATCACGACAACTGTCATACACCGACAGGTGTGCGCATGTGGGTTGGTGTCCCTAAAAATTTCGAAGGGACCCCGTGCACGTAAAACAATAAAACATTTTTCTTTCCGAAGTTTGATTTATTTCTGATTTCGCCACTTTTTAAGCTGACAATTTATAAAATTGGTACACGTCATTTCGGGGAGAGATTTTTCAAATCTTATGACTCCCCTAAATATACTCCAATACACAAACAATTGTATTAATCGTATCATTAAAGTTATCTCATTGTCCTCGTAGTATGTTTAATTTTAGGCTACGTACATCCGTACAAACACGTTTCCGAATCACATTTATTGCACTAAAACCTTTTAGTACTTGGCAGTGTGGAGATGGAGCAATGGTGGAACACCTGCATTTTCGGAAATTAATTAATTTGTAGTTTTAATACGTATAGATTAAATTAATGCACCAACAATAATGATCGCTCGTTACTCATTGTTAATTTCATACTGAAAATAAAGGATTCTTGATACATTCTGAAAATGGGGAGAAATAGAAACTGCTAATTATTTTGCAACGATACTACCTCATGAAATGTTTCAGGTTCGCGACTTTTTAAATCTCACTATCACTTCTGTTCTCATTCAAACTCACACAGCCTTTACTTTAAATACACGTTATTTCAGTATATTCAGAAATTACTTCAGTTTTCAATTTTTCCATATTTCTCCTCGTCCTTGTACATGGATTTTTCCAATAATGTTCTTCAGATAGATGTGTCTGTCTCAGCTTGGATATCTAACGAGAATGATCAAAACTGCAAAATTAATACTTCTGCGACTAGCTATCTAAAACTAGTGTGGTGTTTGTTTTGAAATATGAATTCTGCTAAACAAAGTAAATTACAGGAAAAGACTTCGGATGGGGATGTAATTCGCATTGGTTTTCGGAAATAGAAGATGAATCAGATTTTGATGAAGATGGCAGTGATGGTGATGATGATGATGATGATGATGATGATGTTACAGAAGATCTTGTTGAAATTAGTGATCACAATTCTGAGACTGAACAAACCGAGTCAGAAGAAGATGAAAATGAAACAGAGACTCCATTACTAATGAGTTATTTCGTCGCAAAAGAGAAAAAAGACGACTTGGAATAAGGTGAAACCACACGTAAATGTTCGTTCGAGATCTCACAATATAACTTTGTATTTACCAGGACCAAAAAAAAGTACCAAAGGGCTAGTTGATGCTACTGAATGTATGCGTCACCTTATAAATAATGATGTGATAAGTTTGATTACCAGAAATACTAACATTTATATTGAGAAGATAAGATCACGTTTCAGTCGCGACAGAGGTGCGAGACCGACAGATGATACGGAGATTAGAGCTCTCATAGGAATACTTTTTTTATTGGATCATATAGAAGTTCAAGAAAAAATTGCTGCAAAATATGGGACAATTTCAGAGGCTCAGGTATAGAAGCATGATTTTTTGTCAATGAGCCTGAAGAGGTTTATATTTTTATTGAGAACTCTACGATTTAATGATGTGAGGGATAGAAGTACCAAAACTTAACTCGACAAGTTAGCGGCCGTTAGAGAGTTATTTGACGAAATAGTTGCAAATTATCTATTATCAACCGAGCGGGTCATTTTGTGTCAGTAATTCAGTAATAAGTCAGTAGTTTTGAAACTATTGTTAGAAGGGAATGAACAGTCGTGAGGTAAGAAAGCTGCCAAGCGGCCATGGCCGCTGTGATGGCTGCTTCAGAAGTCGCAGTAAGTCTAATCATAGATGGTGTGAGAAAAGCAAGAAATAGATGTGCAAAGACCATTTGAAAGATATTTGTAAACACTGTTACGAAACTTTTAACATTAACATTACTTCTACTACAATTGTGACAGTCAAATATCCACTCATTACTTTTTCTTAACTTCAAGGTCCCAAAGTTGTGGGAATATTATTGGAATCTCAAAAAGCCTTTGGTTGATATGCGTTTTAAAAGTAGCTAATTTATGTGGTTAAAAAAGACCATTGCCAAAATTCCGGAATCTGGTTGAGAGATAGGATTGAAAAATATTTATGATCCAATAAATAATATTATAAATGAATTTCGCCTTCTACTGATGAAATTACGAAACAATTAAATACTAGCTGCACTCAATCTTCCAACAGTGATTCGCATCAATCATCATTTGAATAATTTCATTTGTCATCTTAGTGTGTGCGAATTCCCTCTTCAAGTCATGTAATCAGTGATCACCCACTAGCCACTAGGTGTGACAGGAAGGAGTGAAACAGGACTATGCGGTGCACAGCAATGCGGGACAGAGATAGGATAGGATAGAATACGCTGGGATAGAATGAGATAGGATGGGATGGAATGAGATGGACAGGGTGGGATGGGATGGGAAGGGAAGGGAAGGGAAGAGAAGGGATGGGGTGGGATGGGGTGGAACTGGCTGGACGGGACAGGACGGGAACGGGGCGAAACAGGAAAGGACGGGATGGGACGGGTCGAGACTGGATGGAACGGGATGGTACTCAGGTGGAACGGGGCGGGACGAGGGAAAACAAGACGGAGTGAAGCGTGGCGAGGAGTGGCATGGCAGGACGAGTCGTGGCATGGAGGGGTGAGGGGAGGCGGGACGAGGGGCGGCGGGACGAGGCGCGGCGGGACGAGGCGCGGCGGGACGAGGCGCGGCGGGACGAGGCGCGGCGGGACGAGGCGCGGCGGGACGAGGCGCGGCGGGACGAGGCGCGGCGGGACGAGGCGCGGCGGGACGAGGCGCGGCGGGACGAGGCGCGGCGGGACGAGGCGCGGCGGGACGAGGCGCGGCGGGACGAGGCGCGGCGGGACGAGGCGCGGCGGGACGAGGCGCGGCGGGACGGAGGAAAGTTGGGCGGAGTTGGCGCTGGCGCGGTGCTGGCGCGGTGCTGGCGCGGTGCTGGCGCGGTGCTGGCGCGGTGCTGGCGCGGTGCTGGCGCGGTGCTGGCGCGGTGCTGGCGCGGTGCTGGGCTGGCGCGGTGCTGGCGCGGTGCTGGCGCGGTGCTGGCGCGGTGCTGGCGCGGTGCTGGCGCGGTGCTGGCGCGGTGCTGGCGCGGTGCTGGCGCGGTGCTGGCGCGGTGCTGGCGCGGTGCTGGCGCGGTGCTGGCGCGGTGCTGGCGCGGTGCTGGCGCGGTGCTGGCGCGGTGCTGGCGCGGTGCTGGCGCGGTGCTGGCGCGGTGCTGGCGCGGTGCTGGCGCGGTGCTGGCGCGGTGCTGGCGCGGTGCTGGCGCGGTGCTGGCGCGGTGCTGGCGCGGTGCTGGCGCGGTGCTGGCGCGGTGCTGGCGCGGTGCTGGCGCGGTGCTGGCGCGGTGCTGGCGCGGTGCTGGCGCGGTGCTGGCGCGGTGCTGGCGCGGTGCTGGCGCGGTGCTGGCGCGGTGCTGGCGCGGTGCTGGCGCGGTGCTGGCGCGGTGCTGGCGCGGTGCTGGCGCGGTGCTGGCGCGGTGCTGGCGCGGTGCTGGCGCGGTGCTGGCGCGGTGCTGGCGCGGTGCTGGCGCGGTGCTGGCGCGGTGCTGGCGCGGTGCTGGCGCGGTGCTGGCGCGGTGCTGGCGCGGTGCTGGCGCGGTGCTGGCGCGGTGCTGGCGCGGTGCTGGCGCGGTGCTGGCGCGGTGCTGGCGCGGTGCTGGCGCGGTGCTGGCGCGGTGCTGGCGCTGGCGTTGCCGTTGGCGCTGGGCGGATATGGCGCTGCAGGGGCGAGGTGGAATCGGTGGATCGGGGAGCAACGGGACGAGGTGAGTCGCGGTGGAGCAAGGCGGAGCGAGGCGGAAAAGGAGCGGGGCAAGGAAGGGAAAGGGCAATGAAGGAAAGAGTGGAAAGGCGGTAGAGGACTGCGGCGAGGGGATGGTTGGGCGTGGAGGGGGGAGCTGGCGCCGCCCAGCGGCCGGAGGGACGCGAAACGAACCTGCGCAACGCAGCGGTATTTATAAGCGTGATGGCTCCCGTCGCCCGCCCCCGCACTTCCCAGAACGCGCCGCCCCCACACACTCCCTCCTGGGGACCATCCTCACTCACTCACACATACATACATACACACGCACAGACGCGCGCACACACACACACACACACACGCACATACGTACACACACACATGAGAGACTTGCCAGAGCCGCCTAATAAATTGTTCGTTCACGATAAATTCGCTACCCAGCGAAATCACAATTTCTGAACACTTGGGAAACACATAGGTTCTCATTCGGGGGCAAATGATGTCACTCCCCCACACCAGCTCCAACCAGGAGGGAAATGGATGGGGAGAATTCGGGTGATCGCCACCACCCCTAGAAATTTTGTGTCTTCTACTAGAAAAGTAGAAACTGTACCTGTCAAGAACACAGTTAATCCACATCTAGGAGGCCTCAGTTACGTGTTCAACTCTGAAATGTGTAAATTAAGAAATTAAAGTCAACGTACTGGTCAATGTGTTGCTTAAACGACGTTTTCTATTTCATTGTTCGGCCTTAAGCCACCATCCTGATTGTTTCTATTCTCTGGCATTATGTTCACGCTGTATATAGAAAAATTGTAAAATACTGAAAAAAAAACTACGATTTTTCGGTAGGAAAACTCATATTGTGGAGCCCTTATACGGTACAAATGGACAAATCTTGCTCCAATAAGCAGTCAATTACTTCCTGTAACACTCGTTTTTTTAGTCAGAATTCACGTTTTGTGGGTCCTTGATACTGAAAAACAGGTTTACGGCAAAGTTTGCCGGTATCTGTGAACGGTGTTAGCGGTTAATTCATCAGTAGGATTTTCACCAAAATTGATATTTTCCGATCAATCTGAACCATGTTCAATTTGAAACGGATGTTCAAATTTTCGCGATATTTTACGTGAAGCTGTAACATTTTCAAAATTTCCCCCAAAATAGCTCTAAATGTTTTGTTATTTTTTCCAATCGGATTGAAAAAATGACGCTAAAAGAAATGGCATTGTTCGCATTTTCGTTAAACTCTCTAAATTTTTGAAAATTGTAAAATTTCAAAATTTGTTCGGTGTCTACTACTACAATATTCAAGATACAGATTTTTTCTTAATATCTGTTCATAAAAACAATTGTGCAATGGTGTGCAATAAGGTGATGTGCAATGTTCGAAAATATGAGTAGGTAATGCCTAATTTTGCGTGAAATAATGCACTGAATGCAATTTTTAAATAATGATTTTCTCAAAAAAGCTTAAATTGTTTTCTTTATTTTTTCCCTCACATATAGCCAAAAATGTGAAGAAATTTTTTTTGGTCTAATTGCACACACTGCATATCCGAAAATTTAAAAAATGGTAAAACTATAATATTAATGACAGATTTTTTGTTAGATGAAATCTGGTCTAAAAAATCAATTCTTTGAAAAAGGTTCTGTACATTTTTTAATAAAATATATGAGTGGTTTTCTTTGAAATTGCGATAAAAATTTCTCGTTCTTCGGTTGACGAGATGTCATATCGCAATAAGAAAATTACAACATTGTGCTATGGCAGTTTGAAATTTTTGAATTTTTCTCACTGTTGAACAAAATGAATGAAACGATATATTTTTTGCATTATTTTTCTACATTTATAAGGCGATATATTGAATGGCTTTCAGCTTTGGATGTTTAATTTATACACCTTTTTTTACTTCAAAATGGTTTGACCATTGATTATGGTAAAATTATTCAAAAATTGGAAGGTCACTTGTATGCAATGTAATGAAATCAAACCAAGATTGTGTAAAATTATCCTTGCTGATCTGTTATACAACGTGCTACAAATACTGCAACCGTTTTGATTTATTCATGTTTGTTTCTTTTGTAGATGTAAGAAATTACTTCTGTTTCTGGCTAGCGAAATAATTGTAAATATGCCCCATAGGCGCTTCGTTTGAGTTAGTTTAAACTTTTTCAAGTGATTGTTGAAGTGTAGGTAGGGCAGAAATCGCAATATTATAATATACGTAATCGTTACCAATAATGCGAGAGAGTATTTACTGTTGTTGTACCACTGGTGTTTCTAGGTTTTATCAATTATTTAAGGCGTATGCTAGGATTGTTCTTGATCTTCCAGGAGTTAACGGAAACATTGGTCCTACTATTCTGAGCAGATACTTAATAAAATTTAATATTTCTGTCGTCAAACGGGAGAGCAGACTTTATGTCCTGGGACTCGCTATTAATATAGATTATTAATAATAAAAGTAATAATAATAATAATAATAATAATAATAATTAATATTTATTAAATATTAACAAGTGAAGATTGTCTTTGTTTCACGTCGATTCATCCCTGCCTCGAATTGTGTACGTTTCCTTCTGGGCAGCATTGCGAAGAGGTACCCTCACCTAACCATATCTGTCGTTTCAGCAGTGGACAATACTTACTTCTCCAAAAGGACAACTTCTGAATTCCTTTCGAGGGGAAAACGCAGCGATGCAGAAGACCTTCCTTGACCTCCGGTGATGGCATTTTCTTTTCGTTAGTCATCACAGAGGTCTGCCATTCGAATTCGCAATGCTACTGCCAGATGGGAAGCTCTTTGAGAAACTGTTACCTAATAAATATAGGGGTCACGCATGATCAGTATTTTGTTTGCTGCAATAGTAAGTTTGAAGATATTGTAAAATTTCAGAGATATTGTCAAACATTCACAACATTCCACACGTTTTTGTTTCTTCAATATTATATTATTGTTATTATTATTATTATTGTTATTAAGGTTGCATAAATACCTCTTTGACATCGTACTCTTCCCCTGATAATTCTGCCGTTAGTTGTAAATACAATATATGATCTATTCTAACCTCAGAAAAACATTTTTACGCGCTGAACGGAGAGGGAAAGCAAAATAACAATCTTATGGTTAAATTTGTTCAAAGTATTAATCTTCTGTTGTTTTTATTAATCTAATATCTTTATGGTACAACACCGTATTAGTTTCAATCGAAAATAAACAGGAAATGTTCGTGGGAAGGAGAAACAAAAATGTATTATTGTTATTATGTGTTTTTGTTATTTGCGAATAGTTGAATAATTTTAATTGTGTTGAATAATTTAACAAGTCTTGTAACATTCAGAATTCTCTACTTGAAATCTAAACGTGATAATTAGAAACTCGTTTGAATGTCTAAAAAAGTTGAAGCGTTTTCACAAGTTGTATTGAAAAATTTACATTTTTCCTTATATTCCACTTTCACGAAATGACGTTACATTTTTAATAACAAAACAACTGATTTCGTTTTCTCACATTCATGTAGTTTAGAAGATTCGAAATGTTCAATGATGAGGAGTAATGTTTCAACTTTCAAAATAACGATCACTTATTGATATAAAATGCCGTGTAAAATTTTTATTGCAATACGTTTAGGCTTAATGATTCATTCCATGCTTCTATTTGATTATGAGAACATATTTTTCTAATATATCCGACAATCAATTTCTATTACTGCAGTATTGTCAACTTTTAGAAGTTACATTTATTAAAATATTCGAAGGGAATTCGGATAATCTTCCTACAAGCGTACAGCAATTAATCAAGTGGCCAAACAAACCCCAAATGTCTTTCTTAGTAACACAATGCTATTACTACATCCAATCTGTAACTGTAGGGCGAAACGTCAAACAGTCCCGTACTTTCAACCACAAACACTTTATGTTTTTATTTCCATGTCATATACTTCATTCATCTTCCTGATCTTCCTCCCTGCTGTCAGCAACGGGTAACATCGCACGCTTACAAGAAATGTTCTATACCTGCATCACTGTCACAAGAACAACAGAATACGCAGCTCTAAAACTCACACTAAGATAAAGTCTCCATAGAACAGAGAATACCGCCCCAATAAAATGTCGCATACCTTGGCGAATTCTACATGACACGACCCAGATCTTATTTAGGGAACACGACCCGCGTGTTCTTAACTCGAGGAACAACGTGCAATTTTGTCATAAGCGTGTCTGCATTTGGCGAGCGTGTGCTCGTTTATAATAGCCCTCGGCCGGGGCTGCTGGGATAAATTTCTCGAGGGAAACAACAGTCGCCCTGCGAACCGGAAGTTGGGAAGGGGGGGCTCTGGGGAACCACTGGCGGGAAAAGAAGGCAAGCGGCTCTTTGTCGGTCGCAGGGTCATTCGGGTGGCTTTGAATTCGCGCTTGTTAACCTCTTCACCAGGTGCAACGCGCCTCAAATATTAAAGTTTTTCTCGAATTTGTTTAACCTTTATTATTAATTTTAGGTACTCGTATTATATTTTTCTTTTTTTGTTTTCCCATTCTTATATTCTCAGCCCCTAGTTCTTTGATTTTCTTTAAAGTTTCTTCCACGAATGACTCTTTCATTGTTTCCATGCGCACTTTCAATAATGATAAGTTTTCCTTTGAATATCGAACCATTTCTGCTGATAATGGAGCACATGGATGTGAGTATCATCCCCCACAGAAGTACATCTCATTTACAATTCGAATCGTCAATAACCCTTTCAATTAAGTGGAGATCTTCCGATATAGCAACGTAGGTTCATCTTTCTACCCTCAATGTTTGTGCAAGTTATACTTATAACAATGTTCGTCAATCTTCATGAATAGTAACGACTTCAGTAATGTCTTTCCTTGCACCATTACTACACAGAAAAAGAAGAATGAAGTCCAAAATCGTGACAGGATTACTCCACTGAAAAATTAATGTGACCGTCCCGTCGACTGTGTCCCGTCGACTTTGGAAGGTTCCGCCATTGATTAAAAAACTGAATATCTATTGTGCGATTTTTATAACTTTGCCTATCAAGGCCTGTCTTTACGACGGTATATGTCACGGTATTTCGCATCTTTCTCAGTTGTGTCGCTAGACATCGCAACCGTGTCATGCAGTGTTTGCGATCATGTGAGATCCAGCGGCAGAGCCGAGAAAGACGCAAAATGCCGTGCGATATTCCATCGTGGCCACAGGGGCTTGAGAGGCAAAGTTATAAAAATTGCACTATAGGTATCTGCACTGTGTAGTACCATTAAAATCTACCGTTAATACTAAGTACAGCGCAAGAAAATTCATTATTCATTTCAAAATCGTCCCTCTAAGAGGTGTATTCATGACTAAAATTTGTAACATATTTCACAATTTTTGTAGTATCCATGGTAACACAATCAGGGTTTTCTTAAAATACTTGTGAATTATTGTAACCTTGTACATTAGGAAATGTAACATTAAATGGATTTTATTCAGAGCAATGCAAAAGTAATGAACCTGTAAATGTTTTCTCTATTTTTAATTATATAAACGGTCATAAAATAGAGATAAGTGAATTATCAAACTGTCCTCGACAAAGTTATTGAATCCTTTAATTATGGCATAAGATAATCAAATCCATAGAACAGTAGAATACATAAAAGTAAGTCCTCGATTCACTTCAAAAGTCATGAACTGTTTATCATTTTTAGTCTTCAATGAAATACATGAACGTAGTAAAAAACTCAGCCAAGCCTTATAAAAGTGGAATGTATAATCGAAATCGTTAGCTCAGATCTAAAATCTACAGCAAACCATCGTTAGCAGAACTCGCTTAATACAAATTTCGCCGTAACACGAACAAACGAACAAAACGTCGGTCCTCGTAAGGAATTACGCTTTTATGGACATTTATAATACACGGATAATACGATTAATTGATTGGTTGTTCATGATTCCGGGCGCGTCAACTACAGAGGTCATTAGTACCGTAAGCGTAGAGCGTAATTTTTCAAGAAGAGAGCGTTGATCTTTCCCAGCTCGGTGAAGAGATCCCGCGCCGACCTAACGTCGACTAGTGGGGTTTTCCCCAACCAGGTATCTCCCACCAGCGTGGCACCGCCCCAGCCGCGACAAGCTCTCAGCTCCCGATCGGTCTCCCGGCATGTATGGTAGTGTAGTGCATGTTAGTGTAAGTGTGTGTGTAAGGGGTGGGGAGGATAGGACAAGGAACAGGAAGAAAAGATCGCGCGCGTGGCCCGTTTGTTAGAGTACTGCTCCGGCATTCGCCTGGTATTGGTCGGAGAAACGACGGATCAGAGCAGCCGGCCGCTATAATTTTCCTCCAGACAGCGACTTGAATTCGACATCACAAACCAGAGTCGTAAAAATTCTGCCGCCGCACGGTGGGGTATTTGGCCGATTTAGGCGGCCAAAATTATTTTTGCTGTTTAATTGCATCTAAATGCGCAATCTTTTACATTCGTGGTTGTTTAGGTGATATGAACAGTTTTTAATAAGAAAGATGATGTGTTGAACTTTTTATTATTACCAACCCCAAGAAGAGATTTCATTTTAGGGATGCCATATTTTTGGGTGCTGCACTAAAGACGAAATGTAATATTTTATATTAATACATATTTTCTTAACAATAATATGAAAAAACAATAAAATATGGAGAATCAGAAATTCAATAAATAGTAAAAGAAAAGCGTACAAATCTAATGACATTTTAAAATGAAATAATCTGCTAATAGATTTTTTCTTGGATCTTTGATAATATTGAGTGATTTAGAGTAATATAATTTAACTAATAACTTTGTTAATTTAAATTAAAATTTGAGTTTCCCCTAGAGCATAAAATATTGCGCAATAGTGATAGAACATATGATTATAAAAATATGGTTCTTCATCCGAAGAAAATACTGTTTCTTCTGTAGTATACTATAACAAGGATATAATTTCCTATTACTACTTCTAATTATTTCGTATTGCCTCCAGGAAAGATCAGCTTCAACAAAGAAAGCTAGTGCACTGAGTGTAATTAGTGGCATTTTCCTATATTCCTAAACTATGCTTCCTTTTATTTCCCAGCTCGTTTTGGAGAACATATGAATTCCTTGACTATTTTTGAAGCGTGTCTTTCACCTACAATACCTAATGTCACCTGGGTACCATAAGTCAGTACTTCTGAATTTGGAGTTTGTCGTAAATCATCTGTTCTTCTTCTCTTGCTTCTCTCACTCATATCTTGAAATCATGTCTTTGGTCTGCCTGGTCGGTTCACTACTTCAAGTATTTCGAAAGTGTTATTAAGTCAATCAAACTTTAACAGACACATCTTCTTTCTTGTGTGCTACGGACCACCTTAATTTCATATGAGATTTAAAATATAAAAATTTATGCTATATTTTCTTTGTTTCTTCGTCAGAATAATTTTAAGTAACAATTAATTTTCTACAAATTCCAATTTTTCGCTAATATCTTGTAATTTTTGTTGCTGTATCATGTTAAATCACTTTTTTCGAGTCGTGACATTGATGTCCTAATGCCCGAAGTCGAATTTTGGTGGAAATTAAAAATTAAATAAACTCGTGTCAAAAAATTCGCAAATCGCATTCGTACATAAATGGCTACATATCACGCAAAACCGCGCGAATCCGCAATTGATTTTTCACGAAATTGTAAAATAGAAAACGTAACCTTTTCATTGCACCAAAAACTGTAACCCGGAAACTCCCGGAAGTACATTAATTTACTTACATTAATTAAAATTCGCTTCATTAAAAATTTAAAAGCTCTATCTCAGCTAAAATAATTAATATCTGTAAAAGAATACACATAACGTGTACATACTTATCTGCTTTATCAGCCTCCATGGTTCGTGACTTCAAAATCGAACCTCAGTACACGGAATTCACTGTTAGACTCAAGCCCTCACGGGAGTCAAAAACGAACTTGCGCACTTAACGAGTAGACAAGTTCAAACAAGATGCGTCTACCGTTAAAATGTGTGCAGCTGGTTATTCCCTGACCTTTTAGCTTTACGATGCTGTATTTTTTACTTGTCTAGAGTGAAATTTGCAAAATCGACTTTTGGCCGACTAAATCGGCCAAATACCCCACCGTGCGCTGTCGGGACTCGAACCTAGGATCTCCATGTCAGAGGCACTACAGTGACATCAGTTGATGCACTGAGTCATCTCTCCCGGCCGGATAACACGAACTACGATTACTTCCCTCCCTTGAAATTCATGTTAACGAGGCTTTACTGTATTTACAACGCAATGCGCCCGTTTTGAACGTTTCGCGCCTGCCTCCTCAGCAGCCAACTACGCCAGCCCGTCCGACCTCGCGATGCTTCGCTCGCGGGCGACGGACCGCCTTCCGTCGAGCCCCGCTCTCGTCTTCGTTCCCATTCCCAGCCCTTTGTTTTGCTCGCGTCCGTCCTTCGCGTCGGAACCTCCGCATCCGCTTTGTCATTCACCTCCTCGTTATCGTTCGCTTCCGTTCCCACCTGTTTCGAGAGCTGATGCATACGGACCCTCCACTTGTCTCACTGAATCACATTAACTAGGCTGCATTCCTTTGTACACCGTGGCGTGCTTCTTCGTGCAACATTTCAAGTTGGCCTTCAGCTCATCTAACAAGGGATTTTTAATTGAAAACTTACTGGGTTAAAAGCTTTCCTTCATTCTAAACTCGTAACACTCAAGCAATGTTATGAGTCGGTGTAATGTTAAAATTATAGCTAGCAAGAATTCGCACATTCTGTGAAAATTTAAAATACGAAATTTAAAGGGACATTTTTTGCAAAATCCCACGTAGTATTAAATTCGCGCGGAACATCTAATGTTCTTAAGTCACAGGATCTAGTTTACCTCAACATTTTTATTTCTATTTCAATGTTTCAAATATCGCTTTTGGAAACACACTGTTAAAATGATTAATAATTACGAAAGATGTTTGCGAAGATTGACGAGTGAGAACTATTTACCTAGAAATTCGATATGATAGAGTATTCAATATTTATGATAGAGTATTCAATATTTTGAGGAATCCAAAATGGATTATTTACTAATACCATGCATTCGGAAAACCCAATTCTTTTTTCTAGACGACGCATTTTTAGAGAAACAGAAACGATTTACCTAATTACTGTACAACGTAGAGAAGAAGCTTAATTTTCTCCTTAACTATAATCAAAATACGTTATGAAACTGCTAATCGTTCAAATATCAAATGATATACCATATCTCTTGAGTCTTTTCCATCAGCGCGTCTGAAAGGAGCGTTAGTGCAAAGCTTTTCATTCGAAAACGCGCCTACATTCCCGGGTCTCATATCCAAGCTCACTACGCCCGCTTGTCTGAAAGCAGCAGTTTTGAAGCGCTCGCGCCGACTTTTGCACTCCATTCTCCGTGCCCACCGCCCACCATCCGCCCATCGCTCACTGCCCACCCACTACCCACTTCCTACCGCCCACTACCCACCGCCCACCGCTCTCCACCCACTGCCTACTGCCCACCGCTCACCGCCCTCCGCCCTCCGCCCTCCGCCCTCCGCCCTCCGCCCTCCGCCCCTCCGCCCTCCGCCCTCCGCCCTCCGCCCTCCGCCCTCCGCCCTCCGCCCTCCGCCCTCCGCCCTCCGCCCTCCGCCCTCCGCCCTCCGCCCTCCGCCCCCCGCCCCCCGCCCTCCGCCCATCACCCACCGCCCACCGCCCACTGCCCACTGCCCACTGCCCACTGCCCACCGCTCACCGCCCACCGCCCACCGCTCACCGCCTACTACCCACTGCCCACCGCCCACTACCCACCGCCCACCGCCCTCCGCCACCCCCACCGCTTCCAGACTGAGAGCCGCCGTGCCCGCCGCGCCGGGCGTTAACGAACTGAAAATTGCTTAATTGCCGGCGAGAGGAAGGAAGCTGGTTGTCGGAGGCGACAGAGGGGGGTAGAGGCAACGGCGACTGATGGGGTGGTGGGTAGTAGAGATAGTGGTGATAGTAGAGTTAGTGATAGTAAGCTGATGATGGAAGACGGCAGTGGGGGAGTGTTAGTAATAGTGGAGGATGGTAGTGGCAGTGGAAGATGGTAGTGGCAGTGAAGGGTGAAAGTGGCAGTGGAGAACGTTAGTGGCAATAGAGAATAGTAGAATTTGTGGAGAATGGTAGTGGCAACGGAGGATGGTAGAGATAAGGGTATTGGGCGGTCGACGATGGGCACTGAGAGGCATTCTTAACAACTGAACTGTTCTATCTTTGCAAATCCTAATTTTCTCCACAATTACAGTGAGTTCCTAGGCTCTGAAATTGATAAAAAGAGACGGACGGCCTCACACCAAAGCTCGGGGCGAAAAGGATCGTGTGACGAATAGTCGGCGAGTCGGCGCTATAACAGTGCGTTCTATTGTTTCAGGGGTCGGCGAGTTGGAAATGAATGAGTTTGAAAAGAATCGTATTGCCGTTTAAACTTTATTATCGGCCGATTTCTAATTTTTTGAGTGTGCTCACTCGCGTATGTCTGTCTTAATGCTAATTGAAAGATCTATCCCATCATCGGTCGATGAAAAGTCTGTATTGTTTTTAAACCTGCCCCAAGGAAAATGTTCTATTTGAAAAATGTTCGTTGCCTTCAGAAACCTTTAATGTCATTACTGTACTGTTTGCAGTAGTCGAATATGACTGGTTCTGGAGAGACAGTCAAGCCAGCTTGCTGCACAAAATTGATTTGTACTCGCGCAAATCGTCACCACTCACGGGTCATTAGGACTTCGGCCCCAATGTAAAACTATCTGAAATTTGGAAAAAAATATTAATTTTATGGTTAGCATATCCTTTTAATAGACTGCTTTGTAGATCTCTGCACACTAAACTTTAATAATAATTATCTTAATGTAATGCTTTACATTCTAACGATAATTGAGAAATTAATACCTTTTTCTTTAGAGTGACATTTAAAACTTTTGCCCAAAGAGTTAAAATAAACAGAAAATATCAACAGTATTTGCGGTAGATCTGTCGTAAAGTTACGAAAAATATCGAAATTTTTAAATTATCTTAAACATTCTAAAAGTCTTTCGAGTATTTCAGCAACTTACGGAATAAAATTCGGGTTGAATAATTTTACTTAGGGTGTACTATGTATGTTAGCAACGCCATCCTGCATAGAATCACACACGTCTGAGAGCGGAGCAAGTGGGTGAACGTATTGTCTTCCCACTTTCACATCGCGCGAGACGCTGTCGCGAATGTGTGATATTAGGCCTCTGCGCCAGCAGTTTAAGGTTTTTACGCGCGATGACATCTGCGGGAAAGCGCGCGGGACACGCAGCAGCTCCTTGGGCCTCCTCCCCCTCCTGGGAAGCGAGGGAACTGCGCGAGGGAACGCGACCCTTTGTTCGTGCAGCTTCCGCCAGGCGCTTCGTTCAAGAGGCACGGCCGGAGGCAAAATTCAACTAACCAAAATTAAATCAATTCAGACTATTCCACCCGTGAAATTAAAGCCAATAGTGTTTAACTATACATACAAAATATCCCAATCAGGGCAGTGTATCTCAAAACGTTTATCGCTTTTTCTATTTCTTTTCCCTACTGGCGAATCATAAACTCTGACTCGTCTATTGTAGGGGGTGGTATGTTTCGATCGTTGTATTGATGTGCTATAAACCGCACATATATTTAACATAACCTCTTTGGTTTTATCGTAACTTTCAGTTATTTGCGATATTTGGCGCTTTGGAACTCTGTTGGACATAATTTCATCCGTGGAATAGTCCTATTAAATACCACTCGTGCTTTGGAAAAGCTCAGATAAATCCCCTCCTTGCTTCGCGAATCGGGGATTTATCAACAATTTTCAAAGCACTCGTGCTATAACTTATGATAAAACCACTACTAAATCACAAAAGCAGTCTCTCCTACAACAATACCATAACCCTACACAAGACAATAATCAGACCTATAATGGTGTATGCTTTCCCTATTTTGATGAACGCGTCACAAACATCTATCAAATATGCAAAAGAAATACTTAAAGATTAGCCACTCACGCATGGTTTATTTCTAACGATCAACTCCATAGAGAATTACACTCACCATCCATCACTCATCATATCGCTCATCTCTCCAACAATTTCTATTGAAATATATTCTCAATAAATCAAATAGCCGACTACAACCTAGCGACAGTCAACGATTTCCCGATCCGAATCCGAAATAAGACATATGCACATCCCTTCCTCCACATATTTTCCGATGTAAACTAAGCGTAGATGCTTAATGAGTATCCTAAACCAATGTTGTAGTTAGAGAACAATTAGTTTTAGATCAAGGTTAACTCTAAGTTATTCCAAATTAATGTGAAACAGTAATAGCTACTGAACCATCATTCGAACAATAAAAACAAAGAATGAAGATACAGGTCTTCAACGAAAGGTCCACACACTTCATTTCACTTTAATGAAAGTATAGAATAAAGTAATGAAATCGAAAGATGATACATCGCAAAGTAAGTGAAGGAACTATAAATCGCTTTCATTCGCTTTTACGAATTTGGGCTCGTAAACAAAGGCTTGGCCGCTGTACACGGAACGCCGTTCGTAGTGACTTGCCAGTTACAGCCGCCTCTCGCTTACGCACAGGTGGTCAAGTGCGAGACGCTACAGGAGAAAGGGTCCCCCCCCCGATAAGATGGTAAAAAGTTCCCCTCAACCAAATTACATATGAGTGGTTACACTATAATTCTAACATAAAAATAATATTTTTGAAAGGTTTCTTAGCCTCCGTCCCACCACCCACACCCTGTACAGCCAAAAACGTGTTTTTTTAATTTCAATTTTTTTCGACAACTTAACACTATTTTATCAGACTGAAAAAAATATGATAAATAAGAACACAACTTCGATTATCAGAAAAACATTTTTCAATATTTTCTCAGACCCAAATTCAAACACAAAAAAAATAATTTCGAAAAAAAATATCAAGAAATATTTTTTACTGTGTCTTAGAAGCCTGGAACAGGCTCGAAAAAAAATCAAAGGTTTCTCTTAAAACACAAATTGTTGTGTATTTTTTTCAGATTTTTTCGATTGCTGGGCTGCAATTAAAAACATAAAAACCATTTCCCGCCTTTAAAACACCTGGACTTTCAATATACTTTGAAAATGACTGCAAAGGTTCTGTGCATTTATTTTAGTGTTTATTATACATTTGTATACATTATTGTAGCACCCAATAAAATTTTGATTTTGGAATATACTTAAAAATTATCATTTTTTAAAGCTTTCTAATCCTTTGTATGAGAATATCATACGCTATGGAAAGATAATAGTGAAGTCGTAGGCTTCCGCGGCCGGAGTCATGTGGATGATCTTGGCTGTCCGGGTGACGCCGCGTCGAAGGCTGTGTTGCCAACGTTTTCGAGCATTCCAGCCCTGAGGAAGACCACGACAAGATGGTCGAAACGTCGGCAACACAGCCTTCGACGTGGCGTCACCCGGATAGCCAGGATCATCCGAAAGATAATAGTGTTTGGCAGTTTATTAAATAATAATTCGGTCATATTTGAGGGATAATTGGGGGACATGTGGAAAAATGAAGGGGAAGAGATTAGACCCAGATTTACAAGAAATGTTTTACTTGTCTTAGAACACAGACACTGGCACGAAATAATCTTCAAACTTCATCTCAGAATGCTTGTGAATTTTTTCATATTTTTTTAATAGCTGGGTCATAGTTAAAAAAACTAAGACGTTTGTAGTCAACCACTTGGCAGTTCGGCAGTTGCCGCGTCCTAGGCACGTGCGACCTTGCTTGAGGAGGAAGGCCACAGAATAGTAGCTAAAACGTTGACAACTGAGCCTAGAATGCGGCGCCTCCCGGACAGATAAATAGTAACGCATTGGTTGCGGAAGCCTGTGGTCTCACGTCTGTAGAGGTTTCAGACTAGAGAAAAAGTTGTATTTTCCTTTACCTAAGTATTTGTTCTTGAATACGTATAAATATGGAGACACTCGTACAATCTGTACACGTGCAAAAACTCTGCACTTTGTAAATAAAAATTGTACGAAAATTGAAAATTGATTTAATGTAGCCCCCAACTTCAAACTCCCATCCCCCGAAAAGTACAACAATGTATACAAATGTATAATAAACACTAAAATAAATGCACAGAACCGTTGCAGTCATTTTCAAAGTATATTGGAAGTCCAGGTGTTTTAAAGGCGGGAAATGGTTTTTATTTTTTTCACTGCAGCCCAGCAATCGAAAAAATCTGAAAAAAAATACACAACAATTTGTGTTTTAAGAGAAACCTTCGATTTTTTTTCGAGCCTGTTCCAGGCTTCTAAGACACAGTAAAAAATATTTCTTGATATTTTTTTTCGAAATTATTTTTTTGTGTTTGAATTTGGGCCTGAGAAAATATTGAAAAAATGTTTTTCTGATAGTCGAAGTTGTGTTCTTATTTATCATATTTTTTTCAGTCTGATAAAATAGTGTTAAGTTGTCGAAAAAAATTGAAATTAAAAAAACACGTTTTTGGCTGTACAGGGGTGTGGGTGGTGGGACGGAGGCTAAGAAACCTTTCAAAAATATTATGTTTATGTTAGAATTATAGTGTAACCACTCATATGTAATTTGGTTGAGGGGAACTTTTTACCATCTTATCCGGGGGGACCCTTTGTGTTGGGCAAAACGAGATCGCGGAGAAATTTCCCGGATTGTTCACGTTTTCTGGGCTATTCCTTTCATCGCTTGTTTCAATTTCATATCCCATGCATTAGAGCATCTAAAGGTCAAAACTGATAGTATATCCGTTCGTTCAAATCTGTTTTTAATTAGTGTTAGGTGCATCATAATAAAACCAAACAATACAAAATAACGCACACAACAACATAAAAAAATCACAAACTAAATAGCATAAAAATGTATGAATCGTGTAAGTGCACAGAACGTCTTATACGCACACATACTACAATCTACAAGCCTCAAAATACTCCCGTTTGATGGCTCGCCATTAACAAAACGTGCCATCTGTAGAAATCATAGTCATATGAAAATTTGTTGTAAAATCCCAACCACAGGATTAATATTGCTTTTCATCTCTGAAACGAAGAGTAATCATCGTATTGTGGGCATACTTGTTATTCCCAAGAATAATGTACACTTTTAGATTGTATGGAAGACTTTTGGAAATGGTCTGCCCAGAATTTGATTGCAATTGATTACAACACCGAAAAGCCCTGAAAAATAATTTCAGATAGTAATGTCTGTCTCTTAATACACTGTACAGTATTACAGAACGGACCCATAGGATAACGAATGTTTTTAAGATCCAAGTATCAACGCTTTTTCTGTGCTACGATGAGTTGACATTTATATCCTGATTGACATTGATTATCATATATTAATTTATGCCGTATGAGATTTTAAAAACAACAATAATATTAATAATAATAATAATAATAATAATAATTTCAAACATTATCCTTCGTTACAACAATAAAGATAAAAATATTATTATAATATAATAATAATAATAATAATAATTATTATTATTATTATTATTATTACGATTGCTACTACTACAACTATTATTTTTATATTTTTCTCTTTATTGTTATAACGAAGGATAATGTTTGAAATTATATCTATTAATGGAAACAAAGTAAACGATATGTATTTGTCAGATATTCTTTAATCTAAAAGTTTACTATTCGTGGCCTTTTCTTTTCTGGATGAGATTATTCTCAATGTTCATCCTTTGTAGCATACCTTTTGTACCTTACATAATTTCGATCAGGAATGCACATGCATGAATAAAGTAGGTATTTGTGCCAAGAAAATTAATTTTGCTTTCACCAATTTAAGAGAGAAAACAAAAAAACAGTTTTTCGCTAGAAACAATGCTCAATTCTTTTGGCTTTAATCGCGGTTTTCTTTGCTTATTGTTCACTAAATATTCGTAGGTTTTATAGAGAGATTAGTTAACGATTTTTATTTTCTTCATATTCCATACCTTCTTTTAATTATGCGTAAAGCATTGATGAGGGTCTGACGTCACTTACTCCTTCGTGTTAAAAGCTCTTGTAATTCCTACCATACTGACTAAATTTCGCACTACCACACTTTCCTCGAAGGCATAATGGGTGCTTTTTAACGGCTCTTAACGCGAAATTCCGAAACGTCTTCCCTCCCAGTGCGCCATGCAGTCCATATGGCCCTGGCTGGGACAATACCCAGCGGTAAACACAACACCCGCTACGAGGCGCACGGCCGCCGCCGTTTCTGCTGGTTCGCTGTGCAATGAACGTGACAAGCGCGACCGCGCGAAGACACGCTCCCGACTTACGCCCCCACGCCTCCCACATCAGTCACCAGGTGTGTCCCCGCCCCACCCACCCCTCGCGCGCGCCCGGAAACCTGCTTCGCTCCGCTCACCCCGCTGCGCGTCACCGCTCTATACTCGGCCACTCCCCGGCCCCCCGCCTCTCGCTTTCAACCCCGCGGCAACTCGACGCCGCGACCCCCCTCCCATGCCCCCCTCTCGCCCCCTACCAACTGCCTCCGCCCCGCCCACTCCACTCCGCGAATCTCCCCACCCATTCCTCGACCCGCGTGCCCTTCGGTTGCACCCCCGCGCCAACTCGGTGCCGCAACTGTCCCCGCCCATAACTCCCCTCCCGCCACCCCCGCCAGTTCGCGCACCTGCCCGTTGCATTCCTCCTCTGCTCTCGCACCTTCCTGCTTCATTCCCCGCCTCCTCCCCGCCCCGCCCGTTGTCTGGACGAGCCCCCGCCAGTACCGCCAAAGCTCCCCGCCGCCCCCGCCGTTCATTAGGCTCTTCTCCGCGTCCGGACGCGCCTCGCTTCTCCTGTAGTCCTGATCGTCCGATTGGCTCCCAGGGGCGGATCCAGCCAATCATCTGGGGGGGGGGGGGACATCACAGAGCGTTTGTTACATAATCAACGTATATGTTACTATATTGTATATTTTTGTAATGCATATATGATACTATACAATATTATTTTTAAATAATTCTAACAAATAAATATTTAAATAAATTTTGGCAAACAAACAATATGACAAATATTTTTCTCTAGGCCGTTTGAGGGTGGCCGGGGCCCTCATGCCCTCTGCCTGGATCCGGCACTGTCTCTGCCCACCCCGCTCACTCGGCTGATTGCGTCAGGACGCGCCGCGCCGCGCCGCGCCGCGCGCGTTTTCCTGCTGCGATTCTCAGGCGCGAGCACGAGCGGCCGTGGGGTTGGACCCCGCCCCCGCCGCGCTGCGGGACAACGGCAGACAACACACGCACGGACTCACGAGATATGCTCCACCAAAGATAACGAAACTGACGTTATGCGACCGTGCGTTGCGGGGTCGCATTTGCGCTTGCCTAATTTTGACGTTCTTTGCAACACATCTTTTATAATTATAAAATGAAATAGCAATTCACCCTCCAGTCCATGAAATCTTTCTTTTGCCGCCCCATTAAAATATGTTGAATGTGAGAATCATATTCAATGTCTTAAATAAACAATGTCTTATAATTAGAATCATATAGCTATCGACTAGCGGGGTTTTCCGCTACCAGGTATCTCCCACCAGCGGGGCACCGCCTCAGCCGGGACAAGCTTTCATCTCCCGACCGATCTCCCGGAATGTGTAGTAGTGTAGTGCATGCTAGTGTGTGTGTGTGTATGTAAGGGGTGAGGTTGGACAAGGAAGAGGAGGGAAAGATCTTGCGCGGTCCGTGGTCCGTTTGTTAGGGTACTGCTCCGGCATTCGCCTGGTGTTGATCGGAGAAACCACGGAAAACTACCGATCAGAGCAGCCGGCCGTTAGAATTCTCCTCCAGACAGCGACTGAATTCGACTTAACAGACAAGCTAGTGTCGAAAATCCTGCCGCCGTCTAGGAGCTCCCGGTCAGAGGGAGTGCAGTGACATCAGTTGATGCACGGAGCCATTTCTCGTGGCCGGGGGCCGAGCGCGGACTCCGAACGGGGCCGGGCTCCCCCGCGGCGGCGCGCCGCAGCCCCGCCGGCGCGGCGATGCGTTGGTGCGGGACCCTGGGCGGGGGGCGGAGGGGCCGGGGGGCGGGGGGCGGGGAGCGGGGGGCATGAGGATGGATGGAGCGTTGGGCATGGGGTTTGGAAGCGAGGTGAACCGGGACGAGGCACGACGATGCGCAGCAATGCGATGTCGGGAAGGCACGACGGGGTGGGGTTGGGCGAGTCGGAGGAGGCGGGCAACCCGTTAGAATTCTCCTGCAGATTGTGGCTAAATTCCTCCTGGCGATGTATAACTTGGATCGAAAACCGCCGCCGTCGAAGAAGTGTAAACAATATTTAACAATCGTCTCTATACCTATTTCGCCTATGGATTATATACTTTATCTTCCCAACTGTTTTATAGATATTTTGATGTTCTGTGAATCATCCAAACTCTTCGCTTTCAAAACACTTTTTAACCAAACCGACAAACATTAACTGAAGTAGATAGCCTCGTTGTCTTGAGGCTGGAAGGAGTTTGTCAGAACTTGGAAGACCGCTCCGGGTACGGGAGGGCGCGGTGAAATAGCAAACTTAGCAGCGCTTAGCTACGGAGTTAATTGTTTAATTTTGTACACGCTTTGTTCATAAATTCTGCAGGTACAACTTACTGAGGGTCATACCAGGTTATATATCGAACTATATATTTTTCCTAATTTTCTTTTTCCAAATTTATTTCCCCATTTCTAAGGCCCTCTGAACTAATTTCAGTAACGGTTTATGAAAGATCTGACAAGCGCAATACTTCATTAGATATTTCCTGCGACATTTATTGTTAGTAAAGCCAGAAAATACAGGAGCCCATTTGGAAAGTAGGCTACTTTGAGCTCAGGATCGCCCTGAAGAGAACAAGACCGGATAAAAATCCCATGCAGTGCTAGAGTTTGAACGCGAGTCCCTCAGTTAGCGAACGGTAAATAAATTAATCTTGATTGAAGGGCTGATCAAATGCTCAAGTTGTTGAGGTCGTCGGAGTTATCTAATGAGTAGATAATAGCGGTAAGGGTGAGGTGAATGACGATGAAGTGGAATGAGAACCAGAAGAAAACTTGTTAATAGCTCGCCTTGCCCATCGGCCGGGGCTGGAACCCGTGCCCCAACTCGGAATGCGTGCGCGCTAGCCACACGCCATGGGGGAGGCAGAGTCGTGCGCGTGCGGGGTGCACCTGGCAGCCGCGTAGCGGTCTGGAGCGTGCGCGGGCGCGGGCGCGAGCGCGTGCTGCGCGTGGCCCAGTCCGCAACCAGGGCGACAGGTGCGCAGGTCTCCGGGCTGACTCTACGCGCTCTTCAGGCCTGGCGCCGATCTCAACAGCTCGCGCTTCAGTAATGAATGTCACGCCAGCTGCTACGGTGATTAGACCCGTTAGTGTAGTGAATTTTTATCCCAGGAGGTGGAGGCATTCTCCCCCGTGGAATGGGTGATATGGCACCGACATACACGGCTTGCAGGGTGTCTCGTTCTTCAAGTACCTCCTCAGCTGGGCTTTGTCCCATCCGTGACAGTCTCCGGTCTCCCGACTGTTTAGTAATGTAGTGCTTATTCATGTGTGGTGGAGGGAAGGGGAATGGTCAGAGCAAGGAATAGGGAGGAATAGTGTTCTGATCTTCAGTTCTGATTTTCTGTTTTTCGATCCGTGTTCTGATTTTCAGGGTTGTGTTCCCGCTTTTGCCTGAAATTGATCGGAGACACTGCCAGAATACTCTTCCAAAAACCAACTGAATTCGATCTCGCTCTACAGCTAGTGTCGAAAATCCGCCCTCGGGACTCGAACCCCAGGACTTCCCGTTCACAGTCTCTGTAGAGACTACGGCAATGCTGGCTCTGAGTTATCGACAGTAAAATATCTTACTGTTCGCTTCTGAACTTCGTACGCAGTTTAAATATATTGGTGGAGGATCAACCAGTGGTAGCATTCTGAAAGATGAAGTGGAACATCAAGTAAGCATCCGAAGGAACGGTGGGTGCGAGGTTACAATGTATAGTTATAGCTTCAGAGTAGGTATAAAATTGTTCATTCTCCCAAAAAATAATACTGAAGAAATCTTTTATCATATTTCATCATGTCTCTACAAACGTAGAATGATGTATTAAGTTTATCGTGCATGCATTTCCAATTTGTTGGTAACAGTCACGTATTGGTAACCATTTACAAAGAAGAATGTGGAGATACACAAAACTCGAAATAATAAATAATGTCATCCTTGAGTTGGCAATACTAATCCCTTTCCCGCTCCCCCATCCCAGTAGACGAAATGGGATGGCGTGTTGTTCGAACACACTTTCTGACACCCACGAAGTAATCGCATACTACTTTTAAAACAGAATATCTCACAGAATTTCATGACAACGAGAAAATAAGTTTGTTTCCGATAGCATTCGTTTCGTTACGTTTATCGTGTTTTAACAAGAAATAGTACAAATGCAAACATTTTCATTGATTAGTACGGTAAGAGGAGGTATGGGCAGAAACCAAGAAGATGCCTTATGTGTTTTACGATATCCTATCAAATTATTATTATTATTATTATTATTATTATTATTATTATTACTGATTACATCAACTTGAAATATTTATTATTAAAACAATAATTACATGCTTGCAAATGTTTAGTATTTAAAATATTTCAAAATTAGAATATTGCCCTGCCACTATATTTTACACATAACAATTTTGCTTCAAATGTTATTTTGTGAACTAAAATTTAATTAACTAATCGAAATCATAGTGATAAAACAGATGAGAAATGTTATTAAACAAGAGGCATTTTATTCCAAAATCATTTACTGAAATTATTTACTGAGGGATATTCTGTAAATAAGAACCTCGCTTAATTTTTTTATTGCGTACCTACATGTTATAATTTAAATTATTTCAGTTGACAAGTTTCAGTTTCAATTTTTAATAATTCGCATTTATTCCAATATGCCTGTTAATCACTTCGAATATAACTTACTAGGAAAACCCGGCAGACGTTGTTCTGTCCTTCATCTCCCTCTTTCCCCTCCCATCTCTCTTTCTCACTGTCTCTCCCTCCCTCACCCTGCCCCTGTCTGTCTCTGTCGCTCTCTGTCCCTCTCATTTACATTTACTTGCAGATTCTGCACGTCTCTGAGCTGGCGAGGTAATATCGGGAAGCGCCGTACCAGCAAAAATATAATAGAATGTTCAGGAAGAGTTCATTCTGTATATTACGGTGTGAGAAACGTTTCTTTGGGGCCTTCGGCCTCAGTGCCAACTTTCATGGAGATCGGCCCAACAGTGTTGAAGTTTTGCTCCTATATACATAACAACATCCTGATTTTTTATATATATATATATATATATATAGTGGCGGTTACTATATATATATATATATATATAGTAACCGCCAGTCTGATTACAACCTCATCAAGTTAGTACTATTCCAAAGAAAAGGAACGTACCGAAGGCATTACTTTCTTTAAAGAACAACAGGTCACACCACTAAGAAATAGAAACGTTTCTGAACGCACTCGGGACGCAAACTGAGTGGACCAATTAGAAATTAGTTCGCTGAAAGGTCGAATTCAGCTGCGGAAACCCGGAAAGGTGCCATTTTCTCAGTGAAGGTACCTGTATGAAAACCGTGCTGTTTAATAGTGTGCGCAAGAACTGGTAAAAGAAACGAGTGGATAAAAAGACGAAAGCTTTTTACAGCTTTACAGCTTTTGGTTTTGGTTTTTTATGGTTTATAATTTTGATTCTGGTTTGATATTGATTTCTTATATCTCACATTACGAGTCAAATTCCATTCAACATAATTATTATTCTGAACGAGTAAATGGAAACGTGAAGAATACAAGTTCGGACGCTGACGCTGAAGCTGAAACGAGAGAAGGGAACCTGCGGGCAAGAGGATCGCCGAGTGTCCACCAACGCTTCCTGCGTTTGACCTTCAGAAGTCGCCCACCGCGTCAAACGGTACACGAAACAGAAGACAAATTGTAAGAACCTTTTTTTACATCGTGAAAACTGCAATCAGTAACCCAGTTTAAAAGACAGACGCTCGTACATAGAACATTAAATTCTTTTGAAAGCGAAATTGAACAATATGCTAGGAAATTTGCATATAATTCCAATCTCTAATAATGTCGTAAATTGAACTCAGATAGTTAGGAAATTGTTTGTAGAGTAGTTGTTTTATAAAAGGAATTCTAAAAGTGTGAATAAGAGTAGTATGTCAGTAACATTTAAAGAGTAAAGAAAATAATTTCTTTTAACTGTATTCTCTTTAAAGTAATTGTGAAAAAGATAATATATTTCCAGATTGAGAATAGAGAACCCACGAATCAGTAAAAGTGCTTATTAAATAACTGTGATTCAAGAAAGTTTACGTATAGGAAATTGTGTTTTTTTGTCAAAGTGTATTTGTGTATTTTTTCCAGCAAGTGTTTATGCTAAATTGTATGTAAAAAGTATGTATTTTTTGTGAACAATAGGATTTATAAGTGAATTGCATAGGTATCCAGGATTGATATGAGCTCACAATAAGAAAGGTATCGATACCAAGTTATAAGTTTTTCTTAGGAAGTTCGAATAATTCTGAAAGAAAAGTGAACTAATCGATGATGTAAACTAATTTTGTAAATCCATAAGCCGAGGCGGAGGCGGTGTTAATATATATATATATATATATATATATATATATATATATTGTGACCGTACTTACCTTTACTGGCTCACGGTTACACATATCATAAAATTTTTTTTTATGTGTGGGTACAGGAGTTCTTTAAGGGGGTTACTTTAATCTACAGTATCTGGATTCAAAGGCCTACTATCATATAAACAGAATTTATTAGAACAAAAGAACAATAAGACATCATTACATTACCAACATAGCTTGCATCATTGCTTTGATCATAATTCTATGGTTCATTCTGTACATCTCTAACCTTCCCACCATTACATTATCATTCCCGCTTATGCAACTTCCAACCCTTTGGAAAAACTACGTGCCATTCATATGCTACTACGCACATCATTACTTTCAACGCTACACAGTGAGCATCCTGAACTGGCGTTTCATTTAATTTTCCTTCTATTTGTTCACAATTAGAATTACTTATCTGATCGTTACAATCGTCGATTTCTACGTGACGCGTTACTGCCCGTTCCGCCTGAGGCCGGGAGGTAACCTTGATGCCCGCGATGCTCCGTCTGCCCACGTGTCACCGCAGCCCGTTTCCAATCCACCGGCGTCGCCTTCCCACGGTTTCTTTCTTCACACGATGACTTTAATCGTATCAGCTCAGCAGCTCCACCGCATAATCACACCTCAGCACAGCCGCACCAACTATCATTAACCCGCATCGCCCACGTGTCCGTGCACTGCTCCCCTTTTTTATTAAATTTCGTAATTATTCTCTCTTAAATAAGTTCACCACAATCCTTACACTCGCTTATTGCACAGTTCATCACAATTTTTCTTTCTTAAATACCTGTTGTCCCGATTACACTGGATTTCTTGTACATCAAAGCATCGCTCTCTAACCACCATTGCATACCGTCCTCACGCCATGCTGCTCAACCGCCAACTGTCGCTTTTGCGCGGTCAGACCGATCAGTTCCCACTACCCCGTGCGCTCGTTCACGACTCTGTCGATCCGTTCCGCCGCGGTTCCTCACTCTGCGCGCTACTTTTGAATGTGGTGGAGCGCCTATTCTTTGTGTTTTGACCAATACGGTCAAATAACCCCCCACGTTATCAAGATTTTTTTTTACACAGTGAAAAATAATCTTCTAATCCATTGCTTCCAGGGTTCTCCTTTAGTTTTGATCTTGTCCCTCATGGTATGCCTTCAAGTTGTAAAGTTGTATTGTTCGACTGTTTCTCCCCGCTCATTCATTAGTTCCGCCACATTTGGAGCTTTAATTGCCTTTATCTCATATGGTCCTTCATAAAGGAGGAAAAACTTCGAATAAGTTTTTAGTTTGGGATTTGACACTCTAGGTACCCTAACCAACACCTTTTGTCCCACCTTGAATTCGTATGGCGTTTTCTTCATTTTTGCTAGTCGTACTTCGCTCATTTTGACTAAATTCTCGCGGACTGTTTCCTGTGATGGCTCCTGCGGTCTTTGGAATACCTCTTCTCTGTCAAGTGCGTATAAGACGTGGGGTGGTCTACGTCCAAAATGTGCCTCGTACGGTGTAATACCCGTGCTATCGTGTGGAATGGACGGCAACCACCTATTAATCTCCGGTATTAGCTCTCCCCATCTGTCGTGCTGCTCGTGGCAATATGTTCTGAACATCCTAGATAATTCCCTCATGACCCGTTCCGCCGGATTTGATTGTGGATGTCGGATTGATGTAAATACTGGTTTTGTTCCAAGTCCCATCAATGTTTGCTGCCACTGTCGGCTGGTAAACATGGTTCCATGATCCGACAGTATTCTTTGGTATGGTCCTGCTACGTCAAAAAATATCTTTAACTTCCTCAGACAAGTTTGAGCATTCGTTCTCTTTATGGTCCCTTCTTCCGTCATCTCTCTGATCAATTCCGCTACTTCTTTTCGATAGGCTGCAGGTATGGGATAGTTCCTCTCCCTGAATGGTGTATAGTCTGTTAATTGTATCCTAAATTCGTACTCCTTAATAGGTTCACCGTTTTTCATAAATATTTTCTTGTTCTCTAATAGCAATTCCTTCAACTCGATTTTACCCCTATCATCCAACATCTCAGCTCCGTCAGCCTGTTGCTCTATCCACTCCTCCACGCTTTCACCACTTATTACTCCCGCGCTAATATTGTATTCTTCGTCCTCCTCGCCTCCTGTATCAATCCACATCTCGTCTCCGTTTACAATGATGTGCCCCTTTTCGAGATTTATGACAGCCCGATTGTTCGCCAGGAAATCCATCCCCAATATAACCGGATACAACAAATGCCTCACCACCAGCGCAACCATTTCGTACATATACCCACCAATACATACTTCTAACATCACTTGTTTCGTAATGGGGCTTGACCTCTTCTGGGTGGCCCCAATTACATACGACCTCGTCATCGGTAATGCCGCCACATGTTTTCCCGTCGCCACTAACCTCTCATAATAATCCTCCGAAATCGCGCTCGCCACACATCCTGTGTCAACCAATGCTTCCACTTCTTCACCTAAGCATGATATCATGACGGTTGGACATTTCCGACGAATCTTCTGGCTGCTTTTTCTCTTGATCCAGGGCTCATCCTCGTAATCGACCACTTGAAATGACTTGATGGAAACCTCGTTGCTTACTCCGTGATTGTTCGTGTTGGGGTCTCCCGTCAACACGAACTCCCTTCGTTTAAATTTGGGTTGTAACCCGTCCCGCTGGTATTTGGTCTCATTTCGTTACCACGTGAACCTTCTCCTCCGTTTCCTCCATTAGGTTGTCTCGACCGCTCGCCGTTCCTTCGACTTTCGCTCTCCTGCTGCCTATCATATCCTCTTTGGTTTTCTCCACCCCTCTGATCACCCCAAACTCTAGCGCTTTGCTTTCCTCCCCTCTCTTGCTCTTGAGCGCCCCTCACCATCATTGCATTTACATTCACTTCATTTCTGTTTTTCGGTGCATTAGCAAACGTCAGATCGAAGCTCCCTAATGCGTCTTGAAACTTCTCTAAATCTGTATGACACGCGCTCCTAAGCAAATTCTGGGTAGTTGTTGGAAATTGTCTGATTAGGATGCACATGATTTCTTGATCGCTCATGGGTGGCGATAACGATCGGAAATCCATGATGCGCCTAGCCGCGTAATCTCTCATTCCGCCCCCACCTGATGGCTTGTACATACTGTTCATGAGACCCATCTTGAAATTTAGCTGGATATCCTCGCTCCAATATCTTCGAAAAAACATCTGCTTAAACTCCGTTACAGTATTTGGAAATGGTGTGATGGTGTCTGCCCAGGTCCTCGCGTTATCCTGCAGCATCTGGTATATTACCTGCGTCTTACTCTTCTCAGGGAGACAACTAACCGCTAGGTATCGCTCCACAGCTCTCATGAACGAGTATGGATTCTCTTTTACGTCGCCCGAAAATTTTAATGAGGATGGTATTGCTATATTAACTGGGCCCCCTCCCACATTTGGCGCCGTCTTAACCTCTTTAATTCTTGAACTTCTATTTGCAATTCCGCGATGTCGTCCTCACATTTCCGAACGTCCTTCTGCACTTCCTTTCTACAGGCTGCCACCGACTCCTTCAATTCTACCTTCGTGTCTGCCAACTCCCTCTTGCAGTTTTCTATCTTCCGTTCCATCCCTTGTGATACTCCCTTCACTTGCACATGCAGTGACTCGATGGCTTTATCCTGTGCCTCAATCCGTCCTTCCATCTTTGTGGTAATGTTTCGACTAAGTTCACTGCATATCTCTTGAACTCGCCCGTCTATTCTTTGTTCCCATGACTCGAACTTCTCCACTATAACCTGGTATTGTTCTTGTATTTGTCTCACTTGCTCTTGTTTATGTTCCTTCAGTTCATCAATGATTTTCTTTTGCTCCTCAACCATTCTCCTTTGGGCCCGTTCTTCCTGCTTCTCTAGCTCCTCGACCATTCTTCTTTGTGCCCGTTCGTCCTGCTTCTCTAGCTCCTCAACCATTCTTCTTTGTGCCCTTTCTTCCCGTCTCTCTAGTTCCTCAACCATTCTTCTATGTGCCCGTTCTTCGAGCTTCTCTTGTCCTGCCATGATTTGATGAAGCATGCTCAGTAAGTCCTCTGTTCCGTTTCTCTTCACCATTCCCAGATTTGGTGTCGACGCACTCGCCCCCGATAACTCCATTCTGGCTCTATCCGAATCTTCTAGTAACGACTCATCCCATTTACCTCCATCATCCTCATCATAATGATCTCTGTCCTCGCGCTTCTCTTCCTCTCCCATCATCGTGCCCGTTTGCTTTTCCATTATGCCCCCAAATTGCACCCTACTACACCTATTTCTGACTAATCGCCCTCCTACACGCTTGATTCCACCCAAAATCTATTGCCCAACTTCAGAATGCTCACAGAGGCATACACCGAACACTACAAATTACTTCACTTCACACCAGCGGCATCCTAATTACTCTCAAAAATGACCCTAACACAATCTGAATTGCTTTGAATTAGATGTGAGTGATGCCGCATATATTGCGATCCTATACATAACTCATCAAAAACACATACAAGAAAAAAACACACATCAAACAAATTATTGACCTCCGTCATCCACCTGGGAACAATTCACAAACAAAATGCACTCAAGCTCAAAACACCTAGAAATACACACAAAATAATTAAATGTAATTACACTGACATCTGTAACAAAACTCACATTGACATAATTCAACTGAATTCAAAATATTCATTAGATTGTCATTGAATCAGTCTCAGATAGTCTTCCTGCACATTACTGAATGCAACTTATTTTTTTTTTTTTTCATCCACCTAAATAAAAAAATCTCGATAAATCTTATTCAGTTGCAACTACTTGAATTGTAATGTTCATCAAATAATTAATGCTACTATGTCTCCAAAATAGCTCATAACTTCATAATATTCATTTACACACACGTCCAATCAGTGCTTCAAAATGCACTGGGCAGCACCTAAAACCCAAATTTATATTCTAACATGAAGGATTTTGTTCCTAATGTATTGCTCATTGAACTCAATGAATACACCTACTGTAATAATACTTCAGAAATCATACCCTAACACACTGTGTTTATTTAGATACACACTGTAAGGACTCTTCAACAAAATTATACCCTGATAATTACACTCATGTCCACACTCACTGTAATACCACTTTCCAATAATTATGCCCTAACATATTATTCATTGCCACATATACATTATGATCTTGTTTCATAAAAATTATCCTTGTATTGTATGATGATATACACATAGGAATGCCTTACAATAATTACCCTGGTATTTACACTGAATTCAGCGCCTTTTTACTGGCCACGTTATAACAATCTTAAAAAGAAAACTACATTCCAATATCTGCACTACCTTAAAACACATTAATTAAAATTCCCATCTATTTGTTATTTAAACTCAATAGTCATCAAAATGTTTGCTAAATTGTACATGAATTATTTCAAACAACACCTTGGCAAATGAAATTAAACTAAGCATTCATCAAATTCTCTTCTAAATTGTAAATGAATTATTTCAAACAACACCTTGACACAGAAATTGGCACTTAATACTTATCAAGATATTTTCTGGATTGCAAAGGAATTAATTTACACAACACCTTGGCATATGAAATTGGCACTTAATACTCATCAAAATTTCTTCTAAATTGTAAATGAATTATTTCACACAACACCTTGGCAAATGAAATTAAACTAAGCATTCATCAAATTCTCTTCTAAATTGTAAATGAATTATTTCAAACAACACCTTGACACAGAAATTGGCACTTAACACTCATCAAAATATTTTCTGAATTGTAACTAATGCTCATACAACATTTCTTTTGATTTTCAACTAAATTATTTCAAACAACACTTCACTGATTCCACTGCAATATGTTAGAGAATATTGATATATTTAATGCACTTAAACTCTCTTTGAAATATTTAAAACTGGAATGCTGACATTATCAAGAAATTTACACTGTCTTCTGCCTTTTCCAGTCATGCAACTAATTCAGATACCTGCTGATTAAAGTATGCACTTATGGGGATTGAATTTTGTTCAAATCTAATTACAAATTACCAATCTTTCCCTGTCCCTGAATTTCGGGCGCCAATAATATGTGACCGTACTTACCTTTACTGGCTCACGGTTACACATATCATAAAATTTTTTTTTATGTGTGGGTACAGGAGTTCTTTAAGGGGGTTACTTTAATCTACAGTATCTGGATTCAAAGGCCTACTATCATATAAACAGAATTTATTAGAACAAAAGAACAATAAGACATCATTACATTACCAACATAGCTTGCATCATTGCTTTGATCATAATTCTATGGTTCATTCTGTACATCTCTAACCTTCCCACCATTACATTATCATTCCCGCTTATGCAACTTCCAACCCTTTGGAAAAACTACGTGCCATTCATATGCTACTACGCACATCATTACTTTCAACGCTACACAGTGAGCATCCTGAACTGGCGTTTCATTTAATTTTCCTTCTATTTGTTCACAATTAGAATTACTTATCTGATCGTTACAATCGTCGATTTCTACGTGACGCGTTACTGCCCGTTCCGCCTGAGGCCGGGAGGTAACCTTGATGCCCGCGATGCTCCGTCTGCCCACGTGTCACCGCAGCCCGTTTCCAATCCACCGGCGTCGCCTTCCCACGGTTTCTTTCTTCACACGATGACTTTAATCGTATCAGCTCAGCAGCTCCACCGCATAATCACACCTCAGCACAGCCGCACCAACTATCATTAACCCGCATCGCCCACGTGTCCGTGCACTGCTCCCCTTTTTTATTAAATTTCGTAATTATTCTCTCTTAAATAAGTTCACCACAATCCTTACACTCGCTTATTGCACAGTTCATCACAATTTTTCTTTCTTAAATACCTGTTGTCCCGATTACACTGGATTTCTTGTACATCAAAGCATCGCTCTCTAACCACCATTGCATACCGTCCTCACGCCATGCTGCTCAACCGCCAACTGTCGCTTTTGCGCGGTCAGACCGATCAGTTCCCACTACCCCGTGCGCTCGTTCACGACTCTGTCGATCCGTTCCGCCGCGGTTCCTCACTCTGCGCGCTACTTTTGAATGTGGTGGAGCGCCTATTCTTTGTGTTTTGACCAATACGGTCAAAATATATATATATATATACACACAGGTGAGTCACGTAACTTTAGCACCTCCTGTAACTTTTGAAGGGTTAAAGTTATTGCAATGCAGTTTTCACGGAAGTGCATGAGGGGAAGGGGCTAATAGATACGTGCATTAATTTCTATTTTATCACTTGTATTTTACGAGATTTTTTAGGTAACTTTGATTTTTCAAATGGAACTATACATATTTTTTCAGTCCACCATGACGAGCGTAAAAAGACGAATCCAGTGATGCACATATTGTTATATGTTAGATAAGCATTTTTTTGATTAATTTTGATTTTTGCGACTGGGGTTTAACGGACATTTTGAATAGTCCACCACACAAGGTCACGCAGCGCTCCACCAGCAATGCGCGCCCGGGCAAGGGAAGGGAGATTTAAAGATACGAAACATATTTCAAATATTCACAAAACCATTGCAGTTTTTTCCTGAACTGTGCTTTCCATCCTTCCGCATTTTCAGATTTTAGACTTTCTTTGATTGAAGGAATTAAAGGATGGAAAATAAGGATTTGTCATAAGTTTGTATCGTAATAAAATTGTTTGTAACTTCAACTCCATTTAATGGGGTTGTATAAGATACGTATTAATGGGATCTTGAAACAAAGCACAATAAGAATAAATAATTAAAACTGTACAAAAAATATTGCGTATTTTGAGCAACCAATTTCATTGTTAATAAGAATATAATAATAACTTAGGGATAGAAATAATCTTATTTCAATAAATACCACTTAAGACAAATCCGTATTTTCAATGCCTAAAAAACACAAAATATCTGAAAATGGATCAGCATGGAAAGGACAGTTCAGGAAAAAATGCAACAGTTTTGTGAATATTTTTCGTATCCTCAAGTACTAAAATCCCTTCCCTTTCCCGACCCCGCGTTTGCTGGGGGAGCGCTGCGTGACCCTGTGGGGCTGACAGTTACAATGAAAATATCCGTTAAACACTAGTCGCAAAAAATCACAATTACTCAAAAAAATGCTTATCTAACATATGACAATATTTATATCTTTGGATTCGTCTTTTTACGCTTGTCATGATAGACTGAAAAAATATGTATAGTTCCATTTGAAAAAACAAAGTTACCACAAATATCTCGTAAAATACAAGTGATAAAAGAGAAATCAATACACATATCAATTAGCCTCATTCCCTCATTCACTTCCGTGAAAACTGCATTGCAATATCTTCAACCGTTCAAAAGTTACAGGAGGTGCTAAAGTTACGTGACTCACCCTGTATATATATATATATATATATATATATATATATATATATATATATATATATTACAAATGTACAATGAAAAAAACGAAGGTGTCAGTTGCGTCAATACCCTGCACCATCTACTGCTTTAGCGCAAGTGAACGTGAAGATGGAGTGCTAAAGCGCCTGTTGCACTCGTCCGCGTGAGGGCGTGGCGCGGCGGCACTTGCAACCCTTCCGCGCGGGGGCTGAGAGCGACGCGCAAAGCGATATGCGAGTGCTCAAACCGCCCCCTCCTCAGCCTCTTCGACGAACAAATGCGAAACCAGCGCGGACGCTGAAAGAGATATCTGGAAAAGTCACTCGCGTATTGCGTTTTGAGGGCGACTTAGCTCACTCACAAGTGGCAGCGAAACGGCCGATTTTCCTCACAGAACTTTCGGTCATCGAGTGCTGCGCGTGCCTCTCAACTTAAGTGGTTCCAATTTGTGCATGATGATGCTTAATGCATAGAACTGTACACAGATACACATCATGCTTTGTTTCTATTAAAACAAATTATTTATTGCAAATGCTGATTTTTTCGTAGTCTATTTCTCAATAAGTTAAAACTACGCTTTACTCCATTTGTCTACACACTGCAAAAGTGAATCAATTTTTAAAAATATTAAATGAAAAGTACAAACACATGACGCATTAAATGGCGAAAAACAAGGCTTCTTATTCTTAAACAATGAATAATATTTAAATTATTGACCGTGATGCCACAAAATTAATTCTTTCGTTAAAGTTTCACAGATTACTTTCAAAAAATAAACGAATGTTACTGAACAAAGAAGAAATTTGCAAATAATTCGCAAGCAATTGGATTATCAGAATTATGATAAGAGTCACAGTCGGATTTTGAAGAACTAAAACAAATATTCGGAGCGAGATGAAGTAAAGCCAATACATACACTTTAATAATATAACAAACACATTAAGGTCCAATTTTTTTATTGACTATCACCTTTTATATTACTTTATTCAAATACGTGTTTTTTGTTATTAATGAAGTAAATGACGATCTATACCTAAGCAAATGAATAATCAATACATACACTATCGTTGAATGTTCATGCCAGGTCGTGCCCTGAGTAACACCATGCATCCCGATACCGTCTCTATTTCCTGTGCTCGACACTACGGTTCCAGCCACGTGAGCCTCAGCTTCTCTTCAGACCAGATAACCGTCATCGCCGTCGCAATTGCCACCGGCTGCGTCGCTGCGGCCACCGCCCACCCCTCCACTCGCACCGTGCCTCTGTGATTACCGTCCGGCGCCGTCCAACAAGCAGTCCACCACGCCTCCTCGCCGGCGGCTTTGACCCGGGGCCGGGCGCCGCCGCCGGCGGGCGGGCGGGGGGCGAGGCGGTGCGGGGGAGGTTCAAACGCCCAGGGACAAGCGCCCAATCACGCGCCGCGTCAAAGGGAGGCGCCGGCGAAGGGCGGCACCTGTTGCCTACGGCCGGCGACACCGCGCCGCGCCGCAGCCAGAGGGCGTGTGTTTGACCTCGCGCACTCCGCCCCGCCCCATCCCTCCCCGCCTCGCCCACGCCAACTCAATTACACCGGCAGATGAGACGCGAGGCCGAACGGTGGCAGTAGCGCCAGGTTGATTCTAGAAGGTGTGGCGTTGGGGGTAATGCTAGTGTCGCGGTGTGGGTCAGGTGACGGCACGAGTGGAAATGGTGATGGGGAAGACGGAAAGGGGAAATGAGACTGCAAAGGAGACGGGGACTGAACGGAAAAGGAAAATGCGACGAACATGAGATGGAGAAGGAGACAGAGGACGCGGAGTACGAGGCGGAGCAGGCGGCGGAGCAGGCGGCGGAGCAGGCGGCGGAGCAGGCGGCGGAGCAGGCGGCGGAGCAGGCGGCGGAGCAGGCGGCGGAGCAGGCGGCGGAGCAGGCGGCGGAGCAGGCGGCGGAGCAGGCGGCGGAGCAGGCGGCGGAGCAGGCGGCGGAGCAGGCGGCGGAGCAGGCGGCGGAGCAGGCGGCGGAGCAGGCGGCGGAGCAGGCGGCGGAGCAGGCGGCGGAGCAGGCGGCGGAGCAGGCGGCGGAGCAGGCGGCGGAGCAGGCGGCGGAGCAGGCGGCGGAGCAGGCGGCGGAGCAGGCGGCGGAGCAGGCGGCGGAGCAGGCGGCGGAGCAGGCGGCGGAGCAGGCGGCGGAGCAGGCGGCGGAGCAGGCGGCGGAGCAGGCGGCGGAGCAGGCGGCGGAGCAGGCGGCGGAGCAGGCGGCGGAGCAGGCGGCGGAGCAGGCGGCGGAGCAGGCGGCGGAGCAGGCGGCGGAGCAGGCGGCGGAGCAGGCGGCGGAGCAGGCGGCGGAGCAGGCGGCGGAGCAGGCGGCGGAGCAGGCGGCGGAGCAGGCGGCGGAGCAGGCGGCGGAGCAGGAGGCGAGGCAGGCGGCGGTGCAGGCGGCGGAGCAGGCGGCGGAGCAGGCGGCGGAGCAGGCGGCGGAGCAGGCGGCGGAGCAGGCGGCGGAGCAGGCGGCGGAGCAGGCGGCGGAGCAGGCGGCGGAGCAGACGGCGGAGCAGGCGACGGAGCAGGCGGCGGAGCAGGCGGCGGAGCAGGCGGCGGAGCAGGCGGCGGAGCAGGCGGCGGAGCAGGCGACGGAGCAGGCGACGGAGCAGACGGCGGAGCAGGCGGCGGAGCAGGCGGCGGAGCAGGAGGCGAGGCAGGCGGCGGTGCAGGCGGCGGAGCAGGCGGTGGAGCAGGCGGCGGAGCAGGAGGCGGAATAGGAGGCGTAGCAGGAGGCAGACCAGGAGACAGAGTAGGAGACGGTGTAATGATGAAAGTGGAGGCGCTGGATGTGATTCAAAGGGTGATGATGGTGAAGGCGAAGACGACGGGAAAACTGATGGCAATGGCTCAGACAAAAGCATAGTTATTTGTGGAGGATCATGAAAGGTGACCCTGTCGATGAGAATCACAGTTGTGGCAAAGGAGTAAGCAGTGAAGTAGCCGAGTGAAAGAGATAAGCGGCGGGGGTAACGCGTTGTTGGCAGGCAGCGATGGTAAGATGCAAGCGCCGCTGTGTCGTGACGGTGGCCAGCGGTAATGGCAAGAGTCAACAAATGCAAATGACACACGCACACACCAAGCGGTAGAGATATGCATTAGGCGCAATTGGATGACGGAAAAGGCAATGGCGCAATGTTGGCAGTACCGGTGCAGGGGTTGTTGTCATGAAAATGACGATGAGGTGGCATTACAATGCTGAACGTTCCCAAGCTACTTCTGGGGTGGAAGAGACCCAAGCTACTTCTGGAGTGTAGAGAAGACTGTCAAAGCCCTGACGTTCCCTTCCGTTGCGTAGTGTACAGCTCAATTTTGCTGCATGCGACTTCATTAGCATTCATTAACGCTGTTATTGGATTTGTGTTCGTTAATGCTACAGCCAATTAGACGATAATATTAATGTTCAATTTCGTTGCATAATACATTTGCTAGTTTTTCTACAATTTAATCACTCAACGGACAGATGACCTCAACAAAAATAATGAATTCCTTAAAAACAAGGAGACCGGCCCTGCAATATACTAAGGGGACCGACGCCGAAATTTGTAATATAAACATCACGAAAAATAACTTGATGACCACGCAAGCTTCCGCGGCTCGAGTTCATTACTTCTCGGCTGTCCGGGTTTCGCCGAAACGTCGGCCTCTCTGCCAACGACGTGGCGTCACCCGGACAGCCGAGAAGTAACTTGATGACCAAACGTAATGATGATTACACAATACACATGACCAATGGCCATTACTCTAAAAAACACCCATACTATAAAAAAATAAAATTCAACAATAATATCCTTATGAATATGCAACATTATTTTCAAAGCTATTATTTGAGAAAGACTTATCATGCAGCACTTAAACAAAATTTCCAGAAACTAACTTGTCATACTACTCAGTAACATAGGAAAGTGAAAATTTTCTTTAAGATTTCCTTATAACCCAAACCCTTCTGTTAATGTAACACATGTTCAATCATGTTAAACTCATCAAGCTACAAGCTTATCTTTTTACATACGACATCAAGCTTATCTTCTTAACATACGAGCTACAATGTTTACTTAGTTGGAATGATTTTACGTACATTATGTTTTACAGCCGTCTGTTTGTTTTATGGCATATAAGAAATCAAGTAGGTAGTTAAGCATTATCGTCGTTTTTTTATGGATATGTACTCACTTTCGTAATCCCATTCTCTTTGAGATGCTATAAATCAGCAATTAGCGACATCATTGAACACTGATAGACATCGTACGATTCCATAATCCAGTTATATTCATGCAAAAATAAATATTAATAAAAAAAGAAAATATAAAAAACAAAATTTTTTGATGGTAGGAAATGGTGGGGAATTTACGATGTTTGTATCATAGAAATATATTTGAGGCTTTGGTATTACATCGTAGGTTTTTATTTGAGCATAAAGCCCTCTTCGGCCGCATTGCGGCCATCTTCGGTGCAATTCTGAGGCGGCTTTTGGGCCTCTAGTCTTGAAGACAAGACAGTCTTGTCTGGACGCAGGCCCACAACCGCCTCAGAATTGCACCGAAAATGGCCGCAATGCGACCGAAAAAGCTTTATGCTGAAATAAAAACCTGCGATGTAAAATTGTCTGAATATACTACATGAAAATATTAGAATAATTTTAACTTTCATGCGAGAAGGGAAATATGCTAAATTTACGTGATTGAGGATCGTGGGTAACATTTCCTTCACAATATTCAGGCGTCCCACGCTGTTGGATCTCCAATCAACCGTCTTCCTGACCTTTTGGTGAATTTGGAACAGAGAAAATGGTAACACTCCTAATATTCCTTCTCGGATTTTTAAGAATAACTGGTTTTTTATATTTGGCTTAATGGGTAACATCATACTATCCCTAGAGTGAATGACTTTGAAGGTGAGACAGGAGTATTACCTCAGATGATGCGTCTGGAAATGAAAAAATAAATAAGATAACGTTACAAAGAATTATGACAAAGATAACCTGTAATAACCTAGAATCTGTGTATGCATATCAATTGGTGCAGAGTTTGAAAGAGTTAAAAAAAATATTGAGCTCTTTCTGACACCGAACTCCCTCTTTTTGTACGAGCCGTCCAAGAGCGTGAAGCTCACTTAAAAGCAAACAAAGGAGGTGGTAGATCCAGATCTCCTGATGAAATAAATAAAACCGTCTTTGATGTCGCTTGTGATGCTTTGAGTTATTAGGCAGACAGGCAACGCGCATGTGGAACGCCCAGTGAACACGCACATCGTGGACAGAAGCATTTGTCAAACGGGCGGAGCTTAATGTACTTACACAGAGTAACTGCGCGGCGCGGCGGTCCGTCCTCTCAATACCGGAAAAGAGGTCGACATGAAGTGCACACACAGAACCGGTTTGGGGAAGTCAAGCACCATTCTTTAGTCAAAGGAAATCAATAAACGACCCAATTTTTTTGTAATTAAAATGGCGCACCTAAGTTGGGGAGGAGGTCATGGGGCTTCAGCCAGCACCAGAATACAATGATACAATTTTTAAAAAAACGTAGCTTTTACTAATTTTCTATACTAACGAAAGTCACTCAATATATGAATTCATTACATTATAAACATTAACTACACATCATAAAATTAAAATAGATTTTGCATTCGACATGAATCAAAAATTATTTGTAAGAAAACATCAAATATTAACTACTTATCGGCTGAGCACAATAGCTATACCTCCCTTCTCTGAGAAAAATCCTGGGTGCGTCTGTCTCCATTGTTAATGTGTTCATTTTAGACGCGCACTTCAGACTTTAGTCAAAAGATTCCTTAAAATATACAATTATCTACACAGAGGTTCAACTAGATAAGTTAGTAATTATTCAAAAATAGTCATGTTTAAAATACATAAATAGTATGTTACATATAGTGAACATATACAACCCAGTCGACTGGTTACCCAAACAACAAATCGATTAAATACCTTTGATTATTAATTGACTCCAGACTAAAATGTACTGACCAAATAAATGATTAAATAACTAAAGCAAACCGAAGACAATACAAATTGAGTTCTTTAAACAACAGAAAAAATGCCCTCAAAAACAGAATGTACTTTGGTCCTTTATAAAGCAACAATTCTCTTCATTGTAATGTATACATACACAAGATGGTACAACACAGCTGATAAAAATATAAAGAAAATATAAATTATCCAAAATAAAATTCTGGAAATGTCTGTAAATGCCCCTTTGGTCATTAGAAATACGCAATTGCATTCAGAACTAAATATGGAAAGTATCCGTCAAACAAGGCTCAAAAGTACACATTCCTCTTTTTGCCTATTTTCATGTTTTACCAGCAACTGATAAGCTTGGTTCATCCGCAACAACATCACGAATAAAAAATAGAGTCTCATTTAATTCAAAAATAAGGCAAACAATAGAAGATTAAAACAATAATTATACTGAAAAGGCATCAAAAAAATAAAGAACCTGTGGGTTTCCCTTATTTTTATTTATTAAAAAGAATTATTTAAATTTATGAATATTACCTTTTTGTACGCTTAGGAATGTAATGTGTTCTTATTTATTTTTTTTAGTGTTGGTGTTTGTATTATCATATAAGTTAAAACAATCCCCGTAAAGCAAAATTACTGGTTTTCGGAAAATAATATAACAATACTAAACAATTATTCGACTGTTTTATAATATTGACCAATGCATGATAAAGAATATTGTTCCAGGCTGACATTTTGAAGTTTCCGTATTGTGATTCATGAACGAAGCATGTAATAATTTGGCTCAAAGAGTAGCACTATAATAATCACTTCTCAAAAGATAAAAGCGGTCCTTTAATTAAATCTGCAAACGATAATTTCATTCATAAAAACAAATTAAACATGAGATTGCATTTAAATAATCTTTTTTGAAAATAACAGAATAAAATGAGTTATTTAATTATTAACTCGATTTTAACACGGCAATGAAATAATACAGAAAGGCAGGGAGTAGATTTAAGTGACGACATCAATCTTTCAGGGTAAAATACAAAAAGAGCAAATAGATACGCTTTATGATGAAAAGATGTGATCCCTTGTGCCCAGTTTTTATTCTGAAAGGTGCAAACGAAACTTCCTTTTCATGATACAATATTACCTCCAACATATATTTCCCACAAAATACAACTGTATATGAAAGAAAATATAATTTCCATTGTCGTGGAACGTCCACACAACGTCGACAAAAACGCAGGAAGCGAAGATTTACAGTTGCCTGTTCATTGGCATCGTGAAACATAAACAAGGCGGTGAGCAGTTCGAATGCGCACGAAGTGCGTCGTTCGGGAAGTACCAAGGACGTCCGCTTCGCTCCTGGCGGCGCGGCGGAGGTCGCGCAATTAGACAAGTAAAACAAATTACGCGCAAGAAAAAAGAAACACAAGAAACGAGGAGATTAGGAACAGGAAAATGAGAACTCAACCGCTTCACAGCAAAACTTGTATCAGAGTGATAGATGAATATTTTATTAACATATCACGTTTATTTATCATATTTAAAAATAACATCGGATATTTCCTACGCGTTTCGTCATGTGTATCCTTTACGTAATGAACATGCTGGACACAAAATATTCGCATCATGTGAAGCCCGAAAAATAAATTAAAAAATAGTCGGATATTACGAGTAAGAAAGTAAGAAACATGTAAGAAACATGGTCGATCTCTTACAGATCGAACACATGACTTCACATCCAGAAGACATTCCTTAGGTAGTATATATAAACATTGAACAGAAAGTTTATTTACCACCAACCTAGAAAATAAGTTAAATAAAGACCTTGGCATCCATTTCTAATTGGCATGGCCAGACGGGGCGTGGGAGTGTAGGCGCAATACTCGAAGCATGTTGCGAATTTCATTCTTTCTTTCTGCCGTCGGGGAACAACCAGGGGAAATTGCCCGCAGGAGAATAAGTACAAAGCTTACTATATAAATTTCATGTGGTTACTTGTCACTTTCACAACAGTTCCAGAGGTTAGGCAAGGCTCGTTCCCAAGAGCCTCTGGGTCAACAAATTGCAACGCTGCCTACTGTATTGCCATATCTCACATGGGAATGCAATTAATGTCAGCCTAACTAATTTTGTTTTACGTGCATGCGTAAATCAAAGACAGAGAGTGATGTTATTTTAAGAAAATGAAGCCATCAACAGGATATATTATTCAATATTTCATTTAAGTAATATAAGCATTATATAATTCTGTGAAACTAATATAATTTTCTCCCAGAAAACACATTGCCTTCTAAGTAAATTAAATTTACTCACATCGCCTACAAAACAATTTAAATTTTATTAATGTGAGTCATTGTATTACATTAGGACATTACATTAGTTTATTTTAATTAAATTTATATTACAATAATATTTTTAAGAACTGAAGGAAGAAAGTTAATCTAACAATGGGTGTAGGTTGAAATATTAGACTTCACTACATTACCGGTAAATCAACGTTTACGATGGTCATTATCGTACTCAAGAGACCTGTGTTTGAGCGTGCCAAAACTTGAATGCATACACATACGGAGATTCAATGCATATTCAATAGTTACTCTTTTCCTGAATTAATGCGCATCTAGAAAATGCGGTTGAGCATTGTGCATAGAGCATAGATGCATGTTTAGATTCACATGCAAATGGATGACTGTCCAAATATGTGTAGGTTTTAACGAAATTGATTTGTCTTAGGGAATGATATTGCAAACGAACTTATCTTACTACAGTCAACTTCCCAACACCAAAAACGCGCAAAACAAAATTTCAAACAAAGGAAAATCAAGAGATTTGCGAGTACGTCACGATGTACACGAGAATGATCATAAATCAAGAATACTCTCGTTCGTTTGATTAAGTCAAGGTTTAAAGCGCATACTAATAATTTCAAGAATTGAACAGAAGTATGATTTATTTTCTGTCTTATTTACTCTCTGTTTAATAATAATAATTAATACTATATTTGTAATACTTGTTTTTGAAATTATAAATATATTGAATATACCTTTGAATATAGAAATTCCAGGTAATTCCGAAGAAACATTCCTGTGGATGCGTGAAATTCATTAGGCCACTTCCCTGAATAACTGTGGTATTTATATTTGAAAGAGAACTGAAGACAGGAAACCATACTCACTGCAGCACAGAGTAAATCACCCACTGCCCACACGGACGGGCGGACGGGTGTATGGGATGGTTGATTAAATGGGTGGGTGGGTGAATGAATGAGTGAGTCGGTGGGTAGGTGAATGGAGAGTTGGGTGGGTGAGGAGAGGATGGGTAGATGAGTGGATAGGATGGTTGGTTGGTTGGATGAGCAGGTAGGAGAGCGGGGAGGACGATGCGGTATGAAATTGGGGGAGATCGGCGTGGATCGGGGGCATGGGGAGGATCGGGAAAGGAACGGTGGACAGGGGAAGGATCGGGGGGTGTTGGAGGAATGGCGTGGATCGGGGGCGATCGGGGCGACACCGAGCGGGGCAGAGTGCTGGGGCTGGGCGGGACAAGGCGCATGAGGAAAGTGGGAGGGACGATGGGGGAGGGTGGAGACGGTGGCCGTGGCGTGGCGCAGGGCGGGGCGGAGGGAGGCGGAGGAGAGAGAGGGGCGGAACGGGGCAGGGTGGGACGGGGTGGGACTGGGTGGGACGCGGTGGGACGGGGTGGGGCGGAGTGGAGAGGGTGGAGCTGAACGAAGCAGGGCGCGACGGGACGGGGCGGCCGGAACGGGGCGGGGCGGGATGGGGCGGGGAGACGCGGAGGGAGAAGGGTGTGGCGGAAAGGGGCGGGCCAGACGGGGGCGGGACGGGACGGGACGGGACGGGACGGGACGGGGCGGGACGGGACGGGGCGGGACGGGACGGGGCGGGACGGGACGGGACGGGGCGGGGCGGGACGGGGCGGGGTGGAATGGAACGGAGCGGGGCTGGGCGGGACAGGGCGGGGCGGGGCGGGGCGGAGCGGGGCTCGACGGAGCTGGGAGGCGCGGGGCTCGACGGAGCTGGGAGGCGCGGGGCGGCGCGGGCCCAAGCGCGGAAGTGGATTGCTGCGCCGCCAGCGCACCGGCCAGGCATCCAGCCCAACGAGCGAGCGCGGCTCCCAAGGCCGCGCAGGCGCCGCCGCTGACGCCGATGCCACATCTCTAGGCGCAGCAATCCACTTCCCTCTCACTTCTCCTTCTCTTTCTCCTTCTTCGTCCTATGGAGCGACAGCCCAATTTGAGTCTTCGCGACTTCACATCCGCATTCAAGCTATCGAATCCTACTAGTCGGCGTGGGAGATTTCGAGAAGAGGGAACTAGCTTATTGTTTGGCTCGACGGATGCCAGAAGGGTCAGGAAGATGAGTGATTGAGAGCGGTCCTTCACCTCGCAGTTGCCTCTAGAATATTCGAGATAACTATTATTACCGTAGACGAAGTATTGTCGGGCCCAGGTACTACATCGGTGTACTCATCCTGCCGCAGTCGGGAGACAAACCGAGATCTTCCAGTTTTAGAGACTACTCTGGGAACTCGTAGCTAAATGTGCTAAACCCCTTTGTTGTTATTTCAAGTTTCATTCGTCAAGTCAACTGTGTTTGGTTTCCAGTTTAATAAATTGGACACAATATAAAAATATCACAATGGAAAGGGATTTGCGCTTTCTTTTACACATCACTGTCTTCTTTTTCAATTGATGTATTTGCAAGAATTTTCTCAAGTTTTGAAGATCATATTGAAGCCATTTATTACCATTTGTAGTGTCCAGAATTTCATGAAAAAGACAGAAGGATATATTTTATTAATTTGTTATATTTATTGCTTATCAAATTTATAATAGGAAAACAATAATTAACATATTAATGCATTTGTTTTACGTATTTCTACACATTTATAGAAAGTATTAGCTTTTTATATTGTATTTACCTTCTAAATTGATCTAAATCCAAGAATGTTTAAATTTTGAATTATCGTTTAAGTATGTACTACAAATTACATTCGCTCCATTTCAATACATTAGGTATCGATTCCAATATACATCATCATTTCAGAATCGACGTCTGAAGTATTAGAACGTTCCATGATTGTAGATCACTGAGCATTATGATGAATAGTTCAGACCAAATGAACAAAGATACGAGAGAATCAGTTAATATTAACTTTATCGACGTATGGTTATTCTTCAGTGTTTGACTCAATCCAACTACCACAACAATTCTGTGGTCACGGCGTAAAAGTTAAGTCAAAATTCTTAGTTTGGAGAAAACAAGGGTTAAATATTATTGAGCCAACGCTTCTTCCTATGCTCAATGCTATTTCCCAACACTTTTTTGTCGTTAAGGAGGCAAATGATGAATAGATCATACCAAATCAACAAAGATACCAGAGAATCAATTGATATTAACTTTATCGACGTATGGATATACTTCAATGGTTGGCACCCAATCCAACTACCACAACAGTTGAAATTATCCCCCAAACCCCTTCCTGAAGCGCTTTGCCGTCGGGCCGCCTCCTTCACGGCACCGTTTCAGAGCCGCTACCGCGTCGCCGTCGCCGCCGCCGCCGCCGCCCACCGGCTGTGCGCCGCTGACGTCACGCGCCGTTACCCAGTCGGGCGCCCTCGCTGGCCCGCGGTGCGCGCCGCCGGCGCCAGGCTACGCCACCGGCAGGCCCTCTCCTCTCCATTCAAAGCGGCGCACGGCCGGCAACCATTTAAAACCGGTATCTAGATACTACTACTGCTGTACGTCGCAAAGCGAAAAATCTATATTGTTCCGAGAGCGTGACGTCCCTCAGTTATCTCGTTTTTCCTTCCGAAATGTTCAACAATGTGAATAAAACTTATCCACATGTTAAGCATAACTACAAATTTTAACTAACTTTATCATACAGTCCAACATTATTGAAGTTAAATCGAAAACCTTCAATTTATAAGAAATCATGTGTTAAATGTAAAAATGTCATAACGAATTCTCTGATTGCTCAATATTTCCATGAATAAAACAAGCTTTCCTTTAATGCAAATAAGCAGACGTATCTTCGCCGTCTCTGTGCTTGTGCATTGCAAAATTATCGTAGTGATCTCTGCATTCACCATCCTCAGAGTGTAGTCGAAGAAATACCAGTTGTTTTTATAGTATATTTTTGCAGTAAATAAACATTGTGAAAAACAATTGATTTTTTCTACTACCTAACACTTTTTATTCTTGGTGATTTATTTGAATTACATTAGAAATGTGGAGCAAAATCTACAATCAAAGTATTCAATGTGTTAAACACAAAATCACATTAGACGAGCATATCATAAAGCTCTAGAGGACGTGAGAAATGTGATAAAAATGTTATCTGCAAAACCCCAAAAGAAGCGAAGAAGAGGCTTTTGAAGTCGTGTTCCGAACAATGTTCAGAGGTAGGAAAATAAAGAGGAGATTTTCACCTCTGATTGTGCGATAATTGCGTATAGCTAATCACGATTAAGAAAGCAATTGCAGACGGAAATACCTGCATCCCAAAGTCTTTTTTACGCCATAAGACGCATATGGTGGGCATTTGGACAGCCACTTTCCGTATATTCAGTCCTCCCGCACAGCCTGGCTCTTCGGAGAAACTGCTTTCGCACGATGTGAAATGTGGTGTAATACTTACAAACGGTTGCGCGTCGCCAGAACACCCATCCCAAATCGCTTTCGGCTATCGGCCATTGGCCTTTGTTGAGCAGAGAGAAGGTTATTTACTGTACAACATGCAAAACTTGCTGAATTATTTGATAAATTCCGAATCATAAGGGCGGGTTCGTGGGCATATACCCGAGCATAGGTTTACAATATTAGGTGCCCCCTCCATAAAATAATTAACTAAAAATTCATTTAATTTATTACATAATGACATGTTCATAGATTTTACCTAAAAAAGTCGAACTCAGTATCTGACGTATATGGAGAAGTACCATTTGCTCATGTTTTCTAGTTCTAGAACCACTTTTCCCTTTCTCTTACTATTCTTAGTAAAAATATGAATAAAAGTATGGAGGGGTTTGGCAACGCTTTATAACAAGAGTTAATATACCTAACTGCAAATGATATTCTAGGAAAAGGATTTTGCTTCTCTATTCTCTGCACTATTACTTGAGGAGAGTCCTGACTCCACGCCTCATTACCCACGTTTACTTTGCAATTCTTCATTTACTCCTTTTGTATTCTCTCTCTTCACAAGTAATTTGTTAGGTGGAATATCTACTCCATTATCCCTCTATCTTTCTCTGTTTTCCTGGGTTCCTTCATGTAGGTTCCTACCAATCTCCCAGTCGTTCTTAATCATGATTTTTTCACTTCAACGTCCTTCTCTCCACCAAGTCCCAAAGTCTTCTTTATAATTTTCCTTGTTTCCTTTTTTACAATCTTCCCTCATTTCACTACTTATTTTGTTCAGCCTGGCTTTTTTGACAATAATTCTCTATACATTTATCTCTGCGGTTTCCTGCTTTGTTGTTTTTGCAGCGAATAACAGTGTCTGGACGAGTTTTTGAAGCGTATATGATGTCTAGTCAGTGAAGATAGTGAAATATACGTATTATGTCCAATAATACGTAATCATCTATGGCAGCGGTTTCAAGGTCTTCTACTGGTGGCTGTGGCACGCCACGAGCCGTAGCATGCCACGAGCTTCTCTGCGCAACTAGCGTCGGGAAAGGGAGCTATTACGAGTAGTGGTAACCCCGCCGTTATACAATAGGAATAGCGTTGTCCCTGGTGGCGGGGTAATGAACTGCGTGGAGAGGCGCTTTCATCGTGGCACTCGTGCCACTCGTGCCCGCTCGTGGCATCAACCTTGACAACACTGATCGATGGGGTTCGAAAATACACTAATATGTAAATTTTTTCAGAAATGTAGCATTGCATGTTATTGTCCCAAGGTCTTCATATCATCATTCCGTGTTCCTGAGTTCTAGATGTGTGAAGTGTTTTGTTTCTGAAGATGCTGAATCAGCGCGTCCTCTCTACGGGCGCTGGCGGCGGCGTGGGCGGCGGGGGGAGAGGGGAGGGGCGGCGGTCCTACTTCGCATGAGTCTCCGCGCGCGATACAGTTACCCTGCCGCCGCGCCGTTGCTTCTGCCTTTGTTTGTTGACACCGTTTGTTCGTGCGCTCCTGTGCTCGTTCGTCACTCCACCGCTTCCACCGTTACGTCGCGGGCTCGCAGGTCTTTTCGCCTCGATTTGTCACCTTTCCTTTCGCTTCTATCTCCCTTTCGATGCTCTGGGGCGCTGCTAGAACAAGAGGAACAATGAATCAAATCACATTATGGGCACTTTGCCCTTGTCAATACCCCTTTTTATCTTGATCCATATATGTTCGGAAATTCTGCCTTGAGATGCAGTCATAATAGGTAATGCAGGGAGAGGTTGGTTTCCTTGGAATGATCTCGTTGTTTCTGTCATATATCGGATAGCGTAGATATCTTAACTCGCCCTTATCACCATTTTAATGATATGTAAATACTAGCGTCAAAACTTCTTTTAATTTATATTTCAATTTAGTGAAAACAAATTTCGAAACTAGAAAACAGAAATATGTTTTTTTTCAAAACTCAAGGACAATAGCATACATTCTTACAATAAATAAAATGTTTTTAGACAATCAATGATTTAAAAAGATAAGTAGATGTTTTCTTAATTAAAAATATAATGTAATGATGCAATTAAATATTGGAAACAACATTATTTCTTTTTATTAATGCATGAACATTCTTTTAATATTCACTGCTTCTCTCAGAATGTTGTACATGGTATATTCACATATTATTGTTTTTAAACATGTATATCTAACTCCAATTAGTTAAACGACAAATACTCCAAACAGACAAATTTACAAATGACAGATTTCTCCAATATTTTCAATTTTGGAAAATAAAGAATTGAACGAATTATTAGGAACTTGGAACTTCAAGAAGATGAAAAAATTCACTCATATCATTAAAAGATTTGCAACAGAGTCAATGGAGACAACGTAGGCGAAGGCAGGAGGAGATAGAAAAAAGGAGGTAAAGGAATCATGTAGAGAAGGAAGCAATCGTTATTCAAAGTGATCGATGCCTGCCACGGAAGGACCTGGGGCAACGAAGAGAACCTGTTCAATGAAGAAAACTGAGTAACAAAGGCAAGGAGGCCAACAAAAGCAACTTCACCTAGAGAAGCCAGGGGACAGCACAGACAATGCGACGACAGAGGCAAGGAGACGACAAATGCAAGGAGGCAACTAAGGCACCAGAGGCAACGGAGCTTCCACCAAAGGCCACGGAGGCGATGCATTCGCAGCGGGAGAGGGGGCGGGGCGGGGCGGGGCGGGGCATCCTTGAGGTGCAGCTGTTGCGCAAGGCCCTGCAACGAGTCCCGACGACAGCGCGATGCCGCCACCCCCTGCGCTGCGCCGGCACACTCGCTGCCCGCACTCAACGGAGCCTTCAGGCGGAGAATTCGCATCACTTCACATCAGCAGAAGGATTTAAAAGAAATGATACGGGAATAATTTCCTAATATATGTCATTTCGAATATTCTAATATTACGAACATTCTTTTCAGACAGAAAATTCTTGGAAATTCAACCTAAAAAACAATTTATCTCAGTTTTCAAACAGAAAGCTTTGTATGGTCAGATGGTTATTTGCATATTTCCACAAAATCATTTGAATTTGTTATTATTTTCATGAAGGTAAAGTTATGTAGACTGAAAAATGTGACCAAACAATCCCAAGTAAGTAAAACCGCAAAGGCGAAAACGCTTTCAAGTTTCCGCACATGTCACGGGCCGCCTACTGTGCGGCAACATGCCTGAGCGTCTATTATACGGCCGGTTGCTCAAGAGGGCCCGCGATGCCGGAAGACGGCGGCGGCGGCGGCGGCTCCGCGCGTGGCTCCGCTTTGCAGTCCGCCCGCCTCCTCCGCCTCCACCTCGTTCTCCTCCGACCACTCCCTCCCCCCCTCCTCTCCCCCGCCCGCAGGTCCAGCCGCCTCTTGGCACTCCGCCTCCGCCTCGATGTCAACTCGCGGGCGCGCCCCGCCCCGTCCCGCCACGCCCCCTCCGCGCCGGGCAGGCTGGTCGGCGACCGGCTGGCGACCTGGCTGGCGGGCTAGCTGGCGCGGCTGGTTCTCGGGTTGCGCCGCGCGCAGCCGGTGCCTGCGCCTGCGCCGCAGCCGCCGAGAGGAAAAGTGGTTCCCCGCGCGCGCGGAGCTCCGCCGAGTGCGTCCTCGCGACCTGCCGGCGGCGCGCCCGCCCGCATCACTGCCGCCCCGCTCCGCCCCGCCCCGCCCCGCCCCGCCCCACCCCCTCCCGCCCAGCACGCGGCGGAGTGCCCTTTCTGGCAGGACAAAAATTGTTGTCACGGGGTAAAAGTTTTTTGGCGAAATTGGGTTAAGTACGGAAACTACAAGTTATGTACCGTATCTACATTTTATTTTCGTAAAATGGCCGAATTCATGTTGCCTCCTTAAGCATTGGGAAATACAGCTTAATCGGCTTAATATAGCCTGCGTCTCAATAATCTAATCCTTGTTTTCTCCAAACTAAGATTTTTTACTTAGAACCAAAATTAGATTTCTTACTTTACCTCTTGACCACAGAATAGTCTGAGTCAAACAGAAAAATGTGCCAGATAAGGCGAATGATGAAGCTGTCTCCCACAGAGTACCAAAGTCGTGTAGAGTGATGGCGAAATTTCCTACTTACTTCCAACTTTACATGCAAAAAAGCATTATTCGAAAAAAGCACGCTAAATTTTTAACTTATTGACTGATTTGTCCTGTGATATATGATCCTGAAAAAAAATCTTATTTAAGAAAATGTTTTTTATAAATAATATAACCAACCTAATAGTCAATTCAACTTCCGCAGTTCAAAAGGGGGTGCTTCTTTCTCACTTATTGCATATTAAACTCCTTACGAACTAAAAAAACACAAAGTGAAAATATTTTCAATAAATCAGACGTAAGGAAAGTTTATTTGAGTAGCAACGAGGTTTGTAACGAATGTGACATAAATGGCGTTAAATCACGGACGTGAAATTTGGTTACAATTTGAAAAACCATTCTCAATCACCCTTTTCTTGTTTTAAATATCCTATGCCGTATTTACACGCAAATCAAAACTATCACTCATTGTATCACTCAAAGTAACCTATCTATGAAAAAAGCGCTTACAGTGTTACAAATGGTGAATTCACGTAAAATGCACACAAATGCTCATAGCGCTTGGTAGAAATATTCTTTATAAAATTTGTCTCTAAAATCTTGTAATTTCTATTATAAATATATTAATTTCTTTCAAGCCGTGGTACAAAACAAAGGCGATTATATTTTTACAGCCTCTGTACTAGTATTTATCACTACGTTTTCAAATTAGCGAAATAGATATCCTAGTTTCCAGCCTAAATGAAAAAGCACTTACATCATTATCACGAAGTATTCTGACGGATAACATGTTTTTTACACTTTTTTCTGTTGTAGATTTTCTCTTCTGTCTTCTAGCTAAGAAGCTTCACTTATCCACCAGTTCCCTCGTCTTCCTTACTCACCATCTCATCCTTCCACTGATCCTTTAATTGCAGTTGCAAAATACTTCTCCTGTCGTTATATGCTAGCCAGATTCCCTTCCTTCAACGTATCATATTTTCTTGCCATTCCATTCCCTTTCAGTGATTAACGGATTTAGGTAAAACGGTTTGGATCTTAGAACTTGCGGACAAAAATTCAAAAGTCTGTTTATTCGTAATGTATTTACATATATAATCCGAAATAAAAAAAGATGACAAATATTCCATCTTCGTATTCTCCAATCAAGATAAGGCACATCAAATAATTGCAAAAATGATGACATAATTAATACTTTTGCTACAACAAAATGAAGAAAATTAACATAAGAAATATTACGTACGTTTTTAAAAACTAAAAAAGTTGCCCAATAACATTTTTAAAACAATTTGCTTATTGGGAAATCAAGGTTAATATTTAAATATAGTTTACAGATCTCAGATATTAATTTTTACATACACATATAGGCCATATTTTAAAGGCCTTCAAATAATTTAGCGCCTAGGACCTCAAATCATATAACTCAGCCCCGTCATTGTTGTTAACTTCGTCTGACCACAGCACTTGGCCATCCGCACGGGCGATTTCGTCCGTTGAGAAGCGGCGTCGGGCGCAGCGCGGCCGCCGCGCCGCACGGCAGGCAGGCAGGCACTCTCACCGCACCCGGCGCGCGACCCGCCACGCCCCATTTCATTACGAGGGTCTCCCCCGCGCGCGCGTGAGAGCGATAGCCCCTCAATAGCCCCCTCCGGGAGGGAGGGAGGGGAGGGGGATGCACTCGCCGCGCAGCGCGTGTGGGTGATGTTTCCAACGCGCCGACTGGTCACCCCGAAAATGGGTCACGAGAAAGTATATGGCAAACATCGCGATACTCGTTTCAGGCGGAAGGGGGTCATTCACGTAATATGTCTGTGGGCGGGTGGAAAGCGTGAAGCGTTCGGAAATTTAAGGGAAATTAATAATGATAACATTTAAAAAGGTGAGTAGTAATTAGTATATCCTCTAAGCCTACAATTCACACTCATTTAACTTGGCGTTCTGTAAGGAGTCTCGTTTTCTGGACGAGGTAAGAAAATATCGGTTGTTAAAAGACCTTCTTCCTTATTTTTGTCGTTACATTTACGTGAATGACACACGCAGATATACCTCTTAATTTTTCTTTGTATTTCCCTTCTTGACAAACATAAATTTGTCTTGAAAGTAGACAGATTGGATAACATCTTCCTTTAAGAGATAAATATGTCGTCAAATATGCACAGGAAAGGTAAATAAATCATAAATTTTTAATATATAGTTGATCATCGCCTATTCTAATAGCGAGTAAAAACAAATTAAAAAAAAATTAAAATGTAAACACGAATGAGAAATGCTAATATCCGCAGGCAGCGTCCATCGATGACAAACAAACTTCGGTATTTCGTAAGCAGCAGGCGACTGAAGCGGAAACCAGAGACGCCGTCTGCATAACTAAAAGGGAGATGGGAACGCCCGCGATTACACGTCACATAAAAAGTACCATCATGCCCTTTTTTCTGTTACCACCACACTTTCCTCCATGATACGCTTATCTATAAGCTTGGTCTATGTCAGGCCATCAACCTCATGGAAAAATAGTGGTTCCACTCAGAAAATTCTTCTTTTAAGTGCTCGTTCCCACTTCCCGCCAAATTTACAATTTTTTACATATTTGAGCAAATTTAATTTTCAAGAAGAAAATGTTAAAGATTCAATTGCAGGATGACTTATTTGATTGAAAAGTGAATATAAAAATAATTTCTGGCCATTTTCGAGAAATCATTAAACAATCAAAGGAGAGGAAAATGTCAGTCTTCTCAAGACGATTCCAATGATATTTATGAACTAAAAATTATTATGTTTTAGTACGTGTGAAAACACTGAACAAGCTTGCTTTTAATTACTGAACTTAAAAATAACATAGAATACAAAACTAGATAATTTGTATGCTTATTTGCTCCTGCAATACTTGATCGAAGCAGGACGACTGGAAAATAATTTATTAATGCTTAGTAGCGCTACATCTCGATGATCCAGGCGTCCTCGATGTGCTAGTGATTACCATGCTAGCGACGTACGCTACAGACTAAGGCCGCTGTTTTCATTCCGAGCACGGCGATAGATATTTTACGGTGATAAAAATCCTTCGAACGACTACCTTGCGAGGGAAAGTAAAGCCAGAAGTTCCCCATATCAATGGCATGAGTGAGAAACCCTCACCGGTAGCAATTAACCGTCATTTCATCATATTCTAAAACAAATTAGGACAATAATCGAATTACGAATTCTCAGAACTTGAAAATGACCTCTTTAAGATTAATTCAAAATCGCGATTCGGAGAGATCGATGAACATCGAATGAGTGATTTCCCTCAATTCAATTTTAATATTGCCAAGCCTCTCACCATGTACCTAAATCCCACATCACAGCGAAAGATAATTATTGCGGATCCCTTCATTAGGGATTGTTTTTGATACAACGATCCATTAAATATCATTACTAACAGAACAAAGAATCAATCAATACTTTCAATATCAATTGATAATGTAATAGAAAATAAAATTATGTGCATCTTACGTATTACGAGTGTTTCAACTCTTTCCAAGACATTTTAGTAAATTACAGAATGTTATATAATTCACGTTGGATTTCACTCATCTATTAGAAGAATAGAGACCAGTTCCTGTTTATTTTCGAAATCATTTCCGCGGTGGGCGAATAGAACAGAGAACGGGGGCGTGCTCCGGGCATGGGGCAGCGCTAGGGTGGGTGACGAGGGGAGGACCAGGGGCGTGGGGGTGAGGCCGGGGAGACGATCGCTGCGGCCTGGGCCGGCGCGGCGCGGCGCGGGGGGTTCGTCGTCCGCTCGCGCGTCGGAGTCTCCAGCGCCGGCTCCGCTCCTTGCCTCGCCTCGCCTCGCCTCGCCTCGCCTCGCCTCGCCTCGCCTCGCCTCGCCTCGCCTCGCCTCGCCTCGCCTCGCCTCGCCCCGCCACGCCTGGGGCGGGCGAGCGCCGGGGTCAGCGCGCGGCCACCGCAGCGGATCGGCCACTTTCCTCGCGCGTGCACAGCTGCGGGCGCTGGAGGAGGGGACTGCGTGGGCAACGGATTCTGGAATTCAGTTATCTTTTCCTCCGAGACGTGGGGTTTCACCAATTGCTGGCCAGCGATGGAGGTTGAGTTGGGATATTGGAATACACATATTGTGGTTTCAAACTTCACCATACTTTAACTATCGGTATCTTTGTTACTGATATTTCCATAGTGGATTACTCTGTTGATAATATTGTAGTACCGATGCCAACTGCAGTACTGGTACACACAAAAAGTTTTATTAGTGACGTATAATAAATTGATTTTTCCAATTGATACGAGATGACATTTTCAATGCATTCTTACTTCTTATTTTGCTCTCCATATAAATCCTTTGAAGTGATATGAGAAAAAAATATTTCTGTTCACTTATTTAAATAAGTTTAATATGTTTATGGAAAACAAACGTGAATTATAACATTCTATAATTTACTAAAATACCCTGAAAAGTTTTGAAATACTCGTATCAAGTAACACGCACATAATTTTCTCTTTTGTTACAGTATCAATTGGTATTGAAAGTAACGATATGATTTACAACTCGATTCTTTTTTCTGTTACTAACGATATCAAATGGATCAATATATCAAAAACATTCTTAATAAAGGTATTCACATTTCTCCTTCACTACTATGAGCGATTTAGATACACATTTTGAGAGAGTTGGCGATACCAAATTTTAGAGAACTGAGGGAAATCACTCATTCAATGTTCATCGATCTCTCCAATGAATTTCACGGAGTGGAAATGATTTTACGGCAAGTCTCCGGGATTGCATCACGTTGTTTTCTCTCACTACGGTGAGATATTTGTAGTTGCCCTTCGACACTTACGCTCATGCATGCACTGCCGCGTACGTGCTAATCTGATACGAGATCCTATCACTGGGCATGCACAGTCTGACATTTCTCGCTCTAGGTACTACCGTTGTGTACGAGCCTTCTCCTTTTCTACTTGTATTTGCACAGGTCTGCATCAGCCATTGTGCAATTGAAAGTAAATAAACTTGAAACAATACATTTATAATCTCTTAAGTTATGTATACGCCCAAATGTAACATTCTTTTCAAATTCGAGAGAGTCACGTCATCACTATTTTGATTGAATAATACCAATTCCGTTGAAAACCCTATGGACAATTTTACACGCCAGGGTTGCTCATAGATTACAGGCAAACGGACGATGAACATACATTTTGCCAAAAAACCACTTTTCGACTTCAAGGACCTACGAAAACGTGAATTCTCACTATACTTCGTAGTCAAGAAAGTAATTTACATATAAGAAAAATTCACTTTTTCAGTGTCAGAACACATGAAATGTGTTTTTTGTCGAAAAAACGATACCTTTTCCTGCAGTCTTAGATAACTTCTTCGTTCTTCGAAGTAGTTGCGAGAAAGTTATGAAGATGTTATTGCAAGTATTATTTGCAAAATTTGCTCTTGCGTCTGAACTGTGGGCTGCGTATCACCATGTCACTGTAACTACGAATTAGATTTAGTACAATTATGAAAGAAAACTTCAATGTTTGTGATGTAACATGTATGTACCGTTCGATTTGACTTCATAAAGTAATTTGGGAACGGGCAAAGAGTGAACGACAGAAAATGAGAAATGCAACGTAATGCGGGATGCGATAGAATTGGAAACGAAAGTAGGGCTGACCAAGGGTGATAACTAGGGCCCGGATAATTATGTACTAAAAATTAGGAAAATATGTACATATATATGTATTAAAATGTATAGAAATATGTACTAAAAAGTAAGAAATATGTAACACTTAAATTATTATATCAATTTGTTTTAATAAAATACTTTTGCTTAAATGGTGATCTGTGTAGACTTAATATACTCGTAAAGAACAAAATTAAAACATAATTCTACTCACAATTCTGTTATTTACAATGGTCTCCGTAAAAAATGAGAAACAAATATTTGTTTCAAATACTTAGAAAATAGCTGAATGTGACGTCACCGACGCTTTAAATTACTTTCGGTTGTGTGACTTGTTTTTTTCTTCGTCTTCCTCGTCTTGTCTTCTTCTTCGTCGTCGTTTCCTTCTTCGTCGTCTCCTCCTCCTCCTTCTTCTTCTTCTTCGTCGTCGTCGTCTCCTCCTCCTCCACCTCCTTCTTCTTCGTCATCGTCTCCTCCTCCTTTGTCGTCGTCTCCTCCTCCTTTTTCGTCGTCGTCTCCTCCTCCTTTTTCGTCGTCGTCTCCTCCTCCTTTTTCGTCGTCGTCTCCTCCTCCTTTTTCGTCGTCGTCTCCTCCTCCTTTTTCGTCGTCGTCTCCTCCTCCTTTTTCGTCGTCGTCTCCTCCTCCTTTTTCGTCGTCGTCTCCTCCTCCTTTTTCGTCGTCGTCTCCTCCTCCTTTTTCGTCGTCGTCTCCTCCTCCTTTTTCGTCGTCGTCTCCTCCTCCTTTTTCGTCGTCGTCTCCTCCTCCTTTTTCGTCGTCGTCTCCTCCTTTTTCGTCGTCGTCTCCTCCTTTTTCGTCGTCGCCCCCTCCTTTTTCGTCGTCGCCTCCTCCTTTTTCGTCGTGGTCTCCTCCTTTTTTGCCGCCGTCTCCTCCTTTTTTGCCGCCGTCTCCTCCTTTTTTGCCGCCGTCTCCTCCTTTTTCGTCGTCGTCTCCTCCTCCTCCTTTTTTGGTCGTCTCCTCCTCCTTTTTTGGTCGTCTCCTCCTCCTTCTTTTTTGTCGTCTCCTCCTCCTTCTTCTTCTTTGTCGTCTCCTCCTTCTACGTCGTCTCCTTCTTCGTCGTCTTCTTCTTCGTTGTCCTCATTTCCCTGTCTTTCTCTTCGTCGGTATTTTACTGGAGTTATACAACACCACCTACATCTAGTTAGGTGGCGTTGATTTAGTTCCCCGCATACTTACCAAGATCACAGCGCCAAAACACGAAAAAACACGTTTTTGGAAATTTCTTAGAATTTTATAGCCATTTCTGGAAACAAATTATCATTTCCCCATTAGGACGCCGAGACGCGTCGAATGACACCTCTCCACTAGGGCACGGGAAGTAGTCTACCCGTGAGAGACGGAACGGCTCATCCGCAAGCATGCACACGAGGAGTTTACTCAAATACTCTATAGGGATGAAATCTTTCCTATTATTTGTTCGAAGGCCTTGTACCGACCAAGTGTTCCACATTGCATGACGTTACTGGTGTATATTCAAACTTTGTCCCAACATGTCACTGTTCAATGCTATTCACGGATTAGGGAATAAAAACAATGCTGGTTGATATTTAATCAATTGACTCATAGCACAAATTCAGCTTTCTTTAATAATGTTCATACCCAAGACGCTATTGCTTGACTTCTCTGAAAAGATAAACCAAACTTTGCCTATGGCAAATTTCCAGTCTGCGTTACCACAAGTTTTAAGCCAATCGCCGTGAATTATTTTCTGTCCTTTTCTTATTCAAAAGCTGTAGTGCCACATCATGATTTTACTTTAGATTTTCACCTCACAGAGATACTTTACAAACAAGGGTTTAGGCTCCAGTGCAACAAACGGGGAAAGAACACTGTCAATGGCGCTTTCTGAGCTGCGTTGGTTAGTGTAATTTTTGGCGAAGGGCATTAAGGTCAAGTGAGACCTCTGAAAAATACGTTGTGGGCGCGAGTTATCGCTTGCTAGACGTACCATTTTCATACACAAAATTTATTTCTGAGTAGTATTTTGTTCTCTGCTTTACTCGCGCTGAAATCTACACACTGGAAGCCTTTACCTTTACCTTTTGTAGGATTCTGCGTGCTGCAATATCAACATTTTTACGCAATGCTATAGCGCCAATTTGGAGAGGAGGCTGCCAAAAAATTGTTTGACATTGCTGAATTGTTTGTCTTGGTTATTCCATATCAAAAACATGAAGGACAAATGAAGAATTATAGAAAAAGAATGCAGAAAAACGAAAATATTAAGAAATATTTAAAAATATGTACTTTTGTGAAAAATATGTAAATATATGTACTTTCGGGTAAAATATGTAAATATATGTACAAAAAAGTCATCGGTTTTAGGCCCTAATCGACATGAAACGTAAATATATTGTGGTTTTGACTCGATAAAGTTAACATACGGAAATATGTAATTACATAATTATCCGGGCCCTAGTGATAACGTTGTGGCCGGGAGAGACCGGGGGAGAGAGTAACAGAGAAGAGGAGGTGGAGAAGGAGATATAGACGTAAACAGAGATGCAGTAGAAGTTGTTTTCACGTAGGCAGGAAGTGACAGTCGTGCTTCGAATATTTTTGTAGGGTGCACCCCTGTGTAACGTAATGTCAGGATCGTAGCACAGCAGGATGAAGTAGAAACATTTAATTACAATGGGAAATATATTTAGTAAAAATGAACACTGTAAGTATTTCAATGCAATGGTCTACACTAAAGCAGAGAAAACAGCCGGAATTTGTTACATCGATATTCATGGTGGAATGAAGAAGTACCGGCTAGGATTTGTAAATTCCAACAAAACTAAAATATGATAATAATTTGACTCCTGACATATTTACAAAGCTTCAGCTCAAAATCTTTTATCTGACAGAGTTATGTGTATTGCAAAACATTCCAGATCTTCTATCAAAGATGGATGAAGTAGAGAAGCACTGTCTGCCATTCTTTCATCCATCTATCGATCCATCCATCTCAATTTTCAGGTATGAAATTGTGTTCATCTCATCGCCTCCTGTACCAATCGTAGCCATCTTTGGAACAGCACTAAGAGATCTTAGTTCTGACAATTCACAGTTCACAGGAACAATTCACAGTTCAAAAGAACCACACACGGATTTTACCACCGAAAATTCTAGATCGTATTGCAGAGGTGATTCCAGTTTTTTTCCTCCTTACCCTATAGTATAGTGAGTGAAATTAACAAAATTGGAAGTGAAAATCCTTATTTCAATGCTACTTCTTTAATTGCCGTCCCTTCAGGTGGGCGAAGCCAAGAATTCCTCAGTGTACAGCAGCTTCGTTCTAACGTTTATATATTAACGGGAGGCAAGACTGTCGGTCGGTCGGACGGACGAACGAACGGAAACTACCGCATCACAAATAACGAGCTTTTTTTCCAATCGCGGCGCCCCAACGCCTCCCCTCAGATAGAAACCCTTAGGAGACGAGGTTCATCAATACTTTCTAAGATGAACTCATACTACTTATAAAAGACAAAATGTAATACATGTCATCTGCAGTCATTCTGAGGGATATGGAATGATAACGTCGAGAGCTTTTTTCATTTAAATCTTGAGACTAAAGGAAAATCGCTAAATCGATTAAATGTTTCCTGCACTTTCCTTAAATGTGTACGCAAATGACTAGACGCAGGTAGAAGCAAATTTGTTATATTCTGTCAATTTTCTCTACTTTAAGTTTTGAAAACATGTCAGTTTTGAAAACAAGTGTTGCAGTACTTACATTGATAAAGGGCACGTGACGATCGAAAATCTCTGGTTAAAAGGAGAATCACTGATTAGATACAGAAATCTTCAAATAAGTTTTTGAATACGAGTCTTTGCTTAATTTTTGTGGCACACAGTGGTTTATTGGTAAGGTATTTTTGGCTTTACTATTATTTCAATAAAAATGTTGTTATCAACATTCTGATTTGTTATATTCTGTCAATTTTCTCTACTTTAAGTTTTGAAAACATGTCACCAATGTCTTTTAAAATAACTTATTTAAGTTTTATATTACACGTTCCTAAATTATTGCACAAGATCTGATGATGGATCAAAGGCACTGAATAAATCAAAATGTTGATGACAATGCATTTTATTTGTATAAATATTTATCAGTTGGTAGGTTGTTTTAAATTCCAGAATATATGATTGTATGTAAACTTTAGGTATTATTTTGATATAGATTTTATCTTTATTTTTAATACATTATTTAGTACCAAAGCCTTTCCGACCATACCTGGGGTGAACGGTTTAATGATGGGTGACGTGATGATGTAGGTAACGGTGGAGTGAGAAGCAGCGAAATCGGGAAAAAAACAAGAAAATGTGCTGCTAACCCACTTTATCCACCATCTTCGTCGATTATTGGTCGAATGCCCAGAATTTAAAGCTCGGTACGGGAGGTGGAAGGTGAGCAGTCCAACTCGGTCGTCGCTGGAATTCGACCCACTGTGCGACAACGGACAGCGCCCGCGCCGGCTCCGCCCCGCCCCTCCCCCCACAGCGGCATGCTCGTAATTGCTGATGCCGCGCGTGGTCCCTGGCGGTCCCCGCCCCCGCCCCTGCCCCCGCCCCCGCCCCACCCCTCGGAAGCGCTCCGACCCTCCGACGAAAGAAGCTCGAGTGCGACTTGGGGGTCGGGCCCTTCTGGAAACAAAGAGGAGACTTGTGGCAAGAAAATCAACTGAAGTCGCTCTCAGAAAGAAATTAACACTTGGGAATGAGTCTGCACAGTAATGCAACTCAATGAACTAGTATCAGTTTTGATATTGTTTATGTTAACAACAGTCTATTGTTCTTTACAGTAATAGCATTAATTCTTCATGTTTACGGTAGAAAATATAGGGAAATCGGGGATTTTATTAAACCTCGCCACTCCAATGATTTAAGGGTAGTGAATCAAAATAACAACTTTCTGTTATAGATAAAACTGGCGAATAATTGTTTCTCAAGAAGGGTTGTGATTTTTTAAGTTGTTCGTAAAAGAGAGAAGGTCAATTTGTCTACAGGGAAATTAAATATTGCAAAGGGTGATTCACATATCCAACGTTATTCAAACACCTATGTGTTTTGTTTTGAAAAATTCACGCTAGGCAACTTATAAAAATAAAATTGGCAATAGAGAAAGGCATTTGCATTTCTACCTGATGCAAAGCAAAAATATTGCTTCATTCTTTTGTAACGAAGAAAGAGGTGCAGAAGCTTTAAAGCAATTAAAGCCATTTATTTTACCACAAATCTGAAAAGAAGTGACTGAACACCTGAAAATATGAATTTTACGAGTATGCACCATTTTACTCCTCAACAATACATATCCACACATCATTGATGATTTCTTCCACAATCCTCCTTTACTGATTTTTCTCGGAATAATTTATAAGGATCGTTCGACAAACGGCTAACGGTATACTAACAGCGATCCCTTTACACATAATACATCACATCAAGTGCACATCCCTGCACATTATTTCCTAAACATCACGTCCTTCATGTTTTAACTTTGTCTCCGAATCAGTTAGACAGCCTGTTCTTCCAGCTTGTATAGGATGAACACCAAAGTTAAGGCTTGCGACAAACACCAAAGCCCGTTTCCCCAATGTTTTGATCTTATTGCATCCAGTGTGCGTCCCTTCAGATAATTTTCACCAAAACACGTCTTCTTACCTCTTGGCCTTCCTAAGAGGAACGACTCGACAATCTGTTCCACGAGCCTCTACTGGCCCAAACGCCGCTGAGCCCTGTTTGCACTATGGGTGTGCGAATAGCGCGCGAGGCTCAGGTCTCTTCCTGGCGTCCGCCTCCACGGCTCGCCGACCGCAAGGTCACGCCCGCCCGCCCGCCAACCAGCCAGCGTACCGTTCTCTGGGCATTTCCGATCCAGCGGAGAAGTACCGCCCGCGGAGCACGTGCCACGTCGCGACCTGCGACCTCTGGCGGGAGGAATATGACGTGAATTATTGTAGCGCCTTGCTGTACGAGAGGTTCGAGCGTAATTTGAAGATTTATCTCTAATGATTGCCAGCAAAACTCAAGGCGAGATTCATGCTCTTAGGAACAAAATTATTTCCTTAATGCTAGGGGATTCTCCAAAAATATTTATTCTTCCTGAGGCTGTGAATCAAATTGATACTACAATGGGCTTGCACGAACGAATTTCGAGCAAAATCAAGTACGTTAAGAATAGAAGAAAATGCAGTAAATAGAAATGTATTCCTACAACTAGCAATAAATTTCATGTCACATTATCTGATCTATATTTAATCAATGTTACTCCTCATCGATATAATGACTGCCAGTCTTTATCATAAATAATTACTTCCTCCCCTCACTAAAAAATGTTGACGCTCAATACGGCCACAAGTTTTGCTCTTAGCAAACTGGGATTAGTATTGGTCTTGTTTTCAGGTGATTATCCGTTTTGTTTAATGATTATTGTACTAGCACACATATGTGTACATTGTGGAGACTCAAGAGTCTGAGATTGGTGTCTGATGTTGGCAGTTAAGGGAGAAAGATGGAGAATAAATCGTTTCTATACTATAAATACGTATGTTTTAGCTCAAAACCAGAGACCCTTTAAATATTTTAATATATCTGTAATAGCTACAACAAAGCCTGACCCTCAAATAAGTACTTTCAAAAGGTGGAGTATGTGAGTGAATTATGAGGAGATGAACTTTCAAAATAGGTAATTATAATCGCCACGTCAAGTTGAATTACTCATATACATCAATGTAATGTAAATTCTACTTAATTGTTAATTATTTAATTGGTTTATTACATTACTTCTATTGCATTTTTTCTGTACTAAATTCATTTGTCATTTCAATTTGGATTCTATTTGTTTATTTGTAGCTTCAAATATAAAAATACGGAAGAGAAGCCGCGAAGTGTAAAGCTTAATTAATAAAACTTGTATAAGGAGCTCATACAGAGAAAATCTTGTATTTTGTTTCATTCTATTTACTTTCAATGAACTTTCTTTCTTTCTTTCTCTCTCTCTCTCTCTCTCTCTCTCTCTCTCTCTCTCTCACTGTCCAATCTTTCTCCGTTTTCCTAATGTTTTCTTTCTCAGCAGCTCATCTTCCGCCTCGCGTGTACGACGAAAGAGAAAAAGATACTATATTCTTCATGTATCGAGTAAATATGTGCATCTCGCCGCAATGCCCTAGGAACTGTATTTTGGAGGAAATTAACATAAAGGAATATAAAGGTTTCGGCAAAAGGGAGGAGTATTTAGGCTTGAAATCTGCCTTGGAAACTCCTCTTCATACTAATTAACGCGTAATTTCGCAATTTCGTTAAACTATTTCGTTTAGTAATTTGTAAGTTTCAAATTGTTATTTTGCAAATAATGACATGTATTCACCGACATCAATTACGTTATATTTATGTTCAACAATAAAATTTTGTTTTCTTCTGGAGAAACATGAGTGCCTTTATACTAAATTCAGCCATTGTAGGTTTCAAACGAATGGGGCCGGCTGTGCGTAGCAGGAACAAAAAATGGAGCGGAGGGGAATGGATGGAGTACGAGGCTGGGATGGGGATGTTGGTGCGGAGCGGTATGGGTCTGGTTGGGGGCTTGTGGCGATGTTGGCGGTGAACGGAGAGGCACTGACAGGGGAGTATGTTCTGTAGAGATGGAGCGAATAGAGTGGCGCAAGATCGAGCGAGCGGGACGGGATGACAGCGAGGCTAGTGGAATGCAGATGGATGGGGTGGAGGAGAACGGTTGATTGATTGATTGATTCGTGTCTCCGGGCGCGTCAACTACTTAGGTCATTAGTCCCGTAAGTGTAGTGCGTTTTTTTCTCAGGAGGTGGCGATGATCTCTTGTCTGCTGGATGGCGAGATCTGGCGCCGACCTACCGTCGACTAGCGGGGTTTTCCCCCCAACCAGGTATCTCCCACCTGCGGGGCACCGCCGCAGCCGGGACAAACAGCACCCGACCGTTCTCCTGGTATGTGTGGTAGTGTAGTGCATATGTGTAAATGTGTGTGTAGCTCACAAACTAGTGTCGAAAATCCTGCCGCCGTCCGGAGTGGAACCTAGGACCTCCCGGTCAGAGGGACTGCAGGCTGATGCACTGAGCCAGAAGAGAACGGGGCTGAGTGAGACAGGGTGGAATGGGACAGGATGGGGTGGGGTGGGGTGGGTGAGGACGAGGTGGAGCCGGGCGGCGCAGCTTGTCGCCTGGGCGACCGCCAATTGAGAGCCTTCCCACGTCACCGCCACTTATGTCACGTGTCGCGCGGTGTGTTGACGGCCGCTACGCTAGGCGGAAGTCGGCGGAGGGCGAGGTGGTTCTCCTTATTGTTCTTCGACGTCCGTGAGGGGACGCTTCCTGCTCTTGAATGGGCGCGTGGAATCAGCTGGACGGTTGCGACACAAATTAGGAAATAGTGTTGACGCCTGGGATCCCACTGTTTTCAAGATGCAGAAAGAAATGTGTACAGGTTGCTGGGGGGAACGAAAAAATCAAGTTGCTTATAATTAAAAATGGGAGAGACAAATTTATATAATTACTTGTACTTCTTCAGTGGTTCATTACGAATTATTCTAACAAAAAAGACAACAGGGAAATAAAAATTGTTAGAAAACGTTGAGAACAATTCTAAGAAACCAATGTTGTCTAGATACTTCCTACAGAGATTCCCGTGCAAATTAGGCCCAGCTGGGTCATCTGATACATATTGTCTGAAGTAATCGTACAAATATGAAGTTTAACAAAATATACTTCAGGCTTCCTATTATTATCTCGTCAAGTGAAGAATACACCCAAGAAAACAATTTATTTATGTTGCTAGAATTCTTGAAAATATAGCTTGAAATTACGTACCCCTTAACCCATCGCCACAAGGCCACGACGTCACTGGTAGGCCTTAGCTCGTAAAGAGCTGCTGTCCCAAAGCACATACATACATTTTCTGATTAAAAGTCAATGTACTGAGAGTTTATCGTGGATTGTATGCGTCTATTGTAAAATCGTGACGCAAGTAAACAGCACGACCTCTTTCATACACGGCAATGGTGGACTGTCCTTTTAATTTCGACGTGAAACTTTTAATTTCTCCAAAGAATTCATTTTAATGTAGTCACTTGGATTTCGATATGGTTTGCATCAATTCTTTCAATTTTCAGATATAGGAACAAACTAAATCGTTAGTAAAAATCATGAATAACCTCTAAATGCACTCACTGAATTGTCACATCTGAGACATTATCCGCTAGCACTCAAATCATACCATTGGCGGAAGGTTACATTTCGCGGAACTAAGTTGTTTTCGGCGATGCTCAACTGTTCCAGAACCTGTTGAAATATTCGCTCGCAGACCTGAACAGAGTACGCTATATCTGATGCTGCAAAATGTAGCTTGATGCATTACAACGATCGAACGGATCATGTCACTTGTTTATCAACATCAACTTGTAACCACTGTGTCCATGTTTTTCCATATTGATGTCTGGTATATGTTGGGAAATATTTAGAAGAGAGATCTAAATGATTCGAACTCAACTCGAGTAATGGGTTAAATATTGTAAATATAATTAATATGAAAAATTTTTAATTCTTTTTGGGAACTACCGGAATACTGTAGTTCAACTGAAAGGATTAATTATACACTTAACTGAAACTAAAACGTATTCTCATAGATATCAGATATCAAATTTGGCGAAGACGTGTCAATTCAATTATATATAATGAAATTAAGTGCTATTTATCAGCAATACCCCATTTAAATTTGTTATTCAAATATCTTATTTCGGAAGTAAGTAATGAACATTTCTAACAATAGTATGATGAATTTCGAAAAAAGTTTAAGAACATAAGATTGTAACAAGGATTGTACAGAAAACTACCAATCTAAAGTACCTCAGTCTGTTTCAGTCAAAATCATTTTATAATGGGACATTTTGCACAGCGTAACTGGGGTTTGTGAGATTTATTCATAAGCCATAGCAGTTTTGAGATACAGCCCATTTAACGTCTGAAGGACACGTCTAGGTTTACGAAGATCCAAGAAAATCAGTGAAGAGTGATGCTGCCATCTGACCAGCAAATGCGAACTATTGCACTGAATGGAAGGATCTGACAACATTGTGGCGTGATCAACTCGAAAAACAAATTCGCTTTTTTCATCATTCAACGAGGTATGGTGAACGGGCGGGGAAGCAATTCTAGAGCTCAAGGAAACATGAGCAGCTTCCCACACGTCAAATACAATTTTTAGTACTTTTTAACGAAGGTAAATAAAAAACAAAAATCAATGTATAACTCCCTCTCCTCTTCAACTGCATGATCACCGTTCACGTCCCGTCTTCGCTCTCACTGCAGGAACTAAAAACCGCTCTCACTGCAGAAACTAAGAGCCGTTCACCTCCCAGACCTAAAAGACCAATCCAACACCATCTCCACAGCACCCGAGCCGTTCAGAAGTCGCATTAATTAAGCAGGAGCCACTCTTACGGCTTCATCGTCTCGAGGCCAAGAGCACTGACCTTTGGAGGACCTCTTCCAGTGTCGAACAAGTCACGCAGAAAGCACGCCAAGCGGCCACGAGGGAATATGAACACTTCGCAACAAATTTGCGGTCGGTGACACCTGAGTAACGGGAACCGCCACTCCAACGAGAGCAGGGCGGCGTGCGTGCTTCGGGAGTGATTCCTCGGCGACGGCTCTTTCCGCATCGCAAGGCGCGTCAATTGCTACCCAGAAATTGGAGTTCTCCGGCACCGATGTTGCGTCACGTAACCCACAAGTTAAATGCGTTCGTTATTTGCGGGTCAATTGGATTTAGTCTCTCTCTCTCTCTCTCCCTTATATATATATATATATATATATATATATATATATAGAGAGAGAGAGAGAGAGAGAGAGAGAGAGAGAAAGAGAGGGGGTAAACTCCGACACCGTACGACCGATCTCCATGAAAGTTGGCACTTCTAGGTATTTTTTCACCGAGAAGGTTTATGAACGGTTAATTCTGTTGTAAATCTACTACATGGCGCTGTAGAACAAAACAAAATATTCACGTCAAATTCAACCCGTAAAGCACACTACAGCATTTTGAAACTATATCGTTAAGTAACTACTAAACGATAGGGCCTTAAAACTAAAATTTTGAGGCTAAAGCCCTCAAAGAAACGTGTCTCACACCGTAATTCACAGGATGAGCTCTTCTTGAACATTCTATTACATTTTTGCTGGTCCGGCTCTTCCCGACATTACTTTACCTGATCAGAAGTGCACAATCTGCAATTAAATGTGAATGAGAGGGGCAGAGAGCGGCAGAGACAGACAGGGACAGGGTGAGGGAAGGAGGGAGAAACGGTGAGAAACGGTGATGGGAGGGGAAAGAGGGAGATGAAGGGCAGAACAACGTCTGCTGAGTTTCCCTAGTAAGTTCTATATTGCCAAGATTCCGTTGTTAAGAAGTTGTAGGTTTTTGAAAATGATCGAATTCATTCCAATATGAGCGGCTGTGTCAACTCTGTAGTATTACCTACATTTCATATTGTAATTACAAAATGAAATATTCTAGCACCAAGAGACCAATCATTGTTGATGAAATGTTAGAATAATGAGATAAACGTGATTTACTAAAGAAGAAGAGGTAAGTTTTTCACTAAGTCAATCCAAAAGTCCAAACATTTATAAAAATATTAACTATTACAATTAGTAGAAATTACAAAACAGTTCAACCGCAAATCATTACATGATATATTTAAATTTGAATGATAAGATGCCTTTGTCTTATCCATCCTTACTAATTATGAGTCAGCCAAACAGGAAGAATATTAACATGTTCTAAAATGTTTGAAAAGCCCATGTTGTTGCATATAGTCATGAATAGAAATGAATAGTTTTAAATAATAGGGGTTGATATTGAATCCCCGAATTTTCTATACAACTATTAATGCCATCAATATCACAAAATTGGAGTTAATCAATTTTAGAAAAAGGCTGATACTTTGCATCATCCCTGCTCAGAAACATTTGAAGACCTTGGAGCAATAACCTGCTATGCCACATTTGTGATGAAACTGATATGGTATTGTATTTCGACAACCCGTAGATGTATCTAAAGGGTTTTTATTTCAAAGATTCGCCGCAAGATGGCAGTGCAATTCATAAATTAATGTTCTCCAGAGTGTAGAACACAATGTCTAAATCTTCACTTGCTTTTTTCTGAAAACTTACGTACAGTGGCATACCATGAAGCCCCGAGGTCTTCATTTCTGTGGTCACGGGGTAAAAGTTCTTAAGTCAAAAATCTTAGTTTGGAGAAGACAAGCGTTAGATTATTGAGCCAACGCTTTTTCCTAAGCTCAACACTATTTCCCAACGCTTTTTACTCGTTAAGGAAGCAACATTTCAATTCGGTCCTTTTACAAAAATAAAATATAGATACTTAACTGGTTGTTTTAGTACTTAACTCAATTTCGCCAAAAACTGATTTAAGTTGTTTGGCTTTTCGAACATTTTAGAACATGTTCATTTTCTTCCTGTTTGGTTGAGGGGAACTTTTTACCATCTTATCGGGAGGGGGGACCCTTTCATATTGTACTTTTACCCCGTGACCCCCGTTTACCAGATTTATACGTTGACATAGGCTTGGTGTCTGCACGTCCGCCTGCATTTCCGTCCGAGTCACCCTTCTCGAAAATCCGTCTGCCGGCGCCGCCGCCTGCATTCCTTCCCGATGGCATTCCTTGCGGCGGGGACGGTCACATCCTGCGTCATTGCGCCGTAACGACATTGGATCGTAAACCGTGACCCGGTTCCTTTGGAGCACCGTTGGTCGCGATGGAGAGCGTCACTCGCGGTTATCGCCTCACTTTTCTTTTCTGCGACCGCGTGGCGCCGAGCCGCTCGGCCGGCGGCGGGGACCACGACACCCGCGCTTCTTGAGATCCGTTCGAAATAGCGTATTGTTTAAAGACGTGCTTGATTTCTTGACCTCTGTTGATAATTAAAATGGTAATGTGGTAACTAAAAAAATGGTATGTAATAATACAATTTATTTATATATACTATGAATTTGTGAAATGGTCTAGTAGGTATTAGTTTAAGCAATCTTTGTACTTAAGGTGTGTTTATAAAAAAAATCTGTTTGTTTGTAGCCCTGATGAAGACTTAATAAAAGCCGAAACGTTGGCAGTTTAAAATGGTGGTGTTTAATGACCTACATTCAATAATCGGTCAATAACATTGTTTGAAGAGTAACAAAATTTATTTTATGGTAATTTGAGAGCAACAAAAGAGCGACAAACTCCCATGTAATAATTATTTTCTTATTTATCTGTGTAGTTTCTTGGTTTTCTTGTTTTGGGGATGCTAAGTTGATATTAAGTTAGCAGCACTTGTTATAGCAGTGTCAAATGAAGAGCGACAATTTTTTTGCGTAACAAATTAGCTACAAATTTGGAGATTAATTGCAATTTTTTTGACAACTTTGCGATTCTAACTTTACGGAGCCGCTCACGTGGGGAGCGAAGAGCACTCACCACTTTCCACCCCAATTCCTTCCAACCTGTCCCTCCCCAGCCTTTTCCAACCCTTTCTTCCACCGTCCAAAAGACCATTCATAAAATAACCCACCTCACCCAAAGCTAATGAACCCATCTATTTCACACAGCTCCCCAATCCTCGCCCTTGTGCGAGGGAGTGGGGGCTAAGAGATGCAGCTATGACGACCCAGTGCACCAGACCTGGCTGAAGAGACCCTACTGACAGGCAGGGGGCAGGCAGCCTCAAGGGAACACCCTGGAAGCGACTCCACAAACACCTTTGAAATCCGCACTCTCCACCCGCTTACGACGCGCCGACGAAGGCCGGCAAAAGCTTCCCGATGTCGAGATTGTTTTTGCCCTCAACTGACTCAGAACGCGGCGCATCCCCCACTGACTCATTTGAACGATTGGTCACGAGTGACTCCGCGCTCGAGTGATTCCAACTATGCGGTCGCCCGCCGCAGCCGCCTGAGCAGCGCGTCACGCGCCGAGCACACAACAGGTGCATTGCCCAATGGACCGGACGACCGCACAACGGTCTCGCGGTGGCTCTGGCAGCAGTTTCAACAATCGGACATTCGGTGAAACAATAATTCGACGTCCTCTATTGTCATTGTAATAATTATTATTCTCTAAATTCACGACAAAGACGTTATACTTGGGTTATTTCTTGGTGCGAGGGGGCATGTCTTCACGATGGACTATCTCACGGTATTTCGTGTCGTTCTGGATCGTCCCGCAAGGAGTCGCATGATAGCGATTGTATTGGGCAGTGCTGGCGATCATGAGACTCCTAGCGGCATAACCGAGAACGACGCGAAATACCGTGAGATATTTCATCGTGAAGACATGTCCCTACGCGCAAAGAAATAAAAACTCAAATATAGGTCCCGGTTAAATATAAAATCCACTTCAGGTGACAACCAGAGTTTCTTAAGGAGCAGATGTAGTGACTATGGATACCTCTACAATGCGGCGACGAACGATGTTGTGAGCACGTCCCACATCAAGCTGGTCTCGATTTACAAATGTTCTATTAATTAATAATAATATTTTATTATTACATGTGGAGAATTATTATTATTATTATTATTATTATTATTATTATTACTTTTATTATTACCGTTACCAACATTCGCATCAGATTCGTATTCAATGGGTTGAACTGGAGCGTACTAGTACCCGACTTCAATAGTTCAATTTGTGATTAATCATGAGGCAAGCACCTAGAGTTTGGAAGCGATTGCGACCCTCAGAGACTAGAACTCTGTGGAAAACTTGGGAAGGGGATTGGTCTTTAAATTGGGTCCAAACCATTTTCGACTTATTTTTCTTCGTTGTTCTTTTTTAATCATTTTAATGTTACTACCTCACATACTACTTACGTAGTATGCGTAGTAACGTAATGCGCAGCAAACAAACGCCGATTATTCGACAGAGAAAGTCGTATTGAATGGCTCCGATACAGAATAAGTTGATATATCTTGTTCCAATATGTAATAAATTATTTCCTCTAACACGTTGCATCCAGAATACATGATATTGGAATCCATGTTCTGTGGCACGTTGATACCAAAAATTGGCATAAGCCAAAACGTCTCTAATTGTCTGACCGTCCGTGTCAGGGACTCTTCAATTTGAAATGGATACTTTGATTTTCCAGGGTATATGAAACTTTAACAATTTCAAAATGTTACCAAAATGGATACAATTTTTTTGTTTAATTTTTCCACCAGACAGAACAAAATACGCTTATGAAATGTCGTTATTGTTTTCGTTAAATTTACTAAATTTTCGAAATTTGCAAAAATTGTTCGGCTTCTTTCCACATCTGCAATATTACAGTTTTTAAACTGAATCTGTTGTAGAAATTCTTTAAATTGGTTTATTTACAATTTTTCAAAAATCTGAGTGGTTTTGGCGTAATATAAGTAATTTCTGAAAAATATTTCCTCAAAAACGGATGCATTGTCCCTAATTTTTTTCTAGAATAAAACAAACTACTGTTACGAATCTAATAAACCCAAAGTCCCCGCAACAGCATAAGCACAGATTGCGATCCTTTGTACCGCCAATTCAACTGCAGCTGTATGGCCACTGACGAAACTTCGCTGCCCATTAGCCTCTCTCTTGAGGTAATTTAAATGACAATTTGAGTGCAACACTACGCAAATATATTATTCGTGAATTTATGTAACCAGAATCAATCGGCAAATATTACATTCTCCGCTTTCGCGAATATCTTGTTCCTTACAAAGGAACCACTAATTAATTTTCGAAAGTACGTGCCCCAATGTTTCTCCAAACGTCCAATATCTTCAAGTCGGTACTAATTTAAAACCAGAATGTCACGTTAATATTCTCGGTCTACATTCATACGTCCATCAACTAGCAAACTCGACCCAGTCTCTACACAAAATTTGCGTCCACAGTAACTGACGCTAGATCCTTGCATTGCCTCTTTTCCAAGAGTTCTTACTACTTGAACAAATTTACTTTTTCATTTCACTACGGTTAAAAAAATGTCACATATCCCGTTTACAGTGAGCTCACTATATATTAGAAAACTACAATACAATTTCTGTTGATGTATTAGCGTTACATTAATTGCGTCCCCCCCAAGGCGCCACGATTGGGAATGAGTTTTATAAGTGATGGCTGAGATGTGTTAATTGGACAGAAATGGCGGTATTACAATTTTACGTAGCAGTTACTAATGCGAGAAAGTACCTGCTGTTCTAGCCCCACTAGTTTCATTTTAAAAAAAGCTGAAATAAAAATGTATGATTATCTGTGAGTGGAATAGTGGTTGTGATGAGTGTTGTTGTTAGTGATTTTGATCATAGAAATTATAAAGTAAATTGATTAGGCAAAGGGACGAGGTCACATTTCGTATTGAAAGTAATCACTATTTCTCGATTAAATTTATTCACACAGGTTTTGGAAATACGAGTTTTTACTCAGGCACTTAATTCTAATTGACATGATCCAAAGAATGCGAGTTTTTTTCCTGGTCATTTCGTCACGTATGTCACTAAGATACTCCCACACATTTGAATACGTGTATCGACGTCTCCACCTGCTCCACGCCTACAAGAGCATTTGCTCGCTCAGGCGAACCGCTCGGCCTGATAGTCGCCCACGACAGGCTTCGCGGCGCACGCCGACCTCCCCTACAGCTCTCGGCGAATTTTACGAGGCGCTCCCTGAGCCCTGGCGCCCCGCCCATGCCCCGCCCTGGCTGACCCGCCCGCGACCTCTCGCTGCCTCACAGGACCTCGCAGTTCGCCTCCCCCCACCTGCCCCGGTCCCGCTCGCCTCTTAACCATTTCCTCTTCCTCCTCCCGCCCCATTTTTATTTGTTATTTAAGGTCGCATCAACATCTAGGTCATTAGCGACCAGTATTGGATTTAACGTTATGGTAACTGCAGATGACATGATACGGTGATGATAGGGGTGAAAGGACGAACACAAATACAACCATGCCCGATGTGGGAATCGAACCCGCGATCCTTCGGTCCGAGATCGCTACTGTCTAAGCCCGGCCCTTGTCCACAACGAAAGACGACTCTAAACTCACGAATGTAGAGCTCTTTAAAAATGAATTACACTTCGGTCAGATGTATTCAGTCATACAGACCGTACTCTCTACAGACAACCATTAGCTTTGCAGCATCTTGTAAACTCACAAAAACTTTTTAATTGCTTCATTTCATTAATTGTAGGCATCTTCAGTCATTAGATTTTATCCTAAGATGTGTAGACACCTGTAATCTTAAACAATACCTTTCTCTTTGATATAATTAAATAAGTTACGGCAATAATTATTTATGGCACCACTTCCTTATAACAGATTATATATCTTGGGAGAAGCAATTGGATCTTGATCAATGCTTTTCATTTTATTTCTTTCAACATCTGTATTTTCAATGCACGTACAGCAATAGAACAACTTTTCAAGCAAAATCAGTTTACGATGTACTTGTAACTAGCACATTTCTTACAGATAATTCTGGAACTAAAGTTTATTGACATTTTGACGTGAAAAGCTATTAACAATTTATTTTACCATGACTGAATCATGTCTTGACGTTATGACGACTCAAAAGGTGTTAACGCACGGATTCTGAATGCTTTCGTACTCACTCGGCAAGAGCAACAGTAAATAAGAGATGTACGTCATTAGTGTTCGTCATTTCCCAGTGACATGTTATAAGCGACCTTCCCCAAATTCGTCATCAAGATTATGTACTCACTGAGTTTCTGGTTTTCGTGTTGTTCGAAATTATGAAATAGTATAGATAAATGATGACCATAGAGACTTACACTGCACATCAAAATATTGGTAACAAGTGAAGAATTTCTCCATTGTAGTCTTTCCTCATTTGTTTCTAATACTCTCTTCATTCACTCTCGGTCGTAAGCACCAATCTTGGAACAAACACGAATTTCGACTGTGGCTCTTGCGAAGTATCGTGCGTAGGAAGAAGTACAGGCAAACACGTAGGAGAAGGCGAAATACAGGCGTGATGTACGCCTAGGGGAAGTGGAGAAAAAGTTGCAGGCATGTGTGGCGTAGGTGGAGATGATGGCGGCGGCTGAGAGGGGCACAACGACGGGAGTGATGGAGGAGGCAACAGTGGTAACGGAGTAGTTAACGGACGGAGTTGGCGACGCCGACAGGGATGGAGATGGAGACGGCGGTGGCAGCGGCAGAGAGGGAAACAGAGAAAGGAGGGACGGGAAAGCAACAACGGTGAAGGAGGAAGCAATGATGGTCACTGGTTAGCGGCGATGGAGTTGGCGATGGCGGCGACGTTGGTAGTGGCGGTGGCGGTGGCGGTGGCGGTGGCGGTGGCGGTGGCGGTGGCGGTGGCGGTGGCGGTGGTGGCGGCGGTGGCGGTGGTGGCGGTGGCGGTGGCGGTGGCGTTGGAGGCGGCGTTGGCGGCGTTGGCGGCGACGTAGGCGGTTCCGCGCAATCGCGCAGCCTTGAGGAGCGTCGGCCAGGCCTTATATCGTGAACAGAGTGGTTTTATCTGTCCATAAACAACGCGACGTCCTTAGCGGCTCCGTCTGAGCGGATTCCTTGTGGTGCAGCCGCGCTCCACGGCCGGTGAGCGCACGCGCGTGCTCGCCCTGCCCTGTGCACGCCGCCAAAGAAGCAAGGCTTCCAGACGACGTCCTCTGAACGCGTCTACTACAGTTTAGGAGTTAAGTTAGAGCGGACGGTAGCAAAATGAACAGGGTGTTTACGATTAAAACGAAGGCAATCAGAATGTGCGTTTTGTAGAAACTTTGTATGAGTGAAGAACTACCTTGAGTTTTTAAACACACAGGGAAACCTTTTTGGAAACATTATAAACAAAACTTCACGTAAAAAAGGAAATGAAGATCTTAGGGCCATAACATGCTATGCCAGATTTCTGACCATATTGAGATATTAGTATATTTCGATGACTCATAGATGTATCTAGATGGGTTTTTTTATTTTAAAGATGTGTCGCAAGATGGCAGTGTAATTCATAAATTAATATTATTTATCCCAACGTGTCGAATGCAATGTCAAAACCTTTACTTGCCTTTTTCTCGAAACTTACGCATATTGGCATAGCATAATACTTCCCCGAGGTCTTTAAATATAATCACCATCTTGATGTCACTACAATTTTAGGCGATCAGAATAATAACGGCAGATCCCAACCGCATACCTATCGTGAGCTGAAATAGGAAATGCAATGGGATATGGCAAAACCCACCTTCAAAAGATTGTTCGGAATGAACCTGAACGTGAACGAAAAGAGAAAAAGTCCTTTTTCTCGAAACAAACTTCGGTTGGGATCTACCCTAATTGCTCCGAGAACCTCATTGATAACATGTGGGCCCATGCGACCTCCTGCAACCTTGTCCACCCCTCCAATTGCGCCTCTTTCTCCCTGAGCCCCATCCCCGCTCTGGCCCTCACCCGCCTCCACCCCACTCGTCCCCGCCCCGCCCCCGTAATTGGGGCCGCGAGCGTGGGCGGGTGGCGCGTGACCGAAACAACAGCGGCCGGATCCCGTTAGGGCCAGGGCCGCGCGCCGGTGTTTTCGCTGGCCGAGGCTTATGCTCATAACGCAGCCGCAGCGCCCCCGGCTCCACTCCGCGCCGCCCCGCCCGCGCCGCCCCGCGCCGCCCCGCGCCGCCACCAAACAAATATTATTCCAGCATTTCCAATCTACTTTCAGCTCAGCGTTTACGTGTGAAGATTCCTTTAAATCTCTCACGGAATTTGAATCAATGAAAAAATCGTCATCAATAGAAGTGTAATAGACGCCATGACCACTTTCCCTAAAAGTAACATTTTTAACAGAATGATTAATCTTTCGATCTTTGAGCCGATTCGAACTAACGGAGACAGATTCGCAGTAGTCTTGTTCATGTCAATGGATTGATTGATGGGTCTCGGTACGTCAACCGCTCTGGTAATTGGTCCCATTAGTGTAGTGAATTTTTTTTTTATTTCGGAAGTGGCGGTGTTCAATTTCCTCCTCTTGATGGCGATATCCAGTTCCTACTTCCATATCTCTCGCAAGCAGACGCTTGCGAGAGATTTTCCGTGCCAATATCTCTTCCAGCGTGGCGTCTCCCCAGCAGGAACAAGCTCCAAACTCCAGAGTAGTCATCTGATGTGTGTGGTAGTGTTGTGCAGGTAAGTGACGAGGAGAGGATAGCAAAAGCACAACGAATGAAAAGATCGCGCGCGGTATGTGGCCCGTTCTTTAGGATATTGCTCCGGCATTCGCCTAATATTGATCGTAGAAACCACGGAAAATAATCGATCGAAATTTCCAGCCACTACAATTCTCCTACAGGCAGCGGTAGAATTCAATCTAGCTATTCGCTAGAGTCGAAAATTTGCCAAAGTCGGGATTCGAATCCTAGATACTCCCTGTCAGAACCGCTGCAGACATCTCTGAGCTAACACACCCGGTTTTATATCAGTGGAGTATCGTTTTTTAATAGAGCGTCTGACTTTCAAAATCGTTTTAAAACTTGTACACAGAATATTTTTTCATAACCAAGTAATCAATTTTTTATCTAGCTATTTATAAAAAAATGAACTGTCTGCATTAATAATAGATTTGCCAAATGTTGCAACAGTAATGAAATATCTCTTTGTCAATTTTTTTTATTTTCATAAACATTACAATCTAGTCTTGTAGACTAATCAGCAATTTTCTTTTGACCTAAACTACTATGAAATAAAATTTGTTTTAAGAGCTAGCCCATTGGCGTCTTTTTAGTTTCAAATTGAAATACAAAACACGCATTTTTGTGTTTGTATTTACTCTGGTATTTTAGTTCTTAGTTCTTAAGACACTTTGTCACCTCACTTTACACTAGTTCGAAAGGTTTACACTAGTTTCAAGAAACTTTGTCAAAATATGAAATACGTTTTGTGCATCACACATCACCAGTGAATTTCCATTTAATTATTTTTCCAGAGAAAGTGATTTCGAACTTGTACAAATAAATAGATAAAAATCAAATTCTTTGTATTTAATAACTAATATGAAGTCTTTTGAACAGTACATTACATTTCAAATAATTCATAACCTAAAATTTTTATTTTACTTTTGATTGGCAAGACTTTTAGCAAAATGTTTTTTAGGCTACATTTAATAAAGCCATTTTTGGACCTGAAAGCAGTCAATGTTTCCATTCTTGGCCTAATGTGTCCTCCTCGTCAGTTATAATAAACTTATTTGTAACTGTTGAAATTGATTTCTGGTAAACTGTTTGTCTAGAGTGAAGTGTTTCGGGCGTTTGGAGTATTTCGTATTTGCGCAAAGACCGTAATTAATGTTCAAATCGGCAATTGAGTAAATGTGTTTACCCACACATGGGGGTTATTTCATTACAGAGAATGACCGAATAGAAATACTATTGATGCGTCGAGGGTACTTTGTTCAATCATCCGCGCATTATGGATAAAAATGTCGGTCATTGATCTAATTGGGTATTCGAGAATAACACATGATAATTCGTCTAAAATCATCATTCATAATTTCATGTTGTCAGACGTGGTATTAGCTATAAAAAATAATGGCATATTTATCGTACATGTTTACTAGGATGGTCTTTACTACTCTACTGTTGGAAGCTTTTGCACATCCCCTCCTATATTTAAAATATAAAATGTCCTGTAATATTTATTGAATATTCGAAAAATAGACGTAGATGTTTATGATGGATTCAGTCAAAATATATTAAACACTCCCGATATAGTTTTCTTAGAAACTAAAAATGGATATAATTCATCTAAACAAAATATATTAAATGACATTGAATACGTTGCATGATTAAATGAGAATCTGTGGAAGAAAGTATTAAGAAAAAAGTAAAAGATAACGAATAACAGTTTCAAATTAAAGATTATCTTAAAGACAATCGAGACGAAAAGAACAAAGAGGAATATGATCAAGAATGAGTTAATGATTAAAAAATATGGAAGATAAGCCACGGAAGTAAAAAGATGCACTATCTAGTGGTGCTAAAACAGCACGTACTTTCTTGGTATAATTCCACGCAAAATAACGCGAAAAGTACTCAAATTTTCGAAAAACTGTACACGATATTCTTTCAAAATCTTGAAGGAACAGATTTCATTAAGGGGAAAATCGCTATCTTTAATATTTTAGTTATAATAAAACTCTGAAATAATTTTGAACATTTTGAACTTTTGAAATTTTCAAAAAATCAGAATTTTTAACGAAAATGAGACCTGCGCCATTCTCTTAAACACATTGTCCTTCACACAACCCAACAATAAAATACAATTAAAATCGAGGGAGCCACTTTTTTGAAAATGTCCAAGGGGCTTCATGTAAAGTACCCCCAACATTGAAATGCAAGGGTCCGCTTCATAAGCCAGATCGATTGGGGAATATCAATTTTGGAGAAAATCGTCTGAACGGTTTTGCCGCTAGCGTTGTTCACAGACGGACAGACAGACAGACGGACGGACAGACAGAGAGATAGACCGACATTTTGCGGTCATTCGATTTTTCGATATCAAGGATCCACTAAACATGGATTCTGGCTACACTACGTGTTATAGTTTTCTTTCTGAATTTAGCAACTGGATTTATCCACTTTTGGCCCTGTAATAAGTGTTTTTCTGCCGAAAATTCGCCGTTTTTTCATGCAGAATTATCAAACTGTCTCTCTATAGCGTAAGCGGTAACGAGAAAGTAAAAAGTAGGACAATAGAATGGTGTAAATTTGCATATGATGAGTGATAGGGTTAGGAGTTAAACCACTCCCGAGGTTTTTGAAGTAAATACATTATAATTTGAACAATAATTTAATTTAATTAAATATGAGGAAAACAATTAATGGAATTTGATATTACAGAAATTAATATTTTTTTAAGATAATTTCAGTTTAAGATAATTAGATTTCTCAATTTACCCATAAATTGCTACGTACACCAAATATAAATACTGAAACTACACTTAATAGATATCGAGATTCTGGATCAATTTTGGAAAATGCGACGTTTTTTAAGGAAGAAAATTTTCAATTGCTATTACGTTTTTGAGTATCTGCTAGAGTTAATATTTTGAAACAATACCCACTTGAAACTCAAACGTTAAAAAAAGGAATCCATACGAGCCGCAGATACAAAAAGTTTGCAAGAGATTTGAGAAGTTTGTTTACAAAGGGTACCCTCGTACTCACTTCCCCGTTTGTTCGGTACATAGGAAAAACAACTCTTGTATGTTGTATATTGAATATATATGTATGTATATTGAAAAATAAATTAGTTAACAAGTTAAGAAGACATAAAAATTCTACACATGCAATTTATGAGTATCACAATATAAAATAGGTGTGCATAGCACCAGAAATAACGAAGTAAAATAATTTAAACTTTCATGCATCTGGTGCTGCGGAGAACGAGCAAAAATTGGTGTGCTGAACTACCTAACCCATGTCTTCTCAACATAGTACTATTTACACCAAGCTTAAGGGGATTTGCCCATGAATAGCAGGGAAAAGTGCCATTTGTATTGCCCTGCTGCTCCATCACTGAAATTTCTTTTTCGGAAACTTTTTATTGTAAATAATCAATATGTTTCTTCTGAAAAACATGCCCAACTGCACAGTCATGAGTTAAATGTGATCTGATATTATTGACAAAACTTCGAGAAATAACGGTTTCGCAATTTTTTAAAGGTCGCATCAACTACTCGGTCATTAGCGACGACTGTTGGATTTAACTTTATGATATGAGGATGCAACGATATGGTGATGATAGGGGGTGAAAGGACGGAACACATGCAACCATGCCCGAGGCGGGACTCGAACCCGCGATCCCTTAATCCGAGACCACTATTGCACTATTGCCTTTTCACAATTTTTGTGATCAATAAGAAACAGATTTATTGTGGGGTATGAATAACCCTAATGAGAGCAATTTAAGGCAACTTTTGTTCCTTGGCGCCCTGCGGGAGCAGAGCAACGTATGCGCATTGGTTGCTTCTGGGCAGCACAAGTGCAGTCTTGAGGCCAACGCTCCAGTGAATATATTATACCGGCAGGTGGCGTTCCCCCTCCGCTGGATGGTGCGATCCGATGCCGATCTATACGTCGGCTTGCGGGGATTTCCCCTGCAGGTATGTCAGGCAGCGAGGCACTGCGCTAACCCACACAAACTATAAACTCCTGTCTGGACGCCTGGCATGTGTGGTAGTGTAGCGCCTGGTATGTGTGTTAGTGTAAATATTTAAAAGTAAGGGAGTGAGGAAAGGACCAGAAAGATGAAGGAAAGATCGCGCGGTCCGTGGCCCGTTTATTAACATACTGCTCTGGCATTCGCCTGGTGCTGATCGGAGAAACCACGGAAAACTACCGCTCAGAGCAGCCGGCCCCTATAATTCTCCTCCAGACATTTGACTGAATTGGACCAAGCTAATAGTTAGTGCTGGAAATTTGCCACCGGCGGGACTAAAACCCCAGGGCCTCCCAGAATCGACGGGACTGCGGCAATGCTCGCTCCGAGCTATCGCGGCCGGAGCGCGCGCGAAGGCGTAGCGTGCATTCGCCGCGCCGCCACTCGAATGTTTTTGGGGCCTCGTGCCCCGACGCAACTTCTTCCGCGCTGGGACCTGCGCTCCGCCGTTATAATTGGTCCGCTAGGTCGGCAAGTATTCGGAAAATATAGGGAACGAATCCTCGAGAAGACCTCTTGGCTTTTCTTCTCGCACGACAACCAGCCAATAACTCTTTTTCGATTTATCTGCCTGTGAGCGCGTTCAGAGGAACAACGATATTTCGACGAACTTAGTTAACAGAAGTCAATTTTAAATGTATTGAGGCATTTTCTTTTTAATTGAGTGAAAGTTTATTAATGTATAATAAAAAGAAAGAAGAAGTTGTTTCAAACAAAAGCTACATACAATTTTCCAGAAACACACCAATTATATAACAAATTATCAGTCAATATTTATTATAGTTCCTTTTTGTTTCTTTCCGGACTTACTAAATAAGTTACTTGCTTCCTAGAAAATATTTTTTAAATTTAATCGTGCGTAATACTTCATTGAGGCGAATACTGTATATTCGCGAATACTAAATCAATACTGTTATCTTTCAGCCTGCCGCGAAGATGGGTTGAAGCAACTTTCCCCAATACTGAATCTGTAACAACTTAACTATATATAACACAAGCGTTTTGAGTGTTTAAAAAATCACTTTATGTATTAGCAAATAAAAAATAAATGAGGGCAAATGAACGTAATTGTAAAAGCAAATGAACGTAAATGAACAATGCAGACACGAACAATCGCAGTATTCTCACATCCCCCAAGACGAGTCATTTGTACCCGTGGAAAAGAAAAGAGGAGGAGAGGCAGAGGGGGCAGAAGCCCTAGATTTGTCGACATCACCATTGCGCAGAATCGGAATTAATTCTTCCGATAATTGAAATGCCTTCCCTTCCGCCTCGCCCGCTCCGAACGCAGTCCACTGCTGTCGGCGATGGGTCTCCTCGACCGTGAACGACCGCGGACGGTGTTTGTCCTAATTGGGATCTGCGCGCCACGACTCCACCACCGCCCCGTGCACAACAATGACCCCCTCCCCGCGCCGCGCCTCATTTATTGTATTTAATTCGAAAGTGTCCGCAGACACCGTCGCGACGAACTTAAAGAGAAGGAATTCGAAACAGTTGTTGGTTGTTTTTGTTGTCACTTGGGTCCTTGGTCGTTGTCACTTGCGTCTTTGTAGTCGATTTTATGTTGCTACTTACGACAGTCGATGTTATGCGACTGCAAGGCTCCAAGGAAGAGGCCATCCGTACTTAGTATTTTTCTATTCACATACTGCTTTATGGAACAGCAACTTTTTTGATATCATAGTATGTAAAGAAACGTAATGTATATACGAGTATAATGTACAATGTTATTGTACCATTCGTAAAGACTGTTTTTGTTATATTCAATTTATTACAGTGTTATAGGAGGGTTGGTTGTTCGTGAATAATTGGCGTGAACCTTTTAAGAAACTCATTCGGTGGTTTTGCGCAGCAGTATTTGGGTTGCTGCAAGCCACGAGTTTGCAAAAAGGAAACAATTTCAGTGCTCAAAAACAAGACTGAAAGACCGTGAATTAATATATATTGAGGTAAATTTGTAGCTATTTGTGGGAAACGATGTGAACAAGATACAACCAACATTTTTATAAGTGAATCCTCAACAAAATATTTCGTTTCAAATATTTAGTCTATTATTTTTCTGATTCAATTACGTGCAAGCATTCCGAGTATGAAATTCGGTTCATTTGCAACAGGCCTGCTCAACCCAATGGCTCCGGTGCTGGCTACTACGAGGCGACCCAGGCGAGCGAGCCCAGAACTTCTGTTCGCGAGCTGCGATGTGACGAGTAGGGGATGGACAGGGCAGGGGAAACACTTTCGGGAGGGAAGTCGAGGTGATTGAACGCTCATCGGTAGATATCGGTTGTTAAGGCACTAAAACACGTTTTAGGTGCCTAAAAAGACACTAAGATGTTTTAAATATGCACAAAAAAGTCAATAAAAATTTAAAATTGGAGGGAAGAAAGCACTAATATATTTCACTGCAGTTGCACCTAAAATTAGCCAATATCAAAAAACAATCTGACAAGCCGACAGAATGAAGACGCACCTCACGCCCGTCAGAGATAAGGTTCTAATGATCGGCCTATACTGCGCACTTCCCAGAAGAACATTTGGCTCGGAAAAATATCCATGTTGGAAGTCAGGATCAACGCCTTGTCCTCCGACATACGAGTGCTTTGAATACGTCGCGAATCTGTGCTCAGCGATCACCTAAACACCCACTGCTCAACCAAGTGCCCAGAGCCCACCGCTTTCTTTTTTTTGTGTGTGTGGGGGATACAATAATTGCCTTTAAATAGTTTCACTAACATAAAATAGGCATCCATTGTCAACTGATCAGCCATCGGCTCCGAAGCCCTTGACACAGCGAACATCAATTCCCATCGCTTTCCGGTCATCGGTATGCGCGCGCACATGCAAGTCGGCGGAAATAGAATTAGAAAACGATATAATAGGTTTATCGATTTTAAGACCAATAATAGCGATATTGGACTTTCAAATCCTTTTGCTGTGGACATCCTTTAAGTCAGAGTGAAGTTGCATATTTGCAGACTGCCAAGCAAGTTAAAAAACCTATATGCAAACACATGAAAGTGTGTTATTATTTGAATTAGTAATATAATTCTTAAAAAATATTATGAATGATTTATATTTAAAAACGTACGAAGCATATGTAAGTTTAATATAAAAAGAGAAAACGGCTTATTCAGTATATCAGTGGGGTAGGATCAAACAGAAACTTTATTTCAAATTGAAATAATTATACAAATATACTTTATTTCGCTTTTTTACTGACTTAACCGACTAGAAGATTTATTTAAAAACCAACAGTGCTTGAATAACTGATAAAATGTGTATGTTTGTTTACATAAAAATTAATATTGAAGTTTGTATAATTAAGAAAATGACCAAATGAAATGCTGACGCGTTTGTTGCTCCCCTCAGTGAGAACTTGTTATCAGGTATGCCATATACAGGTTGGAGGACCTAAGTTGTCCACAGCAAATATCTTGCAAAGGGTTCGAGGTATCGAGATGCTATTTGCCCCATGTTGTTGCAAATGATGGGGCAAATAACATATTTAGTTTTCTTGCTTGTAACGTATGTTGACCTCGCTGATATCGCATTAGAAAACCTCGTAATCGACGAACATTCTCGCTTTCAGACAAGGTCGACTCACGAATACGATATCAGCAACGTCAGCTGTCCTTGCGCGCTACAGCGTAGCATTTACCAAGTTCTAATTGCACTGTTTTTTTGCAACAAATAACTTTCAAATATTAACAATATTTATATCATTGCATTGCATTTTGAAAGATCTTTACAATGATAGAGAAAAAAAATATATACTTCCATTTAAAAAATCAAAGTTGTGTTAATATCTCTAAAGTTACATACGTTACAAACAAGAAAGCGAAATATGCTATTTGCCCTATCATTTGCAACATGGCGCAAATAGCATCTCGATACCTCGAACCGTTTTCAAGATATTTGCTGTGAACAACTTAGGTGTTCCACCCTATATATATATATATATATATATATATATATATATATATATATATACGACGCGTTCAAATCATTCTGAAGGTCATTCGCTTCCCTTTCGTCAATAGGCGCTGTCTACCCAGTATTCAGTGTGAACCTTCCAGCCCCACCACAAGCGACTCCTCTCTCCGCGATAACCCCCGTCTCGGCTCGGAGCTCCGCTTGCAGCAAAGGCGAGCGCTCGCGACCGCCTTTTTCTATTGTTTATTTTTATTTTTTTTTGTGGTGCAGTGGATTAACCACTTTACAGAGCAGTTACAGAGGATTTTTTCACACATAGCATATACGAGTCAGGAGGAAAGCTTTGCTAGGACAGGAGCATGTGCTTTGAGAGGTGATACTACTGGTGATTCTGAACAAAAAACTTCTAATAAACGTATACCCTTTTCTTAACAGTTTCAGGGTAAACTGATCCAGTTGTATTGGATATCCGTCTTAATGGAGAACGGTATCTTGATTTTCTTCAAAATGTGTTACCAGAATACGTGGAGTGTATCCCTGCGGCAATACAAACTCGTATGTACTTTCAGTATGGCGGAGATCCTGCACATTCCGTACGGCAAGTGTCACAGTATCTCGACGAAACGTATCCCGGTCGTTGGATTGGTAGTCATGGAGTCATTGCTTGGCTACCGAGGTCACCCGATCTTACTCCATTGGATTATTGTTTGTGGGGCTGGCTTAAGAGCGAAGTCAACAAGCTCAGAGTGGACACAAGAGAGGAACTGCTCGCTCGTATTTTAGATGCTTGCGCTCAAGTAAAGGAACGCAGAAATGGGCTCAGATCACCTGTCTACAAGAGCAGCAAAATGCATTGAAGTTGACGGTCGATTGTTTGAGCATCTTTTGTGAGAAAACTTACACCATTAAACAAACCATAACATAACAGTATTTTCATTTACTGTCACCTGCACTTTTGCCGTTCCTAGTTGTTGTCATTCGTTTACACTGAAACGGTTAAGAAAGCAAGTACCTTTCCTCGTGACTCACCTGTATATTCAATGTTTAAATTATTACAAATAAGGAGGGAGTCCCCCCCCTGTGATCGTCTTCAACCATCTAGCAGTGCGGAATTGGATTCACATTTTAGTTATTTGGAAACATTTTAATGCATAAATTAGAGTAGGAATGTAGGAGTTGTATAGTATTGGTTTAAAGTGGGCGAAATTTGTCCTTGCAAAGTCTGGAGCGGATTCTTGTTTGTAGAGCGACATCGCGACCATCCGAGGCGAGTTGTGCAGGTCTAATTTACGGAATACAACATACTTGGTGAAATGAGTGCAATTAAATATAGGAGCAAATTTGTTTTAAAAGCAACATCGCTGCATGAATAATCTTTATAGCGAGAAAATCAACATTACAACGAAAATATATAATAAACATGATACTTGCATACATTTTTTATACATATTAAACACATGTTATGGAATGATTCTTGAGAGTAGGTCATTGACTTACTCTCAAGAATCATTCCATAATATTATTAATAGAGGTCAAGAAATCAAGCACGATTGAACACATGGTAGTGTAGTAAATGATTTCTTTTAACATTCGGAAAAAGAGTACACATTAATCGAAGAGTGTACACTAAAATGGGACACTGCGATTAAATAACCCATGCTCTAACACTAAGTTATGTCGCACGTTTAAAGAAAAAAAGCAATTATTTAGCTATGAACCATTTGTTTTGTTAAATACATTAGAATATTGTAAATCCATAATGACAATCCTCCAAAATGACAAACTTCGCGTCTTCACAGCAGACTGCGGCTTCAAACATTTTAGAAGAACTTGTTTAAATTTTACATTTATTATCTTTGTATATCGTACTACTCACACCATTCATATTCGTTTTATTTGTCCACTACGTCCGCGCGGACTTTGAGATTTATATTCTTCACACGATAAACTGTCCCCCTGAGAGGAATAAAAGGAAGTAACTATGTCGAGCTTTGCACAAACGAGCAAAGATATGCCTAGCTTTGCTCATTTGTGAAATACTATGAAGTTACACATTTAAAAAAACCTGTATCTTATAAGGCATACGAAACTTTTTAATACGTCGCTTGAAACACTCAATTTTTTAGCATCATTGTGAATTTTTTACTTGGTGTCTCCAATTTCAGCCAAATTTCCAAACTGTGACAGCAATATAACGTATGTAATTAGCGTTGAGATCATGCCAAAGAGCAAAGACAGGTCGATTGCGAAGAGGCTGCACGCCGTGAACGAAACCTTCCATCTTGTCAACTGCAGCTGAAACTTCTCCATCTCCGTAGCGACGTCAGCGGGAACGCCCTCTATCAGCTGCAATCTCCCCAACAGAGCGGCGGTGCGGCGAGACTCGGACAAGGTCGTGCCGCAAGCCCAGCACAGCCCCACCATGCGCGAGAGATGGAACAACAGCGCTACGAAGAACTCCACGAAAGTCAACGTGACAACGGCGACAGACTCACCTGCTCCGTAGCGTTCTTGAACGAATGCTTTAACACCTGTCATACCGTACGTGTTTAATAGCATGTACCAAAACGTGAAAGAAATGTCGCAGAGATTCTGCACACTGAATGCATCATTTATTATTTTACACATTTCGCATAGATAAACGTGAGCACATCGCAATTGCTTAATAAGTGGCAGCAAATTTTCCTGTTTTTGAGGTATGACTTTTAAGCTGGGTGCATAGAAGCGTGTTTCAGAACCAAATATTAAATTTAGTGAAGGAACGAAGAATGAATTATCAGAGTGCTGTCTTTCGCTCGAAGTTCCTTTCTGCAGAATATCAAGACATTGTTCAGCAATTTGCGTATCGAAACAAGTTTTCATTTCTTTCAAAGAATCATTCACCTTCGTAAACCTAATCCTGAGGAGAATGACCACAGCAACAAATCTGCAGGTCAAAAACATGTCAAACGACGCAAAAACCAACCAGCACAGCAGCATATGCAACTGTCCTTGCAGAATACAGGAGATGAAATTTATTACCGCAACTGCCAAGAAAAACAGTATTAATTTGACGGCCATTTTCTTGACCTCCTTCCCCATTCTCTTGTACTCCGCTCTGGGGTTGGGGAAGACGAGCGCATCCAGCGCGGCAACCGCATGCAAGAGGTAGCGCAGGGCGCGGCGCTGGCGAGTCAGAATCGTCACGAGGCAGAGGGCGGTCTTGACGAGCGGCGCCGCCAGCTGCACGAGGAAGGGCACGAAGGCGGCGACGCGGCTGACGCCGCCCAGCGCGCCGGTCAGCACGTAGGTGTGCAGCGCCGTGGCCACCGCGCCCGCCAGCAGCAGGGCGGCGGCGCCGGCCGCGTGCCGCCGGCGCAACACCAGCCCGTCGGCGCCGCGGAACGCCCCGGGCGCCACGCCCACCGCCGCGCCCGCTCGCAGGAAGACGCGCGCCTCGCGGTGCAGCGCGCGCGCCAGCTCCGCAGCGCCGGCCATGCCGCCCCTCGGGGACCGGAGGCTCCCACAGAACGTTCTTATGGCAACAGTGACATCCTTGGGATTGTGCTCACAGCTTTTTCTCCCCCACCTTTTAAATTACTGCAATGTAAAATAAGGAATAAATATTACCTATTATTATTATTACTATTATTATTATTATTATTATTCCCCTAATTCACGACTAGAGATGTTATGAGTCTAAAATCTACTCCGGATTGCAACCAGCTTCCTAAGGAGTAGATCTAGAGACTATCGGTGCCTCGACAATACTTTGCGCAAAATGTGGGCTGTTCCAAATACACCAATAAAGCTCCAAATAAAACTCCGAAGCTGCAGCCATGCCGCCCCTCGGCCACGCAGGCGCCCAGGCGACAGTTAGGCTACACGCTCACACATCCTTGGGATGGAGCTCAGAGATTTTTACCACCTTTTAAATCACTGCACTGTAAAATATGGAATAAAGTTTACCTATTATTATTATTCCATTACATCACGACTTAAGATGTTACGAGTCGGCTGAATAGAAAATCTACTCCAGGTTGCAACCAGCTACCTAAGGAGCAGATCCGGTGACTATCAGTGCCTCTACAATACTTTACGCAAAATGTGGGCTGTTCCAAATAAAGCAATTTCTTGCACTTCCCAGTCTTTTGAATTACCTGGGAGTTTAGACAAGTTCTTACTCAAATTTTGCGGAACAAATCCCAGAGCTCCGATAACTATCGGGACGACCTGTGCTTTTACGCCCCACATTCGGCTGATCTCGATTTCCAAACTCTTGTATTTAAGACGTTTCTCTGCCTCCTTGGTAACGACGTTTTGATCGCAAGGTACCGCAACATCGATAAGTAAACACGATTTTTTCGACAAATCCCGGATAACTATATCCGGTTTGTTTGCCGCTATCGTGCGATCAGTTTGAATTTGTTGGTCGTACAATATCGTACACAATCCAACAGACGTCACCGGTTTTGGTGAGTGTTCGTACCACTTGGGGCATGTGTTTGGAACTTCGAGGGCGGTACAGATCTGCCAGTGGAGGTAGCTACACACCCTGTCATGTCTTTTCAGGTATTCCGTCTTTGCTAGGATTGGACAAGCTGAGACAATATGATCAATGGTTTCTACTTGCTCCAGGCAAATGCGGCATTTATCATCTTGGGAGATTTTGAGAACCGCTTTATCATAATGTCGTGTTCTCAAGGCCTGATCTTGGGCAGCTATTACAAGTGCTTCCGATTCTGGCTTCATTCTTCCCCTTTTAAGCCACATAAATGATTGATCTTTATTGATCTGCACCTTGTCCATTCTTTTTAGGTATTGTCCGTGGAGTGGTTTGTCTCTCCACGATTTCTTTAACATTTTTTGTGTTTCACACTTCATGTTTAGCAGCATCAGAAGTTCAGTGTCTGTGTTATTCGACGTGTCTTGCCTAGTTTTCTTCGCAATGCTTCTAGCTACACTAACAATGCCTCTGTTTCCCATTCTTCGGTCAGATTTCATGACCTGCATCATTAGAGGGTCATCTTGATGGCTGACTATATACTTTCCCATCCCGACTATTGCGTTGTGCCAGGAGGCCTCAATTTGTCTGAGGCCTCTTCCTCCTTCCTTACGTGACACATAAAGTCTATGTATATCAGCTCGAGGGTGGGCAACATGATGCATTGTTAGCAGTTTTCTGGTTTTTCGATCCATGGTGCGAATTTCTTGCTCAGTCCAGTCCACTAGTCCAAAACTGTATTCGGCTACAGGTACCGCCAAACTACCTATTGCAGAAATTTTATTCCTGGAATTCAGAGCGGACTGCAGGACCAGTCTCACTCTCCTATAATACTCCCTACGAATTCTCTCTTTCATTCTGTCATTCGAGATGGTTTCACATTCTTCAATGCCCAGATATTTGTAAGTTTTACCTGGCTCAAGATCTTGAATCACAGTGTGCGTATCAATTTCAATATTCTCAGACGTTGTGAGTTTCCCTCTTTTTAAATTGATTTTTGCACACTTGTCAAGACCAAACTTCATGCAGATGTCATTGCTAAAGTCATTCACGACAGACAGCATTTGGGAGAGAATCGCTTCATTCTTAGCAAACACTTTCAGATCATCCATGTAAAACAAATGTGATACTGGCCTTTCATCACCATGGAGCTTAAAACCAAAGTCAGCTTGCGACAACTGTCTCGATAGTGGGATCAAACTAATGCAAAACAGCAGAGGGGATAGTGAATCTCCTTGAAAAATACCTCTGTTAATCTGAATACTTCTGGTTTCTACTGCTTCCTTTCCGCTGTGGATTAGTAACCTGGTACTCCACGACTTCATACTAGCCTTGCAAAATTCAATAAGTCTAGGATGAAATCGATAGATCTCCAGGGTCTTTTAAAATCCAATCGTGTGGTACACTATCAAAGGCCTTTTGGTAGTCAATCCATGCCATGCTCAAATTACGTTTGCGTTTCTTTACATCATTCAAGATGACTTTATTCAGGAGCAAGATTTCCTTACAGCCATAAGAGCCTTTACGACATCCTTTTTGTTCAGCTGGCATTAGATGATTCTTATCTAGATGTCTGTACATTTTGTCAGCTATGGCTGAAGTTATAACTTTGTACAGTACTGGCAGACAAGTAATTGGCCTGTAGTTCTTCGCCAAAGAGCTGTCTCCCGCTTTGGGTAGCAAATACGTGATGCCGCGTGTGAGCCATTCCGGGATTTCCTTTGGGTTTTCAAAAATTTTATTAACAGCCTTTGCTAGATGAGAATGTATTGCTGTTAATTTCTTAATCCAATAAATCTGGATTTTATCAATCCCGGGTGACTTCCAGTTTCCCATGTTCTTAATTGCTTGGAAGAGGTCCTCTTCCGAGAATTGGTGAACATCTTCCACTGTTTCTACAAGTTCATCGGCAGCATCAACTTCAGATTGAAGCCATGATGCGTCTTTGTTGTAGGATCTGCTCTCCTCCCAGATTCCTGCCCAAAACGCTTCGACGTCTTCTTTTGAAGGAGTGACAGCTTTGCCATTCGGTTTTTGAGTCAGATTGCGATAGAATCTCTTCGCGTCTGTTTCAAACAACCGGTTCTGTACACGGAAATCTATTCTACGTTTGTAACGTCTAATTCTTTGAGCCCATGCTTGAATTTTCTCTTTTAGCTTTTCAACTACCATTAGCCTGCTGGTGTCATTTTCAATTTGGTATTTTTGTTCAACATTGAATATTTTTCGTTGAACTTTAGAGGTGTGCATTGATTTAGAAGATGCCTCAGCTAAGAGTGATATTTCGCGCCGGGTGTCGGCTATCCGTTTCCTAATTCTGTTCAACCATGGGGGTACAGAGCTGTTTACTCTGTTTCGCTGTCGGCCGTCGGTGTTCTTGGCTGGCCCCAAAATTATCTGAGATACTAGATATCCAGTTGCATATATGATGTGATTGATTTCAGTAATATCTAGATCTCTGCCTGGGGTCTCCACCACCTCATTTAAGACAGAATTCACTGTTTCTATCAATCTTTTAGCTTTGGCAGTTTCGTATATTCTCCTCAACGGTTCGCGAGATTCAAACGGAAGTTGACTAATTCTTTCTATCTCGCGCCGAAGGAGATTTCGCATTATGTCCTTATCGTGTAATTCATTGCCAGATGAATTTTCACCACTGACGTGTGTTTCACTGGAAAGAGATGAACCTTCCACGGGATCATCATTTTCAAGTTCTACATGTTCGTCATGTGGGTTGTTCGAGCGAAGTACATACTCCGCATTTCTCTCAATGTCAGCAAGTTGTGCTGCTGTGAATTTTCCACTGCTGAGTATGTATCGTCGTTGACTGGCAAGCTTCTTTGAGTCTAGGGTAGGTCTGATATCTGGGTTCCGCTCTCTCCATACCTTGAAAACTTCTATTTCTGAGCCCCCATTTTTCGCTTTTGCATAGTAAAAGCACCACATCACCTCCTTTAATTCATCCCGGGTCCATCTCTGACGATGGCTTCGAGCTACTGCCGGCTCTGGGTCCCTGGGACTAACATCCGTGGGATGGCCAGACGTCGACAAGGTGACATTAGCTCGGTTTCTGAGCAGGTATGGGACATTGGTAGAACAAAGCACGTTAAGGTTCATTACATTGCTTGTTCTATCCATTTTGCTCATTGGTTTCAAGTGAAGATTCGCAGGATGCAAGTTCGAGTTCACAGATCACACTTAACCTTCGGGTTGTTTCCTGCCATCCGTTACTGCGACCCACAGTGGCCTCGGGGCATCCCCCCGCAGGGTCCAGCAAGGGGTCCCTCCGATCGCCAGTCGGCATTACTAAACCCTACGGGATTTTCACTGACTGCTGAAGGCAGCCTCCTTCGCTGGCTAATGCAAGGTTCGGGCCTCCACTCTAATCAGTGGCCTGGTGTGCCAACCCAGTTTCTCTCCTGTACCCTCTATGGGCCGACAACAGGAAGTCCAAAGGTTCATGACCCTTCCCTCTCTACTTACTTCCCACTCTCCTCAAAATGGAGTACTTCTTCGTCTGACCCCTCACCTTCAACCTATTCAGCAAGGGAGGCCCTACCGGTAGCTAGGCTACCACTGACATAGCTTTAAGGCTCATGGGGGTACTCAAGCCCCACCACCAACTGCAAGGTCGTGTACTCCCTAGGTGGAGTTATTATTATTATTATTATTATTATTATTATTATTATTATTATTATTATTATTCCACTGCATCACGACTAAAGATGTTATGTGTCGTCTTCATACAAAATCTACTCCAGGATGCAAACAGCTTCCTAAGGAGCAGATATAGCGACTGTCGGTGCCTCTACAATACTTTGCGCAAAATGTGGGCTGTTCCAAATAAAGCGAATTCTTGTACTATCCAGTCTTTTGAATTACCTGAGACTTTTGACAAGTTCATACACAAATTTTGCTGAACAAATCCCAGAGTTCAGATGACTATCGGGATGACCGGTGCTCTTACGCCCCACATTCGGCTGATCTCGATTCCCAAACTCTTGTATTTAAGACGTTTCTCTGCCTCCTTGGTAACGCCGTTTTGATCACAAGCTACAGCAACATCGACAATTAAACACGATTTGTTCTCCAAATCCCGGATAACTATATCCAGTTTGTTTGCCGCTGCAATCAGTTTGAATTTGTTGGTCGTACAATATGTTTGAATTCGTCTTCGTACACAATCCAACAGACGTCATCGGTTTTGGTGAGTGTTCGTACCACTTGGGGCATGTGTTTGGAGCTTCGAGGGCGGTACAGATCTGCCAGTGGAGGTAGCTACACACCCTGTCGTGTCTTTTCAAATATTCGGTCTTTGCTAGAATTGAACAAGCTGAGACAATATGATCAATGGTTTCTGCGTATTCCCGGCAAATGCGGCATTTATCATCTTAGGAAATTTTGAGAACTGATTTATCAGAATGTCGTGTTCTCAACGCCTGATCTTGGGCAGCTATTACAACTGCTTCCGATTCTGGCTTCATTCTTCTCTGTTAAGCCATATAAGTGATTGATCTTTATTCATCTGTGCTCTGTCCATCCATTTCAAATATTGTCCGTGGAGTGGTTTGTCTCTCCACGATTTCTTTAAAAAAATTTTATCTCACATTTCATGTTAAGTAGCATCAGAAGTTCAGTGTCTCTGTCATTCTGCGTGACTTGCATAGTTTTCTTTGTAATGCTTCTTGCTACACTAACAATGCCTCTTCCCATTCTTCGGTCAGATTTCATGACCTGCCTCAATAGAGGGTCATTTTGATGTCTGACTACATACTTCCCCATCCCGACTATTGCGTTGTGCCAGGAGGCCTCTGAGGCCTCTTCCTCCTTCCTTACGTGACACACAAAGTCTATGTACGTCAGCTCGAGGGTGGGCGACATGATGCATTGTTAGCAGTGTTCGCGTTTTTCGATCCTTGATGCGAATTTTTTGCCCAGTCCAGTTCACTAGTCCAAAACTGTATTCGGCTACAGGCACCGCCAAACTACCTATTTCTAATATGTTATTCCTGAAATTCAGAACGGACTGCAGGACCAGTCTCACTCTTACTCCCTGCGGATTCTCTCTTTCATTGTGTCGTTCGAGATGTTCTCACATTCTTCAATTCCCAGATATTTGTAAGCGTAAGTTGTTTTTGTTGTTATTATTATTATTATTATTATTATTATTAGATGAACCCTGGAAATTGCATTTCATAAAAGGAAGAACTGTAAAAAAGGTACATACAAAAGTACAATAAACGCATTAAGATTAATGGAATGAGGAATGTTTTCAAGTTCTGGAACAATACATTCCCTTTTCACTTTGGACACAGATTTAAACGTTTCTGAAAATGTAACTGAAATGTTTCGTATTTACCAAGATCTTGACATGTAAGTTGTAGTGAACATGTAACACGAAATTCTGCTATCCGCCTTAATTTAAAAACGTTAAAGACCATGGAAACGAAAACTAAAAACTGGGCCAAATCTTTCCTTTAATTATAAATACTTATAGCTTTTATTACTTCTTTTGTAGTGTCAAACATTTCAAACAATTTATTGATATTGCACTATTATTGGCGTTTAAAAACTCTCAATCGTCGAACTTCAAAAACTATCTTCGGATCACTAGCAATAAATTCACTCTTATACACGCTTACTTGCGCTAGACCAAATTCTTTTGGATTCTCTTGACGTTGCCCACAACACTTAACGAACAAATGAGGGATGATAAGCATTCATTTGCTGAATTTTACGATTTTATTAAAATTTGCTTCTAAAACAGTGTTTGATGTTGAAGGTTGTGGCACCGAGAAATTATGAAATTACAGAACTCGAAGAAACTCCTGAGGTACACGGGCACTTAAGAGCAATCTACGTGTTCTTAAGTGCTTAAACACTGCGTGATTCACCATTGAGAATACGTGTCAATAAGATTGTGGAAGTACATTATTTTAGGATATATTTTGAAGTAATCATACCATGTACTCATTGCCTAAGTGTAAAAAAATCTATCTTGTAATGAAAATTTATGTAAATAATATTACTTGAAAAATACTTTGTAATCTTACATCATGGTTGTGTTCCTTGGTGCAAACGCTCGTAGGACTCCAGAACTATGAATGAAACCTTGTACGATTTGTAGAATTATCTTTCTTCTGTGTTTGCACCGAAAACGGTTACTTGATTGTTTTCCAGACGCTATGATGTTCAAAGATTTATGACTTCAGCAATAACAGGCAGCTGTGGAGTTCACGAATCTACTTCCTTTAAAACGCAGAGACGAACAATCCTTTAGTTGCATTGAACGGTACTTGAAACACTTCTTCAGACTTCGAAGTAGCCCAGTAAAATAATAGCGATACATTTTTATTTCATTTGATAAACGTCATTACTCAAATGGTTGCGTATTCAAGTGTTGTGTATTATATTAATTGTGGAAAATGCTCAAAATAGCAAATACGATGACGGATACGATTGTACACGGTCCTTGTCAAACTTTTTTCCAGCATGTAAAAGACTGACAGATAGTCGATTTAATTTTCAGAAAGCATTTCCAGCTCTACGATTGGCCAGGGAGAAATAAGGAAACCAATAGACCTCAGGCGAATACGATGCACTGTGACATTGAAAGAGTTCCCAATTAATCACGTAATGTAAAAGTAATGAAATATTGTTACATTAAGTGACTGAGTGTAAATATTGTTTTAATAGTGTGTAAGTTTTCAATATTATAATATTATAGTATTTAGTGTGATATAATATATAATACATACACACTATAAAAAGCAACGTGTTGAAGTCATGAAAACATTCATAATAGATGAAAGAGAACAAATATTAATTACTCCTAGAAGAGTAAAAGGCAGTTCCTACATCGTTAAACTTCGAAATTACTTATGAAATCATTCAGTTTTCAGAAATAAAATAAGCAAAACAACAATGACACAAAAACAGTTTTTAGAACCTTCTCGTCCAAATATCGAAAATATGAAAATTTATTTTTCACGAAGACATACACATACCACTTTCTCGTCGAAATCTTTCTTGGTGAACAATTTCGAACTTCTTAAAGCACATCACTCAATTTCCAATATTTAAAGTGCAGGTACTAAGGCTTATTTTGTAAGGAAAATTAAATTCTTTGAAGCATATATTAACAGTAATTTATAAGTTAATATAATATTAAGTAACCTTATTCAACATTTGTTTCACGGTGATAATACATGACTCTTTTAAGGTACTAATAATTCACAATTGTCAATTAAACATTTACTACATATTTGCCAACGATGCAAAAATGCACGCGATATTTACAATATACAGTAGTTTAAATTTGGATGATATAATGTTGATACTGAAAGTTCATTGTGAAATCGAGACCTTTTAAATCGAATAATAATTACATTTAAAAAATATTTCGATATAGCAAAAATCGCATTACCGAGACAAATAATATACTAATTTTCATCCCAGGAATTCGATATACCGTAGAAATCGAAATAACGAGGTCACAAATAGCGATAATTCAAAATGTCACTGTTCCCGTAATGTTATTCTTTATTTTCTAATCCTTGGAGAAAATCTGAATTTTCATAGAGATGTTGAAGAAACAAAAAACGTCGGAGAAATAAAAATGGAAAAAAATGAAGATGTTTTTGAGACAAAATTGTTCGAGAATTGTTAATCGCGGCAACGGGAAGTTGCGGTTGCATTTAATAGACTCTTTATTAAATATTACTGGAAGTCTCTGTATTGACGTATTGATTATATCATGTTTATTATATTCATTATTATATCATAATTATGTTTCTATTGCGCACAAAACAACAAAATTTAAAGGATTCAATTTCAGGATTTTTCTGAAAATATTTTAAAAATCTAAGCATAATAGCATTAACCCAATGAACCTACAACAATCTATCAGTAAATTTCGCAATTCTGTAAAGAAGGTAAATAACGAATTCTCGCGAATATTCGACGGTCTGCACTTGGTACTTTTTTGTTCAACAAGTGTCAAGACGAACTTTAAGGCAGCATAAATGCAGACGTATTTCGAGATCAATGGCCTCCTAAAATATCTTACCCATTTTTACATATTGAAGATTTAAAAAATATAAAATACATTTTATATACACTTTTTATATTGACAACGAATTAAAGGAAAATAAAATGAAAACAGATAAATTTAAGTACTGAAACCGTAATTAACTTTATTAAACATTTTATTACAAACAACGAACGCCCACCCAAAAATTAAATGAAACGCATAATTAATATCTCTATTAGAACTGTTTTCCAGCACCTTTCCTTTCCATTTGCAGTACCGCTTTGCGAGCGTGGATGGCCCCGCTGGGCGCGAAGGAGTGTGTGTGGGGGTGGGGGTGGGGGTGGCGGTCAGAGCAGGACGTTGCGCAGCTTCTTGAAGAGGCGGCCGTACGCGTCCACCTCGCGCTGCGTGGGCGTGTAGAAGACGGGCGCGTCGCCGACCCTCGCGCGCCACACGCCCGGCGGGTTCAGCCCGGCGTACGCCCGCACCTGCCCCACACCGCGCACTCGTCACCTACACCACTTCCATTAAGGACAAATGACAGCAACGACCGTGCAATCTCATAACCAGGTATGTTCGCGAGATAGGTGCTACTTTTCTTCGGAAAACAAGCTACTTTTTGGATAAAATCGTCCTGCCGTCAAAATACCGTCCGACCACGCCTGTCGCGAGTAGCGAAATGAGGGCTCAAGAAAACGTGCTCGAAGAATACAGTTAGTCACTAGACTGTGGCAATTCATGGTTCGATTTGTAAGTGGTTGTAGTAATGGAATGCGACCCAAAACTAGCTAATATAGACTAAAACTCAACGTAAAACTAAATTAGAAATATCGTTTTTTTTTCTCGATACTATAAGAGAAATCCGAAATCATTTGCATGAATGAATCCTGTTATATATGTATATATATGTATATATATGTATACATATATATACATATATATGTATACATATATATACATATATATGTATACATATATATACATATATATGTATACATATATATACATATATATGTATACATATATATACATATATAGGATATGTATACATATATATATATATATATCAGGATGTTGGTATGTATATAAGAGCAAAACTCCGACACTGTTGGACCGATCTCCGTGGAAGTTGGCACTTCTACGTGTTTTTTCACCTAGAAGGTTTATGTGTTGTTAATTCTGTAACTCCACTACAGAGCGCTAAATATTCCCGTCAAATGCAACCTGCAACACACTCGGCAGCATTTTGAATCTATATCGTTAAATAACTCCTAAACAGGGCCCTAAACAAGACCCTAAAGAAACGTTTCTCACACCGCAATCTATAGAATGAACTCTTCCTGAATATTCTATAACATTTTTGCCGGTCCGGCATTACCGCACCTGCTCAGAGACATGCAGAATCTGCAAGTAAATGTGAATGAGAGGGACACAGAGAGACAGACAGGGACAGAGTGAGGGAGGGAGAGACAGTGAGAAAGGGAGATGGGAAGGGAAAGAGGGAGATGAAGGGCCGGGTTTTCCTAGTTAGCAATATTACGAGTACAAGAGACTGTTGTTTCGACATTTACAAATAAAAGCGCTTTTCTACAAGCACGCTTTTCTCGCACCAATCCGAACAATACGCTGACAACTTGGCTAGCGCGCCGCGGCGACAACTAAAGAGCGGGAAAATTCAAATAAATCGCCGCTCAAAAACTTTTGGTTCTGCACCAGCACATTCTTTCGCACATTAGTAACATGTGCAAGTTTCGAAAATTCTCAGAGTTCAACGAAACTACGACCCGTGCAATTTTTTAAACCTCGTTTCCGCTATTAGAAGAAAAACAGAAGAAAACATTTGAAGCTGCTTTTAAAAGTGGTTTCATTTCAATCAAAATTACCCGAAAACAACTCGTATTACGAAAAAAATTACATCATCTCATTTAAAAGTTTCTTTTACAATAAATTTCATTGTGAAAAATATCTCTGTCTTCAACATTGTAATTGAAAGAACACGCCGATTTTTTTTGTTATTTTCGAAAATCCAGAGAATTCAATGTAATTTAGATCTGCGCCATTTTTATCAGCGTACTATCAGAGAATATCTTTCTATATAAGAATAATAATTAAAAAGTCTGAAGACATTTTTCAGGAAATTCTGAAAATTATGTTTTCGCTGCATGTAAAGTACCCTCCAAAATCAAAATATTCGATTCAAATTCAAGGAAACGTGACACCAGCCAGACCAATGGAGGAATATCAATTTTGGTAAAACTCCAGCTTCAGGTTTAGATGATTTTCTCTTTCTTTGATAATGCTAATTATGCTTAAACAAATGGCGCAGGAAATTATTATTTTTTAATCTCTGAATTTTCAAAAATTGCACAAGTTACAAATAATGCGAAAAGAACGTACTGTTGTAGAACGATTGTTTTTACATTTTATTATAACCGTAACGGCGGATGTACAGAAGGCCGAGTCCTTTCAATCGGTATCCATTTCTCTATACAACAGTATGAGTGAATCTGTTCTAAATTCTCCAGTCAAGAAGGTACGGGGTTGTTCTTACCTAACGCTAAAGAGGGGCGAGCGGGTTTGAGGCACTGTTACGCTGCGTTACATACAGGAATAGGGGTGTTAGTATAATCTAACGTAACACAGATACCGTTTTTTAAATTTTTCAACATTAATTTTAAAGAAATATTTCCTTTTATTGTCTTGTACTAAAACATTAAAATATTAAAAAATAGTTTTTTAAAAATATAAATAAATTTAAAACTTCTAATGAATACATTGTTTTACTAAATAGAAATAGAGTTTTATCAACAGTTGTATACTGATTGAATCTCTCATATTGCGAAGAAAATATTCAACTCAAGAATGGTTGCCAATTTTATTGTTACTTGCAGACAACAACGCCAACTAATTTTGTATTTAATTATCATAAATTTTAATATATAGCATAATAAAATTAACACAAATTATTTTACAGTTATACAATTATTTTTTTGTATTCCAACAGTGAAAACGATGTTTTTCGTCACAACAAATCGATCATGAAATGATATTTTACGGGGCAAGTTATGACGTACTTGCCGTTTATGCCACGAGTAATTGTGTCACACTTTCAGCCAATCGCAGCGGCAGAATCGTGGGGAGATAGCGGTAAACCGAAACAGTTGACCACGGTTTTTTCGCACATATGTCAAAAACCCGTCACGTCACAATGGTGCTTCCAAAAAGTAACCTTGATTCTCTTATAAAGTTGCAAAGCTGTTATAAAATGGCGTATGCAGCTCGTTTTTAAAGTTGCTTTATTGCTTTCGCACTTGAAAATTGGGGCGCAACGTCACTCCTTTTGAAAACAAGTAATAACATATGAAATGAGCTTAACATTATAAATTAGTAGCAAATTACACTATTTACTTAATTTAAAAGGGGGCTGTTATCGCAGTCTTTACCTAACAAGACTCCAATTACGTATCTTGGATTGCAACTTTATACTAAATTAACTTGGGAACCACACATTACATCAACAATAAATAAAACTAATGTCAAGCTTGTAAAATTATACCCATTTTTTAACAGAAATTCTCACCTTTCTTTAGATTCAGCGTTGTCTATATTAAAATATAAAATTCACCCATCTTAGACATATCCATGCCCCATTTGGGTGCTGCGAAATCTCAAATTCAACTAGTGGTGCTGCAGACAGAATGGCACAGACTTCCCCGTATTAGTTTTCTATTTCCTTGGGTTTTCGCTAGCTATATGGAATTGCCACATACTCTTTCTTGCCAGCTGCCATCTGTCACCGCCAAAAGTACATTTGTTTGTATACCAGCATTATAAACAACCCTTTTTCATTAACAAAATCGTTCATAATATGGCATATTATTGCAGGAATCATTACGTCATTGCTATTTCTGCAAATATGAGCCATCACTGACGTAATAGTCACGACCCCTATGTATTTTCAGTTATGGAGTTTAAAGAAGGCAGTGGTACCATGTAAATAATTGCAGTGTTCACAGTAAAATCAAATTCGTTATGAAAAAACACACTTTTAAAAACTGATTTATTAATTTATTACTCCTTTAAAATTATATTTTGTTTTTATTTGGTAATATAACACGAACAACATAATAAGAATAACAAAAACATCAAATTAATTCTTGTGAACATGTACATTAATTGTACTATTTGATAAATTGGTCAGTGACACTCCAGAACAAGCATTTATACAAATGCCATAGACACAATACAGGACACTTCCCCGTTCTTCCACGCAACCGATGGAAACAAGTTCCCACTAGCGATCCTAGTGTCAGAACCTGGTAATGTAGCGCCAAATAGAAATGTCAATGTGATTCTTACGGAAGAAATAAATATTTTTTAATCTACCTAACGAAATAAGACTTATTTTTACCTACTCTCGCTGTGATATAATTATATTGAAGGGCTCAAATTGCGGAAAATTAGAATGTGCAATGCGTTATAATGGACATGAGAACATTGAACATTTAATGAACATATAATGAAAATTATTTTCACGAATAAAGTTGTAACAAATGCAAGATTTTTCTTGCATAAACACTTCCACTGATACATTTGGCTTTTTTTTCATTTGCTTCCTTTAAAAAGCACTGTATCAATACGTTGATACCTCTGCTTTCATACAGATTATTACACCCCTTACATAAAATATTCTGCAAGTGAATATTAATGATTTGCATTAATTGTTTTTTTTACGTCAAGTTTACTTTGACGTAAACAATTTAAAAAGTGTTTATTGAAAACATATTCAGTCTTAGAAAACTAATAGCGAATTCATTTGGGTCGAAAAGCGTGGCATTCACATACTGTTCAATCAGAATATGCGAGTTTCTTAATTTATACTTTTCATCCAAATTCTGTTAAGCATTTCTACAACCATCATATGGCACGGTAATACACAACCAGCCACATACATAGGACGCAGCATTTTCCTGTACGAAACTTTTAGGAATATCATCAGTGTTATCCATTTCTGCAATGTTCGTTACACATGGTATTGGGACATGGCAATGGCAATTACATGGCAATGTGCAAGTAGTCTCCCAATTAAGTTATGTTATAGTTTTCAATCCATTTTATTACAAAGAGAAGTCAAATTGTATTAAACTAGCTTCATTCATGTTAAAGATTCTTTCAAATTTTACCTGTTTTTATCACGAGGAAATGTGAAGAACGAACGCGAGTTCTACTGTATTTTATAATAAAGCCAAAAACTACAGAATTGTTTCCTGCCATACGTAGAATGATGTAAAGAACAGTATTGTAAAATATGTTTTCCAGAAATCGACAGAAAGACAATCAAATGAAAAGAAATCAAGCCGACAACAAACACCAACAGAGCACTGAGGTTAGGGTGTATGAGTTATTACCAGGTTCTGCCACCAGATGGATGTTACTCGATATATCGCGAAGTGTCCTGTATTGTCGTTATAGTATTTGATTTATATCTAAAATGATTGTTTTTTCTTTGCTTTCTGCACTAACCAATATCTTGTTAGCTATTTGAATCTAGTTATTCACAGATTCTTCGATGTATGACTAGGCTACACATGGAGACCGCCATCCTCCATGACGTTTGTGTGAGATAGTGTGATAACTGTAGTCATATCACCACCATTATCTGCGAGAAACGTCGCGGATGTTCTCCTAAAAGAATGACCAGAGTACTTTTCTGCATTTGGTAATTTAAAAAAAAATTGCAATATTTTTTGGTATTTTCGCAAATGTATTGATACCAATTTGATTGCAGCCGCATTTGCCATGATTGTAAAACAAAAAAAGTTTTTTGTGTTCAACATGTGAGGGTCTTAAGGAAATGTATTTTTCCCGACTTCAACATAATTTAATTCTTCACTGGATACGATAGTAAATATTCCGGTCTTGTCATTTTTTGTCGTTTAATGTTCATTATCAAAACAGAACCTTCCTCTTTCACATCGTTGATGCACAAATTGTACAATTCGACACGTCTACAAGCACCAAATAAGCCAAAAATAGCAACAACCTGAAAATCATATCAGTTATTAATACAATACAGCAGTTAATAAATAAAACTTAACTATTATTGCCACTGTCTTTATCATACCTTCATTAAAGGAAAGTTTCATCATCAGCTTTTGTAAGAAATGTGTTTACAGCTTGTTGGGAAAATATCATTGCCTTTGTAGATTGATATCCTACATATGCTTATTTCATAAGTAAACTTACTTTACGAAAAATTCCAATATCAATATTGTCTTTCATCTTCAGCATTGCCTTCAATTTGAAATAAGTGCACCATAGTGTCGACGCTTTACATGCTATGGACTTGTGAATGTTTAAAGAATCATGCATTAAATTAAGAAACGTCTTTATTCTAGCACTACCTGACCCGGCGAACTCTGTACCGCCTAGCAGTCAATTCTTTAATTACTTTCCCATATACGTACGTATACACGGAGTGATATACGTAGTATAGGGAAAGTTACGTAATGCTGCGCGAAAAAATTGCCAATTTTCGGCGGAAAAAATTAATTGCCGGGCCGTGAAAACGAAAAAGTTGATAAAACCTGTTGCTAAATTAAGAAAAAAATATCCCATAACACGTGGTTTAGACAGAAACCCTGTTTTCTAAGTCCTTGACACCTCCGTACGAACCGTCCGTCCGTCCTTCTGTGAACACTGCTAGCGCCTAAACCATACGTACGATTTTTTCCAATATTTGGAGGTACTTTCTATAAAGCCCCCCGGGGATTTTCAACATTTTCTCAAAAACAGCTCCAAATTTTTTCTTTAAATTTCTTGTATGAATAGAGTAAAATACACTTTTTAACATGGCTTAGGTCCTATTTTCACGTACAACTCTGAATTTTCGAAAATTGTGAAAGTTTGACTTTTTTCGGCGTCTTTCTCCAACTACAAAATTGAAGATAGAGATTTTTTCTTCAAATAAAATTTGTTCTGCATATTAAGTTCTTTAATAAAGGTCATGTAAATGTTTTTCAAAATTTTAGTAGTTTTCGTGCAATATTGCGTAAAATATGTGCAATTTTAAAAAATTACAAAAACAAGATTTTCTCCAAAACGGCTCCAAATTTTTTCTTTAAACATTTAGTAGGGATAGGGGTAAATGTACTCTATCAATGACATAAAAGTCATTTTGGTTTATCGGTTGGTTTTTTCAAAAATTACAAAAATGTATTTTTTTTACTTGTCTCTCACGTCGTTAATATTTACATTACCGGCGATCTTTTCACATTATTATATTTACGAGTACATATGCTTTAAATAATGTCAAGTAAAGTTTCTCGACAACACAACCGTTTTCTGTGAAAAGTAGCTCAAATTTCGGCATTTTCAGAAATGCTCAAACGCCATTTTCTCGTATATGGCTGAAAATTTTTTCTTGAAACTTTTGTAACGGATAGTGCTATTTACACTCTTTAGTATAGCGTAAAGTTTATTTTGAGTTATTTTTTTGTTTTTTTCAAAAATTACATAATTGTAATTTTGAAAGATCTCTGACATCTTTAATATGCACATCATTAGCAATTTGTAAACATTATTATATTTGTGAGTGTAAGTGCTTCAAATAACTTCAAATAAAGTATTTTGAAAACTCAAACATTTTCTGTGAAAACGAGCGTCAAATTTCGCATTTTTAGTAACGCTAAAACGCCATTTTCTCTTAAACGGCTCATAATTTTTAAAAGAAAATTGCCATTTATGACTAGGTTTTTGTGTTCTTTAATATTCTAAAATTAATATATCCGTTCTACCAATAGGAAACCGAAAAATTAAGAAAATGACAAAAAAATGTACTTTTGGCGGTAATAGATCACAGCTGGCCAGAAAGAGTTTATGGCAATTCCTAATAGCTAAGACCCAAGAAAATAGAAAACTAATACGGGAAAGTCTGTGCCATTCTGTAGCACCACTAGTTATTTTCCCGTATACGTACGTATACACGGAGTGATATACGTAGTATAGGGAAAGTTATGTAATGCTGCGCGAAAAAATGGCCAATTTTCGGCGGAAAAAAATTAATTGCCGGGCCGTGAAAACGAAAAAGTGGATAAAACCAGTTGCTAAATTAAGAAAAAAATCCTCTAACACGTGGTGTAGCCAGAAACCCTGTTTTCTTGGTCCTTGATACCGAAAATCCAATTGAAAGGAAAACGTCCGTCTGTCCGTCCGTCTGTCCGTCCGTCTGTCTGTCCGTCTGTGAACACTGCTAACGCCTAAACCATACGTACGATTTCTTCCAAAACATTCCATGGTCGATCTGATTCTAGTGGAAGCTTTGAGATTTTGAAAAAGATTCTTTAAAATTTGGAGGTACTTTATATAAAGCCCCCCGGGGATTTTCAAAATTTTCGCAAAAACGGCTCCAAATTTTTTATTTAAATTTCTTGTATGAATAGAGTAAAATACACTTATTAACATGGCATAGGTCCGATTTTCACGGATAACCCTGTATTTTCGAAAATTTTGAAAGTTTGAATTGTTTTCGGCGTCTTTCTCCAGCTACAAAATTGAAGATAGAGATTTTTTCTTCAAATAAAATTCGTTCTGCATATTGAGTTCTTTAATAAAGGTCATGTAAATGTTTCTCAAAATTTTAGTAGTTTTCGTGCAATATTGCGTGCAGTATGTGCAATTTTAAAAAATTACAAAAACAAGATTTTCTCAAAAACGGCTCCAAATTTTTCTTTAAACTTTTGGTAGGGATAGTGGTAAATGTACTCTATCAATGACATAAAAGTCATTTTGGTCTATCGGTTGTTTTTTTCAAAAATTAGAAAAATGTATTTTTTTTACTTGTCTCTCACGTCGTTAATATTTACATTATCGGCGATTTTTTCACATTATTATATTTACGAGTACATATGCTTTAAATAATGTCAAGTAAAGTTTCTCGAAAACACAACCGTTTTCTGTGAAAAGTAGCTCAAATTTCGGCATTTTCAGAAATGCTCAAAAGCCATTTTCTCATATGCAGCTGCAAACTTTTCCTTGAAACTTTTGTAACGGATAGTGCTAATTACACTCATTAGTATAGCGTGAAGTTTATTTTGAGTTATTTTTTTTGTTTTTTCAAAAATTAAATAATTGTAATTTTTTTGAAAGATCTCTCACGTCTTTAAGATTCACATTACCAGCAATTTGTGAACATTATTATATTTGTAAGTGTATGTGCTTGAAATAACTTCAAATAAAGTATTTTGAAAACTCATTTTCTCATTCACTCATTTTCTGTGAAAATGAGCTTCAAATTTTGCATTTTTAGTAGCGCTAAAACGCCATTTTCTCTTAAACGGCTTATAATTTTTTAAAAAATGCCATTTATGACTAGTTTTTTGTGTTCTTTAATATTCTAAAATTAATGTTTCCATTCTTCCAATAGGAAACCGAAAAATTAAGAAAGTGACAAAAAAATGTACTTTTGGCGGTGATAGATGACAGCTGGGAAGAAAGAGTTTGTGACAATTCCGAATAGCTAGCGAAGACCCAAGGAAATAGAAATCTAATACGGGAAAGTCTGTGCCATTCTATAGCACCACTAGTTTTTTTAGTTTGTTTAATACTTATTCTGCTATTCGGGATGCTGGGTCAGCTAGTAAGATAAAAAAAGAAAGTTAATAGGTCAACAATTGCATTATGTCGAAAAATAAAAATTATAGAACACCTAAAATTCTGTTAATAGTTAATAAAAAATCACAATAAAAATTACAATTTCATATTTCTTATTATGGTACCTACTTATTATATTTCATTTCATTTTTACTTGTTCTAAATTAAGTTTTTTTTATTGTAGTACTTTCTGGTACACGATTTTGTTCTTTGATAACCTGGCGCGTAAACAAACAGAACACATGGTTTTCCAACACGGGATCAGGCAACACACAATTGACTATGCGAGAAACATGGGTTTTCTAGATTAATACCACAAAAACATAATGACTGCCCCTGGGATTTGTTTATAGACATAGCGAAAGCACGCCGTACTGGAAACTGCAGTCGTTTAAACTCAAATGGTACGTCAGTCAGAATCATTGGAATGCGGGCTATCAAAACGTCTTCTCTTTTATACTTTCCTTTCAATAGGATTGCTTCTTTTACGTTATTCAGTAATTTTTTATCACTAATCGTGTGCCGTTACGAAGTCGGGGTTGGTTAATATTTCGCAACATTATAACTACAAATCCAACCTTTAATTGAAGATTATGAGGCAGCAATTCTGGCAAATGTAGTGAGTTTTAAAATTCCGTTGGATAGTTCAGAACATCATCTTCATTAGTTGCCGTATCAACTGATTTATATGTCCTCATTTCACCAGGAATGTAATCTTGAATTTTGAAATTTAAATCATTTAGTGTTTCAATCATCAGTGTAGTAATCCTCAGCGTTTTTGGCAGCAAATATAGCTCGTTCGCTCCACCAATCATAGAATAAGTAATTTTGAGCAACATTTGGAAACACTTTTGAATGAGTTCAGCTTTTGATTTAGTTAACTGACAAAAACCCTCAGAAAAGGTGATGCAGCCGGTCAGCACGTCTATTGGAAATTTGCCATTACCACTATCAATGAGTTGGTTAGAGAATATGTCTCCAGATTGATCATTTTGCAACATAATACGCATATTCTTGCTTAAATGTAATACCTTGATATGTTTCCACAAATTGGAAGACTTTAAACATGCATTCAGTTCATCAACTTGCGTTTAACGTGGAACCACTGGCCATGTTTACAGAAATCCTGCTAATAAAATCATTGCGCCACCAAGAGCAAGAGCAAGAGCAATTTCATTTTTTGAGCGAATTGTTGCCAATATTAAAGAAAAAATAATAAATAAATTAAAATAATAAATCAAAATAATACCACACATATAGAAAGCTTTTCAATGGATTCACTACCTATTTATCTTTTCTCACCTGAGTCACGAAATTCTACCACTAAAGGTAGAATTCTACTTTCACACTTACTCGCGAAGACACATATTTCCTCCTCTGCAGGACTAGGCGGAAAATATTTCATTCACTTATTCTTTCCTCAAGCTGCACTAGCAAATATGAGAGTCATAATCTAAGAATGTGGAGTCACAAACAAGAGTACTTTTTCGTTTCATCATGAAGATTACCTTGTAACACAAGTTCAGAAATGGAAAAACCTAGTACATCTTCGAAGTGCTTTCCAAGAGGAAACTGCATTTCTTAGAAAAACACAATGAAAAGTTGAAGGAAAAGTGAATTAGTTTCCGAAATAGGGAATGTGAAGCATAGAGAGCAGCACTGTGTTGGAATCTGGCAAGTCAATGGTTTCCATTTTGCTATTACCATTTAATTGTTTCTAAAATGTGCAACCAGACCATATCTGTAATTTTAAGGGAACACAAATACAAGAAAATATTTGTGACTTTACCACAGCCAATTTTAGCAGAGGAGTAGAGAATGGGTATCTGATTTGAGGTTAAGTGCAGACAAACGAACTTGATGCTCCTCTTCAAAGGTGCTATTATGGGCTGTTTTAAAGCAAATTCTGAAGTGTACAAAACTTTAGTCTGATTTTTAACAATATTCAAATTAAAAAATGCATTTCCTTGATGGGAAAAACCTTCAAGTTAAAAATAATACATGAATTAAGTCTTCCATCTACTTTCCATTTATTTACTTCAGTCACGAGCCAAGAGTTGCTCATAAGGCTGCAACATACAACAGTATGCCCTATGCCCTAATAAATTCCGAATTTCATATGTTTACTATGGAGGGAAAAAATTAAAATTCGAATCAATCTTTCGCCATTTTAGTTTCCCGGCTTTTGAAAGTAAATGCATGTTCTCAAGATAGATCAGCGGCCTTCCAAACTCTCATTCGATGTAACGCACAAAACAGGTAATACCAATTTCATATTTTTCTCTATTATATCTCCCGCAGACAGCTAAAATTGATATATCAGCAAGGGAATTATATAGAACTATTATTGCGTTGATGTCTTTACATAAATCGATTGCATGCGAACACTATACCGAAGGAAAGGGGGATCGAAAGAACAGGAAATTGCTTTTATTTGGTGGTTGAAGAATTTTCAATATAAAATTATAATAGTCGTACCAATATACCTAAAGCAATAAAATTGTCCATTTGTGACACGTCCACCATTTATCTTGTGCAAAATATTTTCGTTTAATTCAAGCAGAGTTGGTCCAAACTATACTTGTAATATAAATGTACAAATATTTCAAAACAAATGTTTATAAATTCATATAAATTAGTAAATAAATAAATAAATCCAGTAAGCTTCCGGTCGGAGTCCGCCCCAAAACGCAGCGCAGATGGTTACCAAGAAATGCTAGGGGAGATCGTGAAGCTGATTGGGGGGTGGCGCCAGGCCGTCAGCTTGCGAGTTAATAATAACCAGCAGCAGCAGCCGCTGGGGGTGAAGGGAAGGGAAGTGAAGGGCCGCGAGGCGAAGGGCGCATTCCCGAGCTGTTGCGACGTCGCAGGGGGAGCGCCGAGACTCCGGCGACTCGACCGGTTAAAAGGATCAAAAAGATCCGTATCTGCAGGACGCTAACGGCACATCCTGACATCATCAAAGAACGATTCCTCGAAGAGCGAGGCGTGCTTCGAAAGGTCTTCACATAAATCGATTGTGCTTTGGCCGTAAAGGGAAACCCTACCTTTTCGTCAATTCTACAACTGAAACAACCAATGACTTTGAGAAACGCTATGCAATGAATATTTGTATTCTACTGAAAATCGGTCGCATTATTAACTATCAATAATTAAAATATTTTTAATTGGTTCTCTATAGAAACCTTCTTTTCTTACCTGCAATGATGACAAACAAGGCCCCGGTGCTGTATTTCTAGTTACGAAGATCCTTTAGGGTTGGACGTTTTCAACACAATGGTGTAATTTATTATCTATTTGTAAATTTCCAGTGCGAGAGAAAAAGAAATACAGGATGTTCATTTGTTCAAAGAGTATATTTGAAAAGTGATATGTAACAATAGTGAAACTTCTAACAACCAGTGTAGGAATCATTCTTAGGATTGAAAAAATGTTGCTACAAGGAACAAGAATACAGATCGGCTGTGTTTCAGATGTAATATCAAGACTCCCAGGATTATTCGTATTCTTTTTAGCAAGATTGTAGATGTATTGAAACTAATATGGAAGATTATTCCATGACAAACACCTTAGTTATACCAAATAGTATAAAAAATAATAGTGGAAACTCGGGAAAATCAGCATGGGCGGCACAAGCGACAAGCCCCTAGCGGCCTGAGGTGTACACTACAAGACAGGCGTAAATGTTGCCAATAGAATATAACCGTGTGTACCAATATCTATCATCATTATCATTGGTTTTAATTTATACATTAAAGTACTTGCGGCAGAGCATCAAATAACAATATCTACACAGATAATCTTCTACCAAATTATCTCTCAGAAAACTACGAACAAACTTGATTTTCACACCTTGTAAGTTGGCACACACGAATTCTTGCGCTGTGGTTTACACCTCGAACCGCAGGAGAGCGCTGCTTTTCTGTCACCAAAATATTCGAGGAGTTTCCACTATTATCTTTTATACTATTTGGTTATACAACCTAAACGATCTATGTGATTGTGATTTTGAAATAAAGGAATTTCAATTTTGTATTATCTCCATGACTTAGTGTTCTCTTAACCAGTTTATACTTACACAGGTGTAAGAAATAATAAGATAATTTTTACTGATTTTCATACTACTACAACGCCACATGAATGGAATTGGTGGCGGGGTGTCAAAATCAATAAGTGGGTGTCAAAGTTTCCGTGTTTTCCAAGGACGAAACAATGAATTACACAATCGAAAAGAGCTAATGCAATGAATATCACACCTTCACCATGTGTTCGGAATGAAAAATAAATTTGCGCAGTGCAGGGTCACGATCTTTCGCTGTGACTACGAGTGTACTTATTCTGATCCCCAGACTATACAAAAGGATAAAAGATTGCGGAGAAAATAACATCTGCGGATTTAGCGAATTCACTTTTTGACTTCACTTTTTGACTGTTGACGCATAAAATATTGTGCAAAGGAAACAAAACGTCAAGAACTCTCTTTCTCAATTTTGTGAAGGTGACGTGATGGAGCGCTGTGAAGCAAAATACGCCAAGGATCGACAATTCATCCTAGATATTTTGAATATGTTTAATATTAGTGATCGACAGAAATGTCAACTCATTCCTATAGTTCCTACAGTCTATTGTGATATCAGAAAATTCTGAGAAACTGAAAATACACGTACTATTTCCTCTCATAATATATCGAGATATTTTTTTAACTCAAAGGCATGACACGAGTATTACACATCATTGCAGATGACATTCCAGATCACAATTATTTCAAACGTCGCAATGCATAGCGGAAATGCAGATAAATCTTTAGGTATTTTGCTATATTTAGGAATATTAGTCCGTTTAAAACACATTTCGCCCACAAATAGATTTTTTAGAGACTTCGGGACCCACGACCCTACTTCGTCCTCTAAATCCCACAACTAATTATGTGCCTCCAACTTTCTAAACATCCATGCTCTTTGAAGAAAAACGACCCCTAACACAGGGAAGGGAAAACGCTTTGCGATCCTTGCAGTGTAAGGAACAAGCATTGTGCAAGGTCAGGGGTGTAGCCAATACGCACCATGTCATGTGGCGGAACAGTGAACGTGTCATAAGGTGCAATCGATGACAATATCACTGTGCTTAGCCTTTTTCGGTACATAATTTTAGATTGGCGGTTCTACAGAAATTCAAGGTTTCCTCAATGTATAAAAATACTTCCTCAATTTTTTTTCATTCATCGGATTGTTATTTAATCCATCAGTTAGGTACTCAGACTCCATTTGCATAAGTTATTTCGAAAAGGCCTTAAATCTAATCTTTATTTGGAATATTCTCTAGGATTTCTTATATGTGAAAATGCTCCACATCTGCTGTTTGTTAGTATCTTTAATCCAAGCAGGTGATCTTTTCTATTAGAAATACACCATTTCTCAGGAGATGTGGCGTTTTGCACAACGTGAGCGGACCAAACAGCTGATGGAGATGTGGCATTTTGGAAATTAATGATTCACTGGTTTCATATGGATAATACCATGGCTATCTTACGCGAACTAGCCGAAAATTTATCTACGGCATTCGAAACCCAACAGATTGAGTCAATAATTGCAGTTCCACGACTGGATAGACACTGGTTTCTCCGCACATGTCAGACTAACTTCACTGCTACATTAGAATACCCACAAACGTTTGTGGATCAGCTAATGCGCAGATGGGCTTTCCCTGAGGGAACGAGGCGAACATTAGAAGTGATTTCTGTTCAATCGTGAGTCGAGTCTGCTGGCGCGTCAACTGATTTCGTCATTTGTTCCATGACTGTAGAGAACTTTATAACCGCGAAATTGTGATCCTCCCCCGCAAGATTGTGAGGTCCGACTGCGTCGTAAGTTGCCCCGGTCAGAATTGGCTCGATTGGTTGACTATAAGAAAATAAATACAATCTATAAGCCGCCCCAAAAAAATGATATAAAACCAATCATGCATGATTGATTCGTGTTTCAGGGCGCGTCAACTACTTTGGTCATTAGTCCCATAAGTGTAGTGCATGTTTTATCGGAAGGTTGCTTTTCCCCGCTGGATGGCAAGATCTGCCGCCGACCTACCGTCCACTAGCGGGGTTTTCTCCTCAACCAGGTATCTCCCACCAGCGGGGCACCGCCCCAGCCGGGGCAAGCTGTAAGCTCCCGACCGGTCTCCCGAAATGTGTGGTAGTGTAGTGCATGTTAGTGTAAGTGTGTGAAGGAGGAGAGGATAGGACAAGGAAGAGGAAGGAAAGATCGCGCGCGGTCCGTGGCCCGTTTGTTAAGGCACAGCTCCGGCATTCGCGTGGTGTTTATCGGAGAAACCACGGAAAACTACCGATCAGAGCAGCCGGCCGCTAGAATTGTCCTCCAGACAAGGACTGAATTCGACCTAGCAGACAAACTGGTGTCGAAAATCCTGCCGCCGTCGGGACTCGAACCTAGATCCTCCCGGTCAGAGGGACTGCAGTGACATCAGGTTGATGCACTGAGCCATCTCTCCCGGTAGAATTGGCTCTAAACTACTGACATTTTCTATAGTGTATTGCATATGAAGTGTCTGTATGTGTGTAAGTAAGGGGAAGAGGATAGGGCAAGGAAGAAGGCAAGATCAGTTGCGGTCCATGGCGCTTTTGTTGGGGTACTGCTCCAGCATTTCCCTGTGATTGTTGGGAGAAAGCATGGAGAAAAGAGCAGTCAGCTGTCAGAATTCCAGTCCAGAAAGCGTCTAAATTCGACCTAGCTGTGCAATTAGGGCAGTGGTGTCAAGGTCTTCTACCGGTGGCTGTGGCACGCGTCGTGGCACCGTACCATGCCACAAGCTTCTCCGCGAAACTAGCGTCGGGAAAGGAAACTATCAGTAATAACCCCGCCCTTTTACAATAGGGATGGCGTTGTCTCTGGTGGCGGGGTGATGAACTGCGTGGAGGGGCGATTTCTTCGTGGCACTCGTGTCATGGACTCCCGCTCATGGCATCGACTTTGACGACACTGAATTAGGATATCTATTCCTTGGCCAACTGGCGGCCTGCGGTGCCATTTCTTGTTGCTCTCGATAGGTTGTTACTCAAAAGTGAAAATCCCTTTCGTCCATGTCGGGCGAGAACCTTGCGCACCTTGCGAACGCGCCTTGTCGGCGTCACACTCCCTTAATGCAAAAGTAAGTTCAGTTTAGATTTAGTAATTTTTCCAGTAAATTAAAAAATTCAAACATCCCAGTGTGCTTCCCTGCGTTCTGCATGAAACGGCATGATATTACGCATGTTTCCATCACCCCCACCCCATTTCAGAGTAGCCAAGAAAACTGCCGAGATCACAATTACGTGTGGATCGCCCCAGTAATGCAAATACGGTCTGCGGCGTTATTAAATATTTTAGTTGCGACCCTTGAGGCTTCGCAAGTTGGACATCCCTGTCCTAGGCCCTCGAGGACCGAGACTCAGTGGCAACGGTTATGTTCACTGAGCCATCTCCCCTTGATCCGGGGGGGGGGGGTCAGCCCACGCGTGTACGGGCATGGGCGTCCACCTGACAGCTCCCGCTCGTCCGCCCGCCCAAGGCCACGAGCAACGCGACCTACGCGCAGCGGCTTTCGCGAGAGCCCTCGGCCCGGAGCGCCACGCACAGAGAAGCGCTCGATGTTGGACCTCTGTTCTTTGGCTTTCCACCCGACGCGACGCACGCCACGCCCACGCGCCAGAGACAGGCAAGGACAGGGGCGAGAGCGCAGGCTTCTGCGGCCGGAGTATGCTTACTTGGCTATCAAGGAGTCGCCGCGTCCAAGGCACAGGTGCCGACGTTTCGGCCGCCATGCTGCGACCTTCATCAGGACGTAGTAATGCCCTGATGAACACAATGGTATTACTACGCCCTGATGAAGGTCGCAGCACGGCGGCCGAACGTTGGCACCTGTGCCTTGGACGCTGCGTCTCCTGATAGCCAAGTAAGTGAGGACAGGGGCAACACGACGGAACTTACTGGTTGATGCAGGTTCTGGCCGTTCGAAAACATCAGTAAAACTAAAAATTCAACGTTTTTAAGAGATGGGTCCCGTGGGCCTCTTCTCTCCAGTGAAGGTGGAATTAATTCGCTTTTCGACCGCAGTGCCTTAAAGAACTGGAAGGAAGGTTTTCCTTAATCCACAACTAACTTAGAGCTGGCTGAAGTTAGTTGTAGATTACAATTAACAATTCATTAATACATCTTCCTTTAGATTCAGCTTAATGTATATTTAAATATATAATTCGCCCATCATTGACATATGCGTGTCCCATTTGGGGTGGTGCAGCGAAATCGCATATTCAAAAACTAGAGGCTATACAAAATAAATATCTTAGAAAAGCATTGAAAGCACCTTGGTTTATAAGAAACAATCAAATATTACACGAACTCGGTATTCAGTCTCTAAAATCCTGAATCCTTCATCTCTCAGATAAATTTTATACTTCCCTTATTTCTTCTCCTGCATATACATATTTTCAACTTGGAAAAACAGCTAATCCTTTCCCGCGAATCAAATCACGCTATTCAAAAGACCGTTTACATCCTCCATAGTTAACTTACTTCATGTAACTATTATTTATTGTAAAAAAAAATTATATGTATTTTGTACTATTTATAACCACAGTTTATTTCTAAGATCATTGTGTGTTGAAAATCAATAATACCTATACATATCAGTAACATGTTAGAGGTTACTTTTGAAGTTTCTCCTCAAATTGTACTATGTTAATGTAAAAATCCACACACTTGAAAGACAAATTTTTGTCGAACAAGTATAAATAAATATATTTAAAAAAAATTAATACATTCTTCGGTGAAACTTCATTGATATTCAATACGATACTCAATTAATTTATTCCTTTCACCCATCTAATCTTTCATTGGCTGTTGATTGCTTAAATGTGGATCTTGCTAATGTTCATAGATGGTCTATGGAGAATGGATTAATTTTAAATCCTAATAAATCTGTGTATCTCTTTTTAGACCCTACAAATCGCCTAAGAAATGCAAATACGGATAATTTTCAGCTGTTAATTGATGGTCATTCAATTGGTCATGTTGATCTTGCTAAAAATCTTGGTTTATGGATGGACAGTGGATGGAAGTTTGATCATCATGTGTTAATCAAATGTAGAGCAGCATATTTGAGATTAAGATCCCTATATCAATATCGCAACCAATTAACACAGTCAACCAAGCTAATGTTGTGCAATACTCTCATACTGACGTTATTTAATTACAGTGATATTGTTTATAGCCCTGTACTATCTCAAAGAAATTTTGCTAGAGTTCAATCTATTCAGAATGCGTGTTTGAGATTCTGTTTCAATGTTCGGAAATACGAGCATGTATCACCATTCATGGATAAATCAGACTGGTTGACCATGAGACAGAGATGGATATTTCACCTATGTTTACTGGTACACTCTGTGCTCTCCTCTAATTCTCCCAGTTATCTTCGGGATCGACTTAAACTTTTTCACAATCAAATGAGTCTGCTTCACGTACTACCCGATTTGCCAATTTCCTACTTGTTATTCCCGTTCATCGTACTACCAAATTCGAGGCATCCTTTAGCTATCTTGGTCCACACTTTTACAATTTAGTCCCTCAAGAGCTTAAAACCCTTCCCTACAAATCATTTTGTGAAAAACTTGTAAATTTATTAAACTTAATTTTTAATCTTTCTTCAGTGTTTCTTGATGTATTATGTTAAATTTTTTGTAACCTTCTTGATGTATATGTTTAGCATTACTTCAGTGATTCCTGTTATGTTATATTGCCTCATATTATCTGCTATACACTTACAATTATATTGTACTTATGTAACTTTTTCAATTTCTAATCCTCATGTACTTACATTTATGCTTTTTTTTCAACTTATTCTTATTCTCTTTTGATTTTATGTTTATGATCTGTATTTTTCTTGTGGTTAGTCTGAAAAGCAGTAATTTAATTACTGAGACTCGCCGTTGTACTTTCTTGTGCAATAAAGTATTATTATTATTATTATTATTATTATTATTATTATTATATAATCGTGTTTGAAATGCAAGGAATTTTTCCCTGCTTTCATTTCATTTCTCATGTGATAATGTTTTTCATTAAATAGCATTCAGTTAATAGGCCCAGGTCTAAGGAAGCACAATTTGATGAGGGCACAAGGACAACTCAAGAATTCCTCTAAGTCTTATCGTTATTTATGTAAAAACAGGCCAGTACTTTTGAGTCATTTCGTACCTTCAGTAGGTCGCTGAATACTTTCCTTTTGTTACATAATACATCCATCTTTTCTTTCTATTTTTCGTTTTTTTCTGCTGTTTGTTGCAGCTAATATTTCTGTATAAAACGTTGTTCCTAACACCTAATTTAAACGCACTATAATGGTGCTAAACTTGTTCGAAATATTGACGGTTACTGTACGCCACACAAATGTTATCATCACTCTGAATGATGGTCTCAAGAAATTTTGATGCTCAACGATTTCCTGACCTTTATTACTGTTTTAGAATTTATTGATTTTACAGTTACGGTATACACAAGTATTTATTAATTGGAATTCGACTTTCACTGCTTGAGAGGTTTTTTTAGTGCGTGGGAGAGGATCATATTCTTTCACGATGGCAATTCCATCTTCGACGATTCGTAACTTGCCCCTCGCAAACCTTGGCTGGAGCGGGGCCGTCGTTCCACATCCAAATCCCGGAGCGGCGCCTGGGGAGGCCGGTCAAGGCCCCCTTGAGCGCTGCGCGCGGCGCTTTTGTTTCGGGCGAAGGTGAAGGAGCCTCTCGGCCCAAACACTTGCGAGGGCCCGGCGCGGCGCCCGCGTCAGCGAGAACGCCCACCCGCCCACCCGCCCACCCACCCGGCGCGACCCCGGCCGCCATTCGGGAGGGAAAATCTAAAATTCCGTCTACATGGAATGCGTTAAAGAAAGATTACGATGCGGTACGTTTTATAAGACGACTCCGATACAAATCCCATGGCACACCATGAACATATGTGTCTTCGCGGTTCAAGCCTTCACCCATTGGCGGATCTAGGGGAGGGGCATGGGGGGCCATGCCTCCTCCCCCTCCCCAGGCCTAGAGTTTTCGTTTGTTACCTTCCTTTATTTGACAAAATTGATTTAAATATTTATTTATATTCGAATTATGTAGTTATTTAAACACTAATATTGTATACCATCATATCTACAGTACTTAATAAAGTACAATCTAATGACAGATATGTTTGTTATTTAACAAAAATCTACACTTAAAACGCGTTTTGTTTTTGTATCCTCTTAGTTCTTCTGTTCACATCTGGACACAACGTTGCGTTATTAATTGCGCATCTTGCGCGTCATTATTGTGGGTCTGAATCTCGTTTGAATCAGGAGTGTTGAGATTCAGCCCTGTAACATGTCCGAGGGTATTGCGTGTAAGTCATTGGATCTAAGTGATACAAGATTCTCATCGAACTAGCATTCAGTGATTCAATGTTGCGCTACATTGCAAGAGTAGACACATGTTTCGGGGGCGCCGCCAGTCACCAGTCAAACGTCAGCAGTTGATACATGTGCTATTTTGTATTTTTTATTTTGACGTTTTCTTTAAACACCTTCGGCGCAACCGTTTCCAAAAGATTGTCTTTGCGTGGCATCCTTAAAAAGTTGAAAAAAACCATTCCGTCTTCTCGTCTTAATGTGCCCAAAAGATTGCGGCATGTATCATTGTTGCTACTAAACAATTTTGGACTCACCGCCTCCTTTGATTTTTACTTCTATTTTAAATTAATAATAACAATTACAGAAACATAATGAGAATTGTTACCCTGAACAATTAAATTTTGAAGAAGAGCATTAAACTATGTCAATTCCTTTGAATTAATATTTAATCAATGATAAAAAAATTGTCTAGAGACAAACTAAAATTAATAATGCAGGAAAAAACTTGAAAAAGATGAGTCAACGTTTTCCTCCGGGCTAGGGAGCCAAGGTCTACTGGGAAACATCCCAATTTCCAATACGTCTATTGGAAAGAAAAATGTCCAATTGTCCTAGGGCCCCCTAGCCCGGAAGAAAACGTTGATTACAACTCCGGCCGTGAAAGCCTACATTGTTATATTGAAAAAGATGAATTTAGCGGCAGTACTGTGTTCGCTGCATCTACCAATTAACGAATGCTCTCCTCCAGTTCTGCTGTTTCCAATTTCAAACTATGTAGCAATAAAGAATCTACATGTCGAATTCTCTACTGATTTTTAATAAATTTTATAGAAGAAGTGTTCACATTAATAATTTCTCTCAATCACTGAAATCATGTTTGGTTCAAATTGGATGAAGTTTCGATACTTTTCTCCAGATAGAAGTTTATGTAATATTTTCTTGTTTTGTCCGTGGGACCGCATTGGCTTTTAAAATGCACACCTCGCCGTATGTGTGGTTCTAGTTCCTCGAGCAAGTTGCTCGTGCTAATTATTTTCCTTCAACTCCGTTTGCTCACTTTTACCTTATTAAAACGAATACATTTTTTGAATGAGCTATAAATATTTTTCGTACATTTCATGAGAAGAAAATTATTTTACCAAAAGCTTTCGCGGTCCGCATAAAATAGCCTCGCGGACTGCTTGAGACCTGCAGGTCGCCAGTTGTAAACATCTGATCTAAAGCACACAGTTGCTTGTCTGTCACCAAGATGATGATGATGATGATGATTAAGGTTTATGGGCTCTTCAAGAGCTAAGGTAATTTGCGTCTCTGTAAAATTTAAGAACAGTGCCCACTGTGGCAATGCCAAGCTAAAACATTTTTTAAAACGCATAGTAAAATGTATGTAAAACTGAAAATGATCGTGTCCAATAATAAAAAGGGTTTGGCAGAAAAGAGCCAGATAAACATTTTAAAATCTCCAAATAAAAGCCAAATAATTAGCATTATCCTCCTCTCTCAGATAAAGCTACAGATGTTAGTCTCTCGTAGATAACTGAAAAGCTTGCTGAGAGAAGATTCGTCATTTCCAAGTATCTCTACAAGAGAGCTAGCAAGGTGATGCCTTAGAAGTCTCTTATCTTAGAACAGTGCAGGAGACCATGCTCTACGGTAAGATCCATCTCGCAACTGTTGCAAATGGGGGGTGGGTCACCACGGAGAAGATATCTGTGGGAAAAATGGCCTGCCACATAGCTATCTCAGCTCTTCGAACTATACTCCGATTTGAACATAGTTACATTTCAAGGTCAAGAGCTGGATGGAGAGGGAAACACCATCACCCAATCGGGAGCTTCGTTATTACTTAAATGTTTGGGATTGGTGCCCCCAATTGGAAAACAATGTTCCCCCCTTTGAGTTCGTGACCATAAAGTCCTGCTATGTGTAAATCCGAGTATACGGAGTAGCAAGGTCATATGAACAAATTGCAGCTAGAAATGAGATGCACAGAGCTATGTAATAGTTATAACGCCACAACTATACGAAAACGCTCATGTCTGATGCGGTATGCGGTGCGCATGCATGTCTGATGAGCTCACGCCCTTGGAATGCCAGTCAAGCTCTCTTCCGATTGGACTGCTGAGGGTACATTTGCCAAAGCAAGTCCATTACACCACACGAAGCATAAGCTTTTTAGATGATTGACTACTATGCCATTACGCTTCAGAATTACCCCGATATTTTTATAAGAGTATTGCACATCTGAAGGACGCACAAAAGGTCGTTTTCTTTTAACTGCTTAATCACTGTAATTTACTCATCTCGCAGGCTTGGGATGGGACAAAGTCGTCGACTTTTTGCCAGTTTGTTTCCTTTCAAATTTCGACATCTCTGCATCCTTTGTTTTTGGACCTGTCATTAGGATTGGAAGAGCGCAATCAACTCTACAGAGTGGGAAGGAGAAACGTGGCTTCTCTTTAGCAAACGTTAAAACCAAGGTACTCTTCATTTACCACGTGCCGATGTTTGATGAATTCTTTTTTCTTCTTTGTTTATTGGGTTTTCTTTTCAAGCGGCGAATGAAGAAGCAATTACTCGACTAGTGAGTCAAGAGCAAGACAAACATCGTTAAATTTTTTACAGAAAACTTATGTTACATGTGTGCGTTCATACTTCTACAAATTTTTCATATGCAGATGTTTACTCTAGAAGGCGAACGTTGGTAAACAACACAACTTTCCACATTTACAAATCAACACCAACATCTGTAGAATCTCAAATATTTGCATACATTTACTTTAAAAACAGGTTCTTTAATTTCAGTTGTTCGTTAACTTGTCACATCATAAGAGTGCAAAGTCTTCGTATCAAAGCGTGTACGAAAGAAAATAACAAAAAATAGCAAAATTATAAACAATTAAGATAAAAAACTGACATTCACAATGTACGTAAAATGTGCAATTTTGAGCTATGATCCATCGTATTCTATTTATTAGTGAAGTAAACCCATACAAAGCAAATGTACACGTACGAAGTACTGCACGCATCTATAAAGGAATAAAAAATATTAAAACAGTCTTACAATAGTTGGTCTACGTAGTATGCATACGATAAAAGCTCGAATATGGCCTCGGTTGAACATACAAAACTTGCTCCGATTGTCAAATTTCTTTATTTTTTTTAATATTATTTGGTGGGAGGGGTAAATTGTTCATAGAACTTAAAGTAGAATAAATGACACAGTGAAGTGGGTATGTATTTAATTTTTTCAGGTTCATTAACTTTTTTCATTAGCTACGTGAATGTAACTTAGTTTTTTTATAGCTGGGAGGTGATAGTGTTCCTGTCCTGCTTGAACATGATATCCAGCGCAGACCTACATGATTGTTTCCTTTTCCCCCTCTTCACACCTCTCAGAGAGAGGCACCGCTCCAGCCGAGACAAGCTCTGAGCTTCCAACTGGTCTCCCGACATATAGTGTACTAGTGGAGAGTGCACGTTCAAGTGCAATACAAAATGAAGAGTCACACTTGTTTTCCGTAGGAATTGGCAATAGCCTGTACGCAATATTTGGGGAAGTATCGAGGAAGTTTTTAAGTCTGTGTTTTTAAGTTACATTGCAGGGATTGGAATATAAGTAATACCTCCGCACAATGAACTTCCCGAATTTAGAAAACACAGTGTCAAGTAAGAGCTTACACCAAGGCGATAGTAACACAGTTTTCATCAAGATCACTCTTTCTTTTCACTTTTAATACGTAATGAATACTGAAGAAAATGAGGTGGGTAAAAAGCTAGATTTTTGCTAAGTTCAGCGAATTAACTAAGAAAACAAGTAAGTAAATAAATTAAGTAAATAAATAAAGTGAATAAATAAGCAAATATCTAAGTTATTAACCAAGTAAATAAGTAGCAAAATTAGTGAGTGACTGAGTGAGTAGTAAGTCAGTAAACGGAGAAAACTTATCAGAAACAGGAAATGCGGCCAACAGAAGAAGTATTGAATGTTTTGATCTCGCGGGTTAAGCGAATTTGTATAGAGGTAGCTGCAATATTCTTTGATGTGCATTATTTTATCGTAATTTCATGCCAGTTCAATGAACTCGTGGTAATTCTAAGTAACTTACGAAGACAAAAAGAGAAGCAAATGGCTTTAATTTGCTGCATAGTGCTGCGTTTGAGGGTAATCTGCCATCCTCATAATTTCCACATTCGAATACACGAAATTAAATAAATGGAAGCACGTCTTACATCACAGATACTGGCGGCGCCGGGAGAAGACGTCCCAAAGAAGCGATAGTTGGTAAACTGAATGAATCGATTACCCATTGTTTCCAATGACGCTCATCTTTACTATTTGAGTAATCAAACTATTGTCTGGATAATAGTTCACCTGTTGAACACAACCAACGCAGGTCCCGCCCATAGATCGTCGCGTCCGTGTACACACGGAACACTCAATATCTCTAATTCCCATATCTCAAATTTCATTTATACCTTTTCACATTCTCTAGACAAAACGTGTTCAGCAACACAAGACTCGTTGAGGCATCGGATTTTTCAGTATCTTCGTGAGATTCCAGAGGGAGAGGTTTCAGTAAGGTATTTCACGTATTGTCAAGACACCCTCCACCACCCGAATCATGGCATTGCTTCAAGGTCAGTAGATCTACAGGAAAAATGTCTAACTGCATTAAGGTCTAACAGAAAAAACTCTAGTAAAATATAGTCTACAGCTACATTAAGCCTAATGATTAAACGTCCACAGCTAAAATGTCTACCAACAAAAATGTCTACTAACTACAAAGTCTATCACCTAATATGAGGCTCGGCAGTTCATGGGGCTGCCTTTCATATCTCTCAATGATGCTGTCGAAGTTTTAGAGCAGTGTCGAAGTCTTAGACCCGTTTTACAATAGGGATGGCGTTGTCTGGTGGCGGGGTGATGAACTGCGAGGAGGGGCGATTTCGTCGTGGCACTCGTGCCACGGAATACCTACATGTTTCCCACTTGATACTCGGAATGTGCATGACATGGTATTAAACAGGTTTCACAGAACCATAAATAACTTCGAAGGATGGCATTGCAAATTTCAAACACTTATTGTGACTCACCATGCAAGAATTGGAAATTTCTAGACTGTATCAAACGCGATCAGATATATAACAATCCTTATTGCATAACTTATAGCGGGACACTTTAGATTAAAAAATCCTATTAAAAATCGTATCGTATCATAATGGAGAGATTTGAAATAATTGTATCGCGCTATGAAGACTATAGACAGAAAAAAATGAAATACTCGTCTATATGAGAGGATTAAGTTATCGCCTGAAATTGTAAGCAAATGAAGTAGAAGAATATAAAGAATGGTTGTCTCAAACTCTTTCCTACTCATATACTGCATTTATTTTATATATTTTCCAAGTTAAAAATGCATTTATCTCCCTAACAAATAACTTTCCAACAAATCTAACAAACTTTCATACCAAGATCTTTTTATATGTAGACATATTTGCAATATTCATGTTTGCATGTAGACACCTTTGCCTGTAGACATTTAGGCAATAGTCGTTTCTGCATGTAGACATACTTTCATTGGACATTTTTTCATGCAGACTAGCGTGGTGTGTAGACATTTATTACGGAGACCTTTTAGAGTAGACCAAGCGTCGTTAGACCTTGTTTCTGTGGACCTGCTGAGCGGTCACGGTGGTGTTACCTCGTCGAGGGAAGCGTCGGGGCGGCAGAAGTGGCAGCAGCAGTAGCAACAGCAGCAGCACCAGCCGCGCGTGCACCACAGGGGGATCGCCCAGAGCGTGTAGACGGTGCACCAGAAGGACAACGGCAGCAGCAGCCGCCCCAGGCTCTCCCGCGCGCCCTGCAGCCTGCGCACACAATGGCAACGCCTCCTACGTAAATGAATATACTTGCGTTCATGTAGGCAGATTAATATGTTCAAAAATTACACAGTACATACATATAAAATCAATTCAATATTGATCGATCCCAGGCTGACAAACATTTTAGGTTTAAAAACAATTATTATTATTATGACAAATAATGATAAATAATGATCGTTTTAAAAATATCAGCGTTAAGACCAACTCAAAATTCAAGAATGTAAATTATATACATATATTTTGAGACTTTACATAAAAACCGATTGTAAAAATTAAATTAATATATAACCATTGCAATAAGTAAATATGATGGTAAAGAAGTTCTGAAATTCGTACGAGACTAACGGTTAAGACAAACTTTCTAGATAGTCAAGTCATAAAGTGTTACACAACGAGACATGCACACAGCATTCATTAGTAACATAAACTGTCGATATCAAATTTTAAACTCCTTTTCCGCGTTCCCAGCAACATGAAACATAATTATCATTTACAAAATAACGGTTCGGTATTCAATAAGAAGTTTTGCTTACAACTCTTTAATAGTATCTACCATATGTCACACAAAGATTTTACTGATTTTTGGCGATAAATAAATAACAACTAAATTAAAATAATGAAATGAATTAAAGAATGCCAAATGCCTCTTTATAAAGAGGAATGGAGTAAAGTTTAGGTATTTTTGAACGAGCAAGTATTAGAAGCAAAAATGGAAGCGAGTTTTACACAGAAAATCGATCAGTTAGTTCAACGACGATCATAATCAATTGTTTCGTCTAAAGAATTTGGTTACAGAGAGAAACGGATACTGGTCGCAAAGAAATAAGAAACAGCAGAAGATACGCTTCTCAAATAACCTGTAATACAGTTTTCTGATGAAGCAAACAATGGGAGATGCGAACAAAAGGAACTTGAAAAGAAATGTCAACAACAATTTCGTCGACATACGTGTACCCAAGGCACGGGATATGTGCGGTGAAGTGAGACTGCAAGGTTCGAATATACGAACAAAACCATATCCATTTTACCAGTCGGAAAAGGGACAAAGATTACGGCACTGGCGGATTCGGGGGGGCATAGGGGCCATGGGGGCCATACCCCCCCTCTCAATATGATCGGCTGGATCCGCCCCTTGGATTAGATTAGTTGTCCACTACGAGGAAGTTCCTCGCGTTTCGCAGTGACAGAGTTCGAAAATAATTACACTTAGAGAGTTTTTGACTCAAGTGTGGTAACACTTGAGTCAATATAAACTGAGAGCTATCACAATATGATATGCATATGTATTAATATCCACTCCCATCTGTATGATATTTTCCTCAGAACATTTGAAACACAAAAATGAAAGGGGAATATATTTTTGATTAAATAACATAGGCCCATCATCGAGCCCTAGAATGCTTCTTATAAGAACATTTAGATTTTTTACACAGAAACGAAACATGTTTAGGTAATACGCATATTTGGGCTTGAGATTGCTTTAGATCCCAAATAATATTTAAAAAATAAATTTTGGAACTTAAGGTTGCAATGATAGTTAATGAGGTAGGTCTTACTCTATTAAGACACTTCGTATACTCGCTAACACATTTATTTTTATTGCTAATGTGTATATATCATTTTCGGTGTATTGTTAACTCGCAACGTGTCCCAGATAATGAGAGGCACATACGCTTGGAATACATGCCCGTTCCTAACTCCCTCCCAACAAAGACGAGCGTCTGTGGACACAATGCGGCGAGGAGAAGTGACGAACGAAACTCGATGGCGCCTCAGTTTCTTCGAGAGAACGAGTTGGTGGTTGCTCGTATCCTGAATAACTCTGTTCTGAGTACGTTCCGCAGCACGGCAAATAGCAAAGCGCCCTACGCAGTTGGGTACTCGGACGCTCACAGATGAGATGACCAATAACCTGCGAAACAGAGCGCTGCCTGGGTAAAAGAACATCTATTGTGTAATACCCCCTAATATCAACTGCGATAATTTCTAAGTAATATCTTATCAATTTATGTAACCTTAATGTAATGTAACGTGAACGTGGTACATGTGGGTGGCTAGCTCAACACCACGTCCACTGGATGCTCCTGAAAAATAAGAATACTTACTCTCTGCATTTGTCGTGGGCTGAAAATACCGCTCTTCGAGGACTCGGTCGATGGATCTAATAGTTACGCTTTGGTTACCAATAATACAAAGGGAATAATTTTGAGAATACCTAATTTCTATTTAATGAAACGAAAATTTATATATGCACGTAACGACATGAAGTGTCGTACGTCTCTTTTTATTCTTAGAAATTTTTAATCAATCTCTTACATGCATTATCATATTATTTACCTGACAATTAATTTTCCCTAATGACGGCCATCAACTAATTGTTACAATTTTAAATTTTAATTATTGCTTTAACCAAAATTTTAATTATTCTTGGGGCTTGTACATCAAAATTTAGCTGGTTTTGTCTTTCTCGAATTCGAGATTTCGCGGAAATACTTCCTTGTCCATTCGGCGTCAGCACTCTTGGCAGTTGAATATCAGTTCAGCTTCACAGCACCATATCTTGTTCTGGATTCCGATGTCCGCTTCAATCCACACTTTGTTAATTAGCTAGTCTCAGAAAACGTCCTACGATCCCGATACTCCTAAATTTTAACTATATAATTCTTACACCGAGGTCCAATCTCAAATTAATCATCAAAGATGACGATTACAATTCGTACATCTCGATTCTATCACGCGGCAGCCTCAAGAAACTATAACTTCCGAGTACACAATCCTACATCCGATCGCTACCAGATCCTGACACGAAGTGTTGTAAAAATTCCAAAATGTTCTACCTCGTTCTTTTTTTCAAATGCTTCTTGTTTCTATTCTTGTCCCGTAGTCCTTCACGTGTTTTTATTCCCTATGTTATTGCTAATCAAATCAATAAATGACTGATCTCTTCTGGTTAACAATGTTCCTATTTCTTTATGTTATTTTGCGTGATAATTTATTAATAAAACTATTTTCCCCATTCTTCAATTAAATATATATCATTTTTTCATATTTCTCGTATTATTTTTCACGCCAAATTACGCACTGAAGTGCACAAAAATTAAGGGCTTTTCCCATGCATTTCAATTGAAACCTTCGGCGTAAAGTTTAAACCGAAGCACGAAAAAATGAACGGGTAAAACTGTCACGTATCCCGCACGAATTAGAGTTCCTGAATGATCACGATACCGCTCCTTGCGTTGTGATCCCAGTGATTGACTGATTGTGGTTTTTGAGTACTCCACGGGCCGTAGCCAAATGCTAAGGACACCCGGGGTTGGAAAAAGCAAAAAGAAAAAGGGGCAAAAGAAAAAGAAAAGGGAACGGGAACGGCAACGCGAACGGGAACGCGAACGCGAACGCAAACGGGAACGGGAACGCGAACGCGAACGCAAACGGGAACGGAAGATCCCATGCTATTTGTGTGTCTCCTGCAAGGTGCATGTCCCGTGTAAGCCTGAAAGTTACCAGGGAAACCACGGTTCACTGGAGCAGTCCGTAGCCCGCATCGCATACCTGCACGAGTCCGCACGCTGGCGAGTACGAGCCCTCAAGCTCCCGAATCCACTGCCCAGGAGCATGTGTACAGGAGGACGTTGTAACTATTTAAATAGCTTCTCCTTCACCGTAGAGAACGTGAAGAGAATTGACCATTGACAGCACTCACCCGCGAGAGGAATGGCGTTGTTTTTTAACCTCAAACGTTTAAGGTGAAATGACACTTCGCTACGCGTATCAAATTTTTTTGGCCAGGCTCCAACCTTCGACCTCCGCGATTATTATAACATTTTAATTTGTCTTTCCAATGCGTAATTCTCAACACAGATTACGTCAAAATACTGTTATAATTAGGGGGCGGATTTTGATGACCTAAAACATCGCCAAAAATCATCAATAAAATGCTCTTAAAATATTATAAAAAAAGCTCTAAAAGCAAAGAAAAATGACGTACAAAATTGACCACACTCAGCCCAAATGAACAACTCAAGTTGTTGAATATGTTACTGACGTAATCGAGGCTTCTTCCTTTCGTTCTGGTGAACTTTTGGTTTAGACCGTTCTTTAGCAAGAAATCGGTGGCATTAGTTATCCTGAAATGGACCGAACTGACAACAGCACAATAGACTTCACACGAACTTTAGATTACATACTAAGTACATACTCAAGGTACCTAGAATACCTAGGTCCATACCAATGACATAATTTCTGAACAAAGAAATCGAATAGGGTAATGAGCAATTCTATGGAGAACATTTTTTACATCTATTAAATATTTTTTGAAGCAAGTACCATTAAAATTATATTAAAATCGAGGAAATTTTCAAAAAATTATTCACAAAAGAAGGAAAAGGTAAAAAAATGACTTATTAGTAAAAATCGACGAAAAATGAAAAAAAAGTGCAATATGAAAATTGATCATTTTCCTTTGTCATAACATAATAGTAGATTATGAAATGATGATATAATGATGGGTATTAATACACGAGTGTGATATTACGATACGAGCGAGGAACGAGCGAGTATTGTAAACTTCACAGGAGTGTATTAATACCCATTACATCGACTTTTATAAGTTAAATTTTACAATGAATAGTTTCGTGGCAGATGATTCAGCCAAGGCCACCTAGCGGACAGCTACCTATATCTACCCTCGCATGCTGCCGCATGTGTCTGTGGTTACCTGTCTGCCTGCTGAGTACTGCCTTAGTCAAACAGATTCAAAGTGTAATTACGATTCACTTTATTTTAAAGAATATACCATGAAAAAATACTAAAAATAAAATAAATTAAAACTATTGAGCATAAGACAATATAATTGAGCATAAGACAATATTAAATATAATTTTAATGTACACACTCCAACGAAACATGTGCTAAAACGATTTTCAATGATTAATTAAGTGTCAATACTTGGTTTGTAAACTTCTCTGTGATTGGTTAAGAATCTGTATCATAATGAAAACTGTATCGAAATGACTATCATTATGGAACTGGTGGCAGCCATCAAATGATATCATTATACAATGGGAGTAGAAATTAATGTCTGTACTAAAAGGCATTGTTCTAAAGTGAAAGGGAAAATAAAAACTATTGGGGAATATCAATTTTGAAGAAAATCGCCTGAAAGGTTTAGGCGCTAGCGTTGACCACAGACGGACAGACAGAGAGGCAGACAGACGGACGGACGGACGGACGGACGGACGTTTTGCCGTCAGTCGATTTTACAGTATCAAGAAGCAACAAAACATTGATTTTGACTACCCCACGAGGTAGAGGATTTTCCCCCTAAATTTAGCAACAGGTTTTATCGAATTTTTCCTCACAAGACTCCAGCTATAAGAGATTTTCTGGCGAAAATTAGCCGTTTTCCTGGCGCACGATTACATAACTTACTCTTCTTACGAAGTATTCGTAAGGCGAGAAAGTAAAAACTACATTTGATTAGAAGCCGCCCCTATTTATAATCAATTAAAACACAATGTCCTCGTTCTTGGCGTTGGCGTACTACCTGTCGCGCAGCGGGGCGCCGGAGCGCGCGCGGAGGTGCGCGAGCGCGTCCTGGGCGTGGCAGCGCAGCGCACGCACGCCCACGTGCCAGCGGAACATGCGCTCGCACTGCATGTCGGCGGCCGCCCCCCACCCCAACAGCTCCCGCAGTAGCCACGCGCGCCACGACAGGCGCAGCGGGTGGCGGCTGGGCGCGGGCGGAGGCGGTCCCGTTGACCGCTCCACCCCCGCGCGCCGCAACGCCGCCGCCTCACGCGCGCGCTCTTCCGCCCGCAGGCGCGAGTAGTCGTAGTCGGACGACGCCGTCGACGACGGCGGCGACGGCGACGCCGCTGGAACAACGAGACGAAGCACCGGCTTTCCGATTTTGATGACATAGTGCAGCTATGTTCAACTTGCAAGACGTCAAGGGCCATAAATAAAATTTTTAATACGGTTGCGGGCCACATTTGCATTATCCGGGCGATCTACACATGTGACCCCGCATTGCTGCCCGGCCGTCAATAGGACGTCATTAGAATCGCTCGTTGCGCATTAAAAAACGGTGGCGCTGGGCGGCCGTCCCGTCGACCGCCCCGCCCCGCCCCCACGCGCCGCAGCGCCGCCGCCTCCCGCGCGCGTGCCTCCGCCCGCAGGCACGAGAAGTCGTAGTCGGGCGACGCTGTCGACGGCGACGCCGACGCCGCTGAAACCAGAGGTGAAGGGCTGGCTTTGATGACATAGTGCAGGGATGTCCAATTTGCAAGGCCTCAAGAGCTATAACTAGAGACCGGATTTCTATGTAATTACATATTTTTTTGCCTTTCTTCTTAGCGTTCTCAAAATTATAATCTTGGCGAATCCTCGCTTCCCTAAAAAGTATTCAATTTTTTCGTTACATATTTTGATGCTTTCACAGAAAATTTTCTTTATTCTACCAATTTTCCACAATTTTATTTCGTATTTTTTATGAAAAGAATTTTTTTAAAATTTTCAAATTTTATTTAATTTTTTTATGATAAGTCTCTAGCCATTACTATAATCTTTAATACGGTTGCGGGTCACTTTTGCGTTACTCGGGCGATCCACCCATGAGTTCTCCGTATTGTTGCCCGGATGATTGGAAACAGGGGGGGGGTGATGAAATCACGCGTGATATCAGGCCGTGCATAACGCAGTAAAACACATGACTGGGATGATGTTGAAATTCTGAATTTACTAATTACTATTGAATTACTACTACTAAAATAGTAAATCTAAACTTAACCTTCTTTCACGTTAAGGGGATGTTGACCCCAACAGCCCATGCGCTAGGCACAATGTTCTCGCCCAATATAAATTTTGACTAATAAACTTCCGCGGGACATAGTAAATGGCACCGTGGGCCATTTGAACAACCCTGGTGTAGTGGTTATCATCCCGGGCTTCCGATCCCATGTTCGCGGGTTGAAACGGTCAAAGTAGGGGGATGTTTGAAGTGCCAAAAATCAACGGCATGCATGCGGACGCTTGTCGGCATGCAAAACAATGCCAGGAAAGGCACCTGGCCGATCCTGGCAAAATTAAATACTTAAGCAATGCAGCACCAATCAGAGATTCGATTTGAATTAGTGGATAAGATCGCGGATATTGTATCTTGTACTTCTCTACCTGGTATTCAAATGCAACATCAAAATTTGAGTACTAAAGTCCCTAGGGAAAGCAATGGAAAACTATTGGAGATGCCCATGACAAGTCTCACAAGAAGGCACTAGGTGTTTCTGGAGAGTAGCCTGCACACTAGTCAGGTGTGGCATTAAAAGAATAAAAATAAGCGTCGCCGGCTTGGCGAAGAGAATTGATGAAGAGATGGCTTAGGGCAAGCGCACGGAATGCCATTTAATTTTAACTTCAAATTCTTAAATTAACTCTTCGATACACATTCCGAATTTCTTGAGGATGTCAACTGTTCGTTTCTAATCGGAGGGTCTCAGGTTCCAGTACCCTTTGTGGCCACTTTCGGCACTAGCTAAGAAGTAGGTCGTGTTCAACTGCTGTCTGTAGGAGAATTCTAGCGGCCGGCTGCTCTAATCGGTAGTTTTTCGTGGTTCCTCCGATCAACACCAGGCGAATGCCGGAGCAGTTCACTAACAAACGAGCCAAGGACCGAGCGCGATATTTCCTTCCTCGTCCTATCCTCATCCCTTACTTTCACCCACACTACCACCCATGTCGACAGTCCAGTCGTTAGCTAGAGCTCGTCCCGGCTGTGGCGGAACCCGGCTATGGGAAACGCCGGGAAGGGATACCCCACAAGCCGACGTGTAGGTCAGCGCCGGATTTCTCGTTCCAGGGGGGAGAAACACCGCCATCTTCCGGGAAGCGAAGTGCTCTTTTCTTAGGGGACTAATGGACAGAGCACTTAGCACCCACCAAAACATAATCGACGATGGCTCACTGAAACGACAGTTGACAACACTTGAATAGAACTCACTGAAATGAAAGTTGAAAATGAATGGAGCAGATGCATTAAAATTGGAGTTTATAATGTACAACTATGTATTGATGAAAACTTAAGGATCAAAAGCTTTTATCAGGCAGTGACTCTCACTGTGAATTATAACTAAATTATATTTAAATTCATTCAAACTATATTGGATATGCAACAATAATGTAAATGAAACTACAAACTTAAGACTTAAATATCCCTAACGTTTTTCTCTAGTACTTATGATGATCACGCTGATGATGATGATTATTATTATTATTATTAATAATAATAATAATAATAATAATTATCATCATCAATAAAGAAAATATAATGCTCACTAACCAAAAACATAAAAAGACTACTGATGTTTTTTTGCCTGTGGATTATGGAACAAGCAATTGAGAAAAAATATTTCGAAATAACTGTGGGCTAATGAGTAACCATCCTTTGAATACAAGTTAAAATATCTGAAAACAAGAAACGTACAAGTTGAATTGAAGAAAATACAGAAAGACGGGTATTAAAAAATGAGTTATAAGCAAATGTTTCCATGCGATATAAGCAAAGTTTAGAGAAGAAAACATTACATAGTGGAATTAGAAAGATGAAACGTCAAAGCGTTGCAAAATTGAAATTGGCACACGACGCCTCTCCGGTTTTAAGTCTCTAGGTATTATTATTATTATTATTATTATTATTATTATTATTATTATATAAAAATGTATTGTTCTAATGAGTTCGGCGTATGCCCTTCACCATTCCCTAACCGGATTTCAAATTTTCATTTCGTACCACCCTTGCACCAAAACGCTGTTCTCTAGAGAGATCTCAGTAGTGAGATCAGAATAACATGAGCTCTTGCTCGAAAAAATGCGAAAACAAGTATTATTTATTTAAGATTATCGTGAGATTCTTAGGGTAACCCGTAAGTCGCATTAAACTGTATGCTTGTATGCTTGTAGTAGTTCAAATCTTTCAGTGAGGTGAGATACATTTATTTAAGCCAAGATTACCTTCAACACGGGACATATTTATCGAACTGCCTCACTGTCAAAAGGACGTCATTATGATCGCTCGTTGCACATTAAAATAAACTACAACCTGTGGTAAAATATTTTGCAACCGTGGTCTATTCTAAGTCTGCACGTGTTCTATGAAGGACTCCATTCAATGTCATCATTCGTTTCCAAGAATTCATAATGATAACGGAAAGTTTTCACAGAACGTTCAAAGCCGAAAGTATTTTTTTTTTGTGAAACTTGAACCTAAAACTGATTATCAATTGTAAGTACATTACTTCAAAGTTAACAGAAATAAATTAAACATAAGCGAATCAAATTAAAAAAATAATAATTGAAGTAAACTACTCTCTCATTAAAGTATATTCAAATTATCCAAGATGAACAGAATGAAATTCAAGTTTAGATTCAAAGGATTCAATCCCAATGAAACAATACTAGTAAACAAATCATTATTATTAATTTAATCAACAATAATTGGCATTTTCAAGAACATCCATCTGCTCGTTAAGCTGACTAGATTATTCAGTTTTGAACTACCGCACGACAGACACGTTGCTCTATCTGATTCAACTACATATCGTACAAAACCACAAAACCTACATATCGTTCAAAACCACTTTTTCTGAAAAATTACCATGGTTTTTTTCTAACAGTTGCAGCAGCTGCACAAAGAATTACATTTTGAAACTACAGAAAACCACATCACGTCATAAAAAATCATATCTTCATACAGTTTTACCATAGCTTACTTCAAATCAACATACATCGCCTCCGGTTAGGCATAAATCCCATTCATGATACATTTCTCTACTACACCTTCCTTACACAGTTTTCCGAAATGTAACTCTCCTGAGGTCTTATCATAACGGATTCCTGTCCTCAAAATGTGATTTTTAGAATTAAGTTATTAGCATTAAGGTTATATTTAGTCAACAACACAAATGTGGAATATGAACTGAACTTTGTGAAACCTGAAAATGTTTATGAAAAAACAAAACCTGATCCAACGTGTAGGAATTCGAGTAGCAGACGTATTGTTAACATTAAGACATCTCGTTAATATCAGCCACAACTTACTTGAAATGGGTACGACGAATCGTTTCTTGGAGCTGACATAATCATGAGATTGAAGGCGCACTGCTTCTGTTTGGTCACGCTAGGTCTTATCGCTTCTGCAGTTTAGGAGAGACTGAAGAATAAAACTGCAGGTTCCTCGTTGCGAGTCTATTCATACCCCTTCTCAATTTCTCCTCTTGATAGATTCGCTCACAGCAGACTGCCAAATCTTTCTTTTCTGTCGCCGTTTAAAAAGCGGTAAAGGTTTTGGCGGATTATTTTAAACCGTTGATTAAATTGAATATAATTTTGAAAACGAAAATTCTATGAAATCCTCAAATCATGTTACCCAAAAGCTGATTTTATTATAAAAACAAATAGAAAAAGGTTTAGCTCCTACCGAGGAGAGCACATTTACTTACGGCTTTATAGACAATCCTAATTTTTATTCAAATATTTTTTTCGTTACTTTGGATTATTTGGGACATTTTTAATCAGGAATTATCACGTAAATGTGCATTTTATAAATGGATAAAAATATGAGAAAAATTTGTGTTTCAGAAATAAATACCCACTCGTTTTAATATCGGGTAAATTTTTGCAATGGTCTACGGAATGTTCTACATGCTGATGCAACGTGCTATCGTGACATAACATATAGTGTTTTCTTTGATGGAGTTTCTTCTCGATTTCAAAATTGTTTCTGTGTAATGGCGTGTAAAGATTGATCGAGAGGAGGGATGTAATTGATGTTTTCAATAAGATAGACGGCATTACTGTCACGAGCAGAATCAGGCGTTTGTCTCGAAAGGTAATGATCCGAAGATTGCCTGCACGGAAAGTTTTATCACAAGGAATATTATGGACCTCAATCATATTATTTTACTTCGTCGGAATTATTTCTGCTACCACTGTTACGCGTGGACAAATCTGCCGCGTATCAAATTGGTAAAAGTTATAACTAAACCTTATAAAATAATATTCAATTGGTTCTACAGTACATTATTCGTATCATACACCACCAGATAGCCCCACCACAATGATTAAGACTGAAACAATTGTTAGAAAGTTTACACCACTTTCATGACGTTCAAATCGAATGTTTGCTTCGAAAACATAGAGTATTAATTGCCTTTCTCGTCAAATCAGTCTAGTACTTCTAATGGGCTGGAAGCATTGTTACTTCCCAACCCCCGTCATTGTAAGGGATTGATCAAGTTTGGAGTAGAGGTCAGGGGGAAGGGCAAGCGGAAGACGAAAGCAAAGGCAAGTACAAATTCAACCGGAATGGCAAGACCTCAGGCAAGAACAAGGGGAAAAGTAAGAGAAAGAACAAGGAAAAGGGGAAATACAAGCGCAAGAGGAAAGGACATGCGGGCTACAGGACGAAGGCAAGGTCAAAGGCAAGAGGGCCAGAGCAAAGGGCAAGTGTTAAGAGAACGAGCGAGATTCAGGCAGCGCTGAAGGCAAGAGCAATGGCAAGGGCGAGGGCAAGGTCAAAGACAACGGGGCCAGATCAAAGGGCAAGGCAAGAGTGAGAAGCTGAAGGCAAGACCAAGCGGATAGGGATGGCAAAAAAAACATCGATGTTTCTTACAGCTGTTTTTCAAAACATCGATGTTTTCCACCAGAAACATCAATATATTAACACTAATATTTTGCTTTCGATGTTTTCTTCACATCGATATTTTGTTGCAAAAACATCGATGTTTGAGTTTATTATTCATGTAATGCTTTTTAAAGAATGTTTATGTTATTTTGATCGTATTTTGTATTGTATACGTAGAATATTGATTAAAAGATGAAGATGGTGAAATAGCGAAGCACAATATTTTTTAATTTTAATTTTCTTCTTTACTGTTCGGGCCCACAGCAAAGCAGAAATAAATACGTTCACAAGCAAGGCAGAACAGTTGAATTGCGTAATCGGCAGAGCGCAGCCGTTGACCGCTGAGATCACATATCGCCTTCACATCCGTTGTTCCGCGTATTTTTCAACGGACGGGCGTGGCCGCTCGTACGTGATCGCCTGCCCAACTCACCCCCACAGCGCGGTCCGTTGGAGGAGCAACGGACAAAAACTGCCAGATCATTGCAAATTCAGATCAAATGGCAAATGGTAATTGGCCATCGCCATCCCCACCTCTGCACGCGTGTGAGCCCTTTCCTAACGTCTCTGCCCCAACCGAATTCGGCTTAACCGACTTCGTTAGTCCGCATAAAGACACCGTGCAAGATAGACGCGTGTGTTAGGGCTCCGCGCAGTAGCGTGTAAAGAATCTATAATCGTGCAAATGAGCTGCATACGGCTCGCACATAAATTGTTTAATCGTGGCAGTGCACGCTATAATTGTGTCTGTCGCTCTTGCGTGTATTTGCGCCCGCAATTTTGGTTGAACTATGTAACTCACGGCTGCTTCTGGTCGGCGGTCCAAGGTGTCACTACAATAACTACGCTTGGACAGGTGTATTAATGCACCAAGAGAAATTTTCATCTTAATTCTGTGCTTCTTGTGCATTTACTGTGTAAATACTGTGCATTTAGTTATTAAACATTGTTTGTGCTGGAAATTTGCTCGTATATGCATCCTGCACTCCTGCGCCAATCCCAAGAGCTATCAAAGGGTTTCGGGACTACTGTACTTCAACAATACAGTCCATTCATACAGTCCACTCATGAACATTAAGTGTATAGTAGCCCCGAACATTTACAATCATTGATATTATTTATTAGCATAGTAGCCAACTACTAACATGCTGCTAACCAAACAATAAAATGTATCCCATTTGCGTACGGTAATTAAAAAAGAATAGGAAAATAGCATGTTTATTAGTCTATATTTAAAATATGGATGTTTTATTGCCGATGTTTTCATCGACATCGAAAATAGGGCGATTTTGCCACCTCGAACGGTAAGTACCATCGATCTTCTGCTCCTGCGCGTTCCAGTTTCGCATCATTTTAGTGCATCTGGGCATGCGCAGAAGGTCGATAGTGCTTAACGTTCGAGGTGACAAAAACTCCCTATCCCTTCAGCGATGTATCGAAACATCGATATATCAATGTTCTGGTAAAATCCGCCATCATTACAAAGGGAGCTCTTTTTGCCTGTGGGGCCGGCGGGGTCCGCGGCGCGAGGGCGAAGGGCGGCGGCGTGCTCCTCGCCCGGCCACTCCACGTCCGGGTAGTCCTCGTCCACTTCCGCGTGCGAGTCCGCGTCGGCGTCGGCGTCGGCGTCGTCGTCGTCGCCCCGCTGCTGGCGCCGCCCGCGGCGCTCGGCCGAGTCGCCGGCGCCCCTCAGCCGCCGGCGCTCCAGCCGCTGCTGCAGCGCCGCCACCTCCTCCGGCGGGACGTCCACCTCGTCCCACGGCAGCCTGCGCCACGGTGCAAGATATGCTAGGTGTCCGGGGAGGAAACGTCCAAACTTCGAAAATAATCTCTTAAGACAATTCTAAACACATTTTGTCTAATAAACTACGTGGATATTCCGAATGGTTGAGCCGCAATAAGCACTCAAAAGTTGGATTGAAAAATTGATTTATAGACAAAAATTTGCATTATAGAAGCATAGAAACACTCCAGAAACATATAAATTGTTTATTATTTGCAAAAGAAATGAATATATTTGTTCAGAAAGAAACATTAAGTGAGAAATAAAAAAGCACCCAATTTACACATTTCGACTGCTTTTTTCTTTCTCGCTTAATTTTTCTTTCTGAACAAATATATTTATTAATTCGTGATATACGTTTCGGAGACTGTTTTGTCTCCCCCTCTTTGTATATGTTTTTGTATATAGCATTACTTTCAGTTTTCAAGATACTTTTAGTTTTTTTTAAAGGAGAGCTTCCAATGAATTGGGAACAGTATAGATTTGTAATAATTTTTTGTATTTTTGGTAATTTATATGTTTCTTTCTGCTTTTATGAATAATGTGGAAATTCATTTGTCTTCAACATTTCGAAGAATTTGTAATTAAATTTCAGTTCTATCTGATGAAGGAGATAAAACAGTCTCCGAATCGTTGTATAACGCGAATTAATACATTTTGATAAGAAGATTTTAAATATTTTTGTGGTTGTCCAAAATTCAACATGGGACTGAACAACAACATTAAATTCAATAATAGTTGTATAAATGTCTCATGTATTGCATCAAATATGGAATAACATTCCAATGAAACCAAATTTCATACGAGTAATACACCTCTTAGGACCGCTGAAAATTAGCACATATCTCTCAACATTCAGATTTATTCAACCTTTATTTGAATTCATCGGTAATAACTACCGTTAAAAATCATGAATTTTATTCCTGATAATCCACCAAATTCATCTGCGCTCTTTGTCGCAATACAACACGACAGAAGAGCTCACTCTCCGAAATTAAAAACCTATTTACTCCGTGAAGATTTAAGACATAAGAAATTAATGTTCTCTTTTAATTTAAAATCTTCATAGTTCTTAACGAAATTACTCAAATACAAATATTTATTTCAAAATTATATATATATATATATATATATATATATATATATATATATATATATACACATAAACATACTAAAATCATCCCATCTAATACGCCATTCCAGATTGTTAAAGTTTTCGAACTTTCAAATAAAAATACAATTTTCAGAAAATATATACGAAAAGTGTATTCAAGTATTTGCTACAAAACAAGAAAAAAATTATTAGCTGGAAACAATACTAAATAAGAAATCCTTAAGTATTATAGAGCAATTTGAAACTTCATGACTCTCTGTCACTGCGTTTCAGGCAGAACAGCCGCCTTAAACAACTCAAAACTATGGTTAAAAAACGTAAAACATGAACTTTTAGCAAAACTGCCGTTACCTCATCAACATTCCGAAATAAAGAAAGAATAGCGTTTCGACTTCAATAAGCAAGCTGTATTGGCCTTGCACTATTGGATATCCATACATACTCCCAATACAGACATTGAGGACAGTTCGCATGAAAAAGAAATGAAGTCGTCCACTTTTCTACCCCAACATCCGAGAGCCACAAAATGAACTGGCAAATATCCAAGAGATCCAACAAGTCGAGAGCGCAATAGATTTTGATTTGTATTCCCTTGTTTTGTGAACTTATCGTCACACATCCAAGTACTGAATGGGTGATTTGTGCTATTGATTCTTTAAACGGTAGTAAGTGGATGGTTTGGAACATGTTGACTCACAATGATTAACAACAAATCGAGAAAAACATTTTTGTGTGGCCCAGCGATTTACGACTTTTGGCAAAATACGATTGTAAAGTTATGTGTCGGCTCTTTGCCATTTATTATTCTCCATGAAGAATCGATTCGATAAAGAGCTGATCGTCCATTATTCGTCGATATTGGAGACGAGGACAAATGGAATATTTCGTAACAAAGGCCATGAAATTTCATGCACGTAGAAAGTTTGAAAATATTTAGGATTTTGTAGCAAAATGCGTGAAAATAATAAAAGGAATTATTACGTCTTGATTGTACCGAATTACTTCGTGATGAGGGAGAAGATGTGAGCTCGTCTTTGCAGGTAGAAACTTTGTTTGACCTCTTCTGGAAAACCGAAGATTGTCGATTGTTTTTCGTACGTCGACATATACTTGTTAGTAATATACTGAGCATATTGAAGTAGCATATTGAAGTCTTGCCGCATTGCCGCATATATTGAGCATATTGAAGTCTTGCCGCATATCCGGTTTCCTGTGCTGTCAATGTTGTGTATTGTTGTCAAGGTCGATGCCACGAGCGGGAGTCCGTGGCACGAGGCATGACAAAATCGCCTCTCCATGCAGTTCATCACCCCGCCACCAGAGAGAACGCCATCCCTATTGTAAAACGGCGGGGTTACTAATAGTTTCTTCTCCCGATGCTAGTGGCGCAGAGAAGCTCGTGCCATGCTACTGTGCCACAACGCGTGCCATAGCCACCAGTAGAAGACGTTGACACCACTGATGTTGTGAGTTAGTGATAGCTGTGGCCGTGTGTCGTCGGCATATTTTGCAATATTTCGACCGTCCTCCCATGACCCTTTTCAAGGCCGGAAAATCAATTGAAAGGGTGACTGAAACGTAGGCAAAGGAGCCTAGTATCAAGCGACGTAGCCCGGACGTCACTTAACTGAGCGCACAAGCCACCGGCTTCATGGCGTCTAGAAAGCACCAGCCAAGGGCTCGCAGCAACGGGTGAGTGCCGCGTATACTCACTGCCATTTGCGTCAACGATGTTAAGTCGACAAAGAGCAAATAACTGGCGCGAGAAAGTTCGTAAATCGAGACGGTTTTCCAGGTTTATAATCATCCGTTACGTGTCATCGATCGGGTGTCATTCAATACTTTACGTAATACCATATTCTTACCTAAAAAATCGTATAAAAATACTTCTTGGAATAAATGTTCTAGTACGCCATCTACTTATTTAAACTTCTTTGTTCCGATTTTTGCGGAATCACTTCTGTATCGTGTAATGATTCTCCTCAGTAGTCGACTCTCCCGTTCTTCCACAATCTTTTTGCGACCGCAGTGAGACCGGACGTTTTACCGGAGACTGATTTTTTACCGGATTTCCGATATTCACGGTACACTCGTGAAAAGGTAGTACGGGAAAAATCCAAATTTCATCGCGACCTTGGAGATGATATGCCTCATCTCTCTTGTGCCTACCATAACACCACGTTCAAACTCACTTAGATCATGATAATCTGCCAAAAAAGCAGCAGTAACCGATCAAACGAGTTTGTCAGACTCTGGATGCCATATTTTTGATTGGTTCCTGATCTCCTTATTTTAATAAGCATGGGTGTACTAGTTTCTTGACTCTTCAATGCATAACACACAAGTGTTCCGAAAAATATTTTTTCAAGTCATTTTGCTGTTATATTAACACGAGACAAACAGATGAGCGAACAGTCACTCTTTACAATAATAACTAATAAGCAAATTTGGCAACTAGTTGACCGACAGTCTCGGGCAGAAGAGTGTTGGAAACCCATTAAAGGAAAATAATGTTAATGAGGTGCTGCGTAGGCTTCAATTCTTGTATTAAAAAATTGTATTCTGGTATTTGTCCCGCTTCCTTTCTTTCGTATCAACGAAAAACTGACAATCATAGTTTTGTAACGTAAAAACGTTGTTGATTTGTCACATTTTGTTTCTGGTCACGTAAGAGAGCACACATGTTATTTTGTCACGCCTAAACAATGCTGATATATTCTAATGTATATTAATTAACTTCATCTAATGAAAACAAACATTATTTTGAAACGAATCAAGTGTTATTTAAGAAATGAACTATTAGAAGAGAAGAAGACTGGTAACTTTGGTCCACAACTTAATAAAAACCAATTGCTCTTTGGTTTGTAAAAACTGGCTGGGTATTCTTCAAAGCGAAAGCGGGTGCTCTTTTATTATTTCAATTTATTTATTTCAATTATTTTATTTAAATGAATTCATTAATTTACTTAATTTCATTTTTTATTTTATTTAATCTTTTATTTCTTTAAATTATTTTTTATTTATTTAAATTTATTTATATATTTAAATCATTTATTTATTTAAATGTATTTATTGTTAAAGGGTGTTGGGCCTGACCTGGGCGGGTGGGCGGGCAGGCGCTGGCGCAGCATGTCGTGCAGGGGCCGCAGGCGCTCGGCGTCCAGCGCCAGCCCCAGCGCGCGCGCCGCCCCCGGCGCCACCATCTCGTCGCCCGCGCCGCCGAAGCCCTCGTCCAGGCGCACGCCCGCCACCTCCACGCGGTCGCGCTGCTCCAGGCGCAGCCGCCACGCCGCCGGCCACGCCCCCGCGCGTCCCGCGCACAGCCACGCCACGCACAACACCTAAGCACCAGCGGGCATTCAGCCAAGCGATAATGGCAGTGCCACGCACCACACCTAAACACAGTGGGCATTCACCCAAGGGATTTTAGTAGTGCCACAACGCCACGCCCCCGCGCGCCCCAAGCACAACCACGCCATGCACCACACCTGCGCGCCAGCGGGCATTCAGCCAAGCGATTATGGCAGTGCCACAACGCCACGCCCCCGCGCGCCCCAAGCACAGCCACGCCACGCCACGCACCACGCCTAAGACATCCAGCGAAGCGATTGCGATAGAGCCACAACGCCACGTCGCCTGTCACGCCCCCGCGCGCCCTGCGCACAGCCACGCCACGCACCACACCTAAGCACCAGCGGGCATTCAGCCAAGCGATAATGACAGTGCCACGCACCACACCTAAGCACCAGTGGGCATTCACCCAAGGGATTTTAGTAGTGCCACAACGCCACGCCCCCGCGCGCCCCAAGCACAACCACGCCATGCACCACACCTAAGCAGCAGTGGTCATTAAGCCAAGCGATATAGCAGTGCCACAACGCCAAGCTCCCAGCCCAGCCACGCACCCCACCTGTGCACCGTCGGTCATGGGGGGAAACGATTAAATCAGTGCCACAACACCACGCCTCACCGCGTCCCGCTCACAGCGCCACGCACGACACCTGCGCACCAGCGGTCAGCGTACCTCCAGTATGAGCTACTACTCCACATATGTACTTGTTCTACCAGGGGGCACAAGTCCCCGGGATTGGTTTCTAAGCTTTATGCTTTTACCCTAACCCCCCGCCACGCACAAGTACGCCGCCAGACTGGTATCCGGAACGCAGTTTGCCTTCGCAGCAACCTCTTCATTCAATGCCTTGGTTGGGGCCACCCGGCCAGCTGAGAAATGCGAGGCCCGAACAGGCCACTGCGACGCGAAGCCGAGAGCCGAACTGGGGGCCACCCGAACTAAGGTTCGGGCGGCTCGGGGTCCCCATCCTTCCTCTCACTGCCTACACTTTTAGGCTATTTACGAGATACCGCCAGAATCTACGCAACCTGAGAGGATTTATCTTTTTCCCCGACGGACGTCTACCTAAGCATTCCGAAGAACGTCAATCGTCGAATCCTGCCCAAAGGTCAACGCGCCAGGGGCCCAACTCCGGCAACACGCAGCTCAGCATCGCCCACTCACTGCCTCCACCTTTAGGCTAACGACGTGACAGCCGCCGTGACACTCAGTGTCCGGGTGGTCGTCTACAACTCTCCGCCAGAGATAGCGGCAAAATACGTCACCGCAATCCCCTCCTGCGGACGCCCACCAGCGATCGTCTAGGGAAACGATTAGGGCAATACCACCTCGTCCCACCCCCAGCGCCACCACTCAAGCCACGCACCACACCTGCGCTCCAACCAGCCGTTACGCCACCCCCGCCACGCACCATCGAGCGAAGCGATTACGGCAGTCCCGCCACGCCTCGCCTCCAGACACGCCCACTAGCCACTAGGCCATCCTCATGAAGCACGAGCTCAGTTTTAACGCTTGAAAAGTACATATACCTCACACAACGATAATAAAATGTTTCTTTTGTAGTTTCAAATGAAATGTACTGGCCAAAACTCTTCCGTCGTTCAAAATTATGTGTGAAATGCATTAAACTACGTAGGGTAGGCACTACCTACTTTGCCTACCCCAAAGAAACACTACTGTTGGGGATTCCCTAAAACAGCTCATTTTCATTTTCTTCAGATTTCTAAAAACATTTTTTTTTCATATTTCTAGAAACATGAATGTGTTTTTACATTTTATAGCGAAACAGATACGCAGTTTCGATTAGAAAAGATATGGAGCGAAGAAGAAATATAGTGCATGGTGAATTATAGAATTTTGGACGATTACTTACAAGGAATGAATGGAAGTTCCGTTCTCGTTTCGAAGTATGAAAGTATTCTCGAAATAAATAGCGCACGTTATTGCAGCTTTAGTATTCATTGGGCTGTTAACAAGATACATTTTCAGACGTCTCATGTTTTCAAGGAATAATCTTCTCGTAGAAAAGCAACGAATGGCCGAAACGTAACCTCCTTTTTCTCCAAACGTTCAGACGACTTATTTCCAAAGAGACGTTAGAATATCCATTTCCGTTTGTTTTCTACTTTTACGTATCACTATATTCTCAACATGCTTCTCCATCATGTCAAATTTTGTGTTCAAAAATAGCATTTCTCCTGTATTATACGGTATCCGAAAACCTTTGAATCATATATTGAACTAAAAGGTTGAATTTCATTATCTTCGGTTCTTGATAAATTACATATCTTGAAGATATGTTCCTTTATAAATAAGCTCTTCAATTTTCAAAATTCCTTTTCAAGATTTTTATTACTCACTTTTACTCTACGTTAAATTATTGTTGTGAGAAACATGCACAGAGAGTTTCAAAGCGAAAAGGATTAACAAAAAAAGGCATTTTAATGAGAATGACAACAATACAAATCGTCTTTATTTAAATGTATATAGATAATTAAAGGAAATGTACATTTTTGTTAAAAATATTGTGATTAGCACAGTGTATTATGCACTTGAAAGACATAACAAAAGGCGATTATCCCAATATTGTATTAAAGGCCGGAAATGTTTCCACACGACAAATATACGAAAAACAGCCTATTCCCTAGGGGTTCATGTGTTCATGTATCGTTCAGAGAGCCTTCTGTCAATACATTGCATTTAATTTGTGCTAAATGTTGACTCGACGTGTACAGTACTTGCAATGCTGTACTTGTTTGAGCAGCACATTACGTAAACTACGTAAAACGCCCAATACATTCCACATTAACACAGCAGATATTTGTTTCTTTTTCTGTATTTAAATAAATACCTCTCCCAAAACTACTTGCAACACTTCGCACATCGTCTCATCGCGTCTCATTTTGCTGAGTAGTATCATATTTTTTTGAGCCAATGCAGTCCGTCGAGTCACTTTGCATCTCGTCAAACTACTTCCATACTCCTTTCAAACTTTTCTCTGGTTTTGAAGATCAAGTGAACAAAATTTTCTTGAGGGTCTGAATAAATCTTCGATAAAAATCTTTCTATAAAAACAAACGTACTTCTATACTAATAGAAAATAATTATCTAAAAAGAAGCATAATTTATTCTCGACAATATCCTTTAAATAACAGTGAAAACCTCGTCAAAAAGCACTTCATTTTTCCCGAGGTTAACCCAGACTGGCAGACGAAACTTGTAAAAACAATTAATTACGTTTTATATAATGTAAATCAACATACAATTACAAAACCGCAAATATTTTGAAACCACAGACAAACACTTTAATTTTTTACAGAAATATATTATATCAATTATATGTAAGCCTACTAATTAATTTTCACCAGCGGCAGAACAGCAAGGATTAGGCCACCCTGGCCTGTTCGGGCAAATTCTCTAGGGAGGGCCGTCTCTACCATGGTCTTCTTACCTCTCTTTTCCCGTCTGGAATATGATAATAGGCCTCCTTGGGCAATCTGTCATTGTTCATCCCTTTCCAATTATACAGGCAAATGTTTCTCTTGATTCTCAGTTTTTTCAAACGCACAAGGACGAATACTCACACTCACAATGAGACACAGCGATTATTAGCAGAATTTCCTGGTCATTTTGTAAACGAGCGAACTCACACACACGCGCGCATGAGTGCGTGTGTATGTACGTGTGTGTGTGTGTGTGCCCGCGTTTGTTACTGTGCATATACATAAAACATAGACAAATGCCAATGAGGTTTGTTTAGGTTCCTTTAATTTCACTATATAATTTATGTCACCTAAGCATGTTTTGATATTCTAAGTCCTTCCCTTAAGAATATAAAATTCTAAACTGCAACGAAATTCGTCGCATCTTTTCTTTAATGCTTCTCGTTGTCCTTTCGTGCTAAATGTGCGTACGTGAGTCCCACGAAACACATCCAATCTCACATAAACCACACAATACGTATTATCTTTTCGGGGCAACCTGCCATAAACTTCCGAAATTTATTTTACAAGGAGCTACAGGAAGCGCCAGTGAAAGGCGCCTTAAAAGAGGGGCACTAAAACACGCACGAAGAGAAACTTCGGGATTTATTATCCGGAAAGCCACAACATACTGGAAGTCGCGGAACGGCCGAACTACGCAGAAAGAAGGATGTGCAAAAGGCAGGGCCTCCACAGAACCAATCTCTAAGCTGGCTCTGCATGTTCAAGGGTTCCAGAACGTTTACAAAACCTGCAATTCTCAAAAGGTAATTTAAGCGAAAAATCAGCTCTACATTACATCTCTCCACGAATTATTGTAATAAATTTCAAATTGGCTCCGACTTCAAATTGTTTTGTAACTATGAAAACATACGTTAGTTTTATTGCTCCGAAGGTCTAGTACCAATTTTAAATTTCGACTAATTTTCTTTATATTAGGAATTGAATGAAATACACATTAATAAAATGTACAATAAATTAAAACAGTATTTTTAATGGTGGTTGAAGACGGTTCAATAAGGAGAAAAAGTTATTTATGTAAGTACGAGTAGAATAGAAATGAGTGTCGAACGAATCACATTTCGGGACAAGATGACGATATCAGACAGAATTTTAAATGAAACTGTCAAAAACACATTTGCACGAGATACTTATATTATATTGTATTATATTTGCGTCAGAATGTATGGAATTATACAAGTATTTGATCAATAGGAAGCGGATTTCTATGATTTTGCATATTTCTGTCCTTTTCTTCAGGGCATAGCTAAGGGAAATTTCTTGATATTTGGTTAGAAATGAATGCTAGTAGATTAATACGTTAGTGCATATTTGGCCAATTTTTCCTGTTGGTGCATATTCGTACAATTATAGGAGCATATTTTGCAAATTTCCGTAAAATAGGGACGTATCTCTAAAACGTTTCATGTTTGAGTAGAATTTTTTTTATTTTCGAGTGCTCATTGATTAGAAAGAGCTTGTCGCAATTTGCGTTTTTTCTTCTTTTCTAAAGATGATAAAATGCTTGTGCAAATGTAGGATATTTCTTGACATCATATTTTTTTAAACCAAGCAGAAAAATGAAAGAAGTCATGCCATAGACTTCTAGGTGCATATTTACTACAATTATTTCTCCCGAGAAGTAATCTGTGTTATATAATGTTTGCTCAAAACTTTCTTTTCATTCCAAGCATGCTTCTCATTAATTAGTTGTCAAGAAAGGTGTATGCAGGAAATGAAATATTGTTAATTTTAATTGCCTATTAGAGTGCATATTTATGAATTTTTAGGTCATAAAAGCATATTTTAAAAAGCCTTAATCAAAGCCTTTATTTAGGTCATTCATATCACTCCAGTGTATTAATTCGCATAACCCAGGGTTATAAGGGTTATAAGGGTTTTGTTTATTAGTTAACTTACAAAGTGCTACTTTGTCATACTCGTACCGAACAGTGCACATTTTTACTCAATAAACGGTGAACAGAACCAGTTGTTTTCCATCCATGAGTTGTCAGCACTCAACACGCGGAAAACATAACTTCATTTGTTGATTGTGTTACTTTGGGTTAGGTGTACCGCAACGAAGTCATGGCCACATCAAAGAACTGGACCTTTGCGGAGAACAAAACACACAGGAATCGACATGACTGCCGCTTCACATACTGAGAATAATAGTAGTAGTTGTATGGCGAGTTATACACCCTAGGATGTCTCTCGCATCCCAGCCTCCATATTTCTCTATTGCTGTAGTTTTCATTGCTCAATACTATTCTGACCATTGCCTCTTCTACTCCTTCTTCGATGGGTAGATGGTTGCCATTTCCACAGTATTTTCGGCCAACAGTATTCTTCATTCATTCGCCCATGCCATGCATGCGCAATGCGCATGCGCATTCGCAATGCGCCCATGCCATTTTAGTATTTTCACTTCTATGGTGTCAATTATATTAAAACTTACTTCTGCTTTACGTTTAATTTCTTCGTTCTTAACTTTATCCATTAAAGTCAGTCCGCAACTTCGGCGCCAGAAGTCCATTTGCATTGCTGTAAATTGTTTTGTGCTCTTTTTTGTTACTTCCCATACCTCAGACCCATAAAGGACAATATTCTCTACAACGGTCGTATACAGTTTTCTCTTTACACTCTTACTTAATGTACCTTTCCACATCAATATATGTAGTCGTCTTATAGCCACTCTACCTTTTGCAATTCTGTTTTTAATATCTTGCATACTGCCTCCATTTGCATTTGTCTCTGTACCAAGATATGAGTATTTTTGACATGGTTTTACTTCCGAACCATAATCCAATTTCAGACCTTTAGCACTGCCTCCAACAACCGTATACTCAGTCTTGTTAAGGTTTATTTCTAAACCCCATTCTGAGTACACTTCATACAATTTCCGCAGCAAATATATAGCATCGTATTCATCTTCGGCGAACACCACCTGATCATCTGCGAAGTGTAGAGAGAATAATACCTAGAGTATAAAATTGCAAGTTTCCATTAATTTGTACTAAAAATATAATGTACGAAAGTGTTTTCATACTCTTTTCAAAACACCAACACTTCATGCGTACGCCAAGAAATAACCGTCTGTACTTGTTTCATAGATGGTACGTAGGGCTGTATAGGGAGCAACGAGGTCGCGTCGGAAGCCCGGCAAGTGCTCGCGGGGGCGGGGCGGGGAGGGGCGTGGTGGGGAGGGGAGTGGCGTGGCGTTGCGGGGAGAGAGCCGGGCGAGGCGGGGCAGGGCGGGGCGGCCGCCCGCAGGTCGATGCCTCCCCGTGCCAAAGGCGGTGCGGGGGTGGCACTACCAGCTTTCTCTCCTCGCCCTGCCCTGTGTGCAGTGGACGCAGGTCAACCGCGGTGCAGCCACTGAAGAGCCATTGGCGCAGGGCGCTTGTGGGAGTCGGCTGGCAGCTCTCGCTCACGCACTGGGACGTTTCAACTCGGCACTCAAGAACACCAGTACCTATTGACGAATTACTTCTTCATCTTACCAATCCGAGTAGTCACAATTCAAATTGGGCGCCAGTATGAAACACACCTTTTTTTTTTTTTTCAAAATTACGTCTAAGGAGGACATTCAAGCAATTTCGCTCTCATTCAGTAAGTTTGGCTGGATCCAAAGGCGACCTGGGGAGCTAATGTTACAACTCATTGAAGTTTTTAAAAAAAAGAGTACTCTCCGCTTAATAAATAATAAATTAATGTGGTATTTATTTCGTTTTAAAATAAGTTGTATGTCATTAGAATATTTCCGTATCGTAGAGATAATTAATAACAAAAGCAACTGAACCTCTTGTTCCTTTACCCTCTGCCTCTTTGTAAGGGTTTCCTGAATGCTCGCATGTCAATGAATACAAGAGTTAACATGTATGTATGTACTTTGGCACAACAGCTCTTTACGATCTAAGGCCGACCGGCGGCGTCCCGGCCTTGCGGCCACGGGTTAAGGGGTACGTGTGGTTAGCACATAGCAATCCCTACGCCGTAGCTCTGGTCTTCTCAATCTGAGAGGTAGCTATTCTATCATCACACAGCAACAGATACTGGGACATTGCAAGGAAAGCACACAATTAATTTTTGCCCCGACCGGGAATCCATCCCGGGGTTGGGCCGTGGAAAGCGAGCTCGCTAACCAACGGGACACAAGGGTTAATATAGATTATATTAAATGTTAATACACATTAATTATATAATATATTTTATTTCCTTTTTATTTCACGTGAACGATATGCTTACAAAAATATGTTGCATATCAACGCTTTCTTATAATATCCCCTCCAAACACTGGATATCTACGAGAAAATACTAATTTAGATGTCGGCAATATATTACTTGCACTATCCACGACTGAAATGGAGTTGCTGGAAACGCATAATTATAAAGAGAGAAACCTGTTCTTTAATCAGGAAACAGGAGTCAATGATTAGGAAAATAAAACTTAGTTTTACAAACATTAATATCTGATCAACAATACTAATTATCTTGGCCCTACAACTTAAAAGCAGCGAAGCTATTCAATGCGCTCATTGTTTCAAAATTTTCTTTGCGCAACACAAACATAACAATTTACTTTATATTAATACATGCAGAAATGTTAAAACTACCATAGATAAAACAACTTCCATCTCCAGGCGCATATGCCTAATCTTCCGCATTATTTACTATATAGGGTTTTCTAAATCGAAATTTCCAGTGCGTTTGTTCATCTACTTTACCATCGTTTTTCTCAAAACATTACCGTAGTTTCTCTGTGTTTGGAATACATAGAAATTCATTGAAAACATGTAGCAAATTTTCACTACATAATTCGATTTTGAAATTTTCTATTTTTTCACTCTGCTCAACGCTTGGATCTAATTTGAGAATCTCTTCCACGCACCTAATGTAATCTGGCGTTGGAAAGACGCTGCTTCACCGGTGCATTAACGGCTTATCAACGACAGCGACGGATCTCGCCTGCTTTTAGCTTCACTCCAGCTGCGACTTCACTGTATTAAGGTCGGGAGGTGACGCGACAATGACGTTAATGAAACATTTTGTTCAAAACTGAAGTGGCACTCATCTCTATTTCACATGCATGATAAACTTGAAAATAATGTTTCATTGGAACACTGAGTTATTAGTAAAACTCAGAAGAAAAGGTACCACTGTCGTTGTTTAAGGAAATGTAATACTGAAACCTATAGACCATCAATTTTAACGATGAAGATAAATTATAAACTTGCAATTAATAAATAACAATGTTGCCGAAAGTGAGATACGACCTCCAAAACTTCAACACATCAATGCAGGGCGTAGCAAGTAAACTGATGGACAGATGGAATTGTATTCATCTGTAAATTGCGTCAACAGCTTATCAATATTTCCATAATAAATTATTTTGATAGATAAAAACCAAAATCATTGTTCCATATTTTAGGTCGTGTTCTCCTTGTGCGTTATACTGGACTCAGTTCTGTTATGTTATTACTATTTAATGTGCTACTTCGTTTTCCTTGACCATAACATTAAGGCCATGTACTTTTATGTGGTATAAACGGCAGAGAAGGTGAATAACCATAAACGTTAAGTTTTGCTTAATTCATTTCACACAATAGTAAACATTGTAAACATTCTGATATAATGTGTACTTCCCTTGAGTAAACATGTGAAAAATAATAGGAGATTAATTCGCAGTTTTAAGGTAATGTCACATCTCTCAGTTCAAAAATTTGCAAAATGGTTGCAACAGAAAATACAAAAAGTCGGCGGAAGAAAGTATAATTTCGATCCTACAATGAGTGAAGGAATGGAATGTCGTTTGAACTCATTCGCTCTGTCGCAAATCAAGGTTTACCTAAATCACATAATATATTCATTAAACGTAATCAGAAATTTATAGACGAAATAATATCGTATATCTTACTCAGATTTCAAACAAGCTTGCATGTTAATTTAAAAACTTCGTAATTAAAAATGTCCATCATTCAAGAAATATACTGCACTAACAGGTACGTTATGAATTAGGTTAGACTAAACTGGAAGATGGAGATAACTCCCAAAGGCATTTGGCTTTTTCTGTGCGATGCCTGGGAGAGATACGCATAATTAGCCAGCAAGCGTTTGTGAGTGTATCCACCATTGAGGAAAGAACCAAGGCGATACGCGCAAAGCAAGAGCAAGCAGATAAAGAGGTGCAAAGGCGGACGCGGCGACTGAGGGACAAAGGCAATCAGCGAAAGGCACAGCCAGCTGTCTCCCGTGAGCCTCGCACACAAAAAAACGCCTGGCGAGGGGTCCGGTGCACCCGGTTCACCACACTGGGGTCCTGAATGAGACCCCCCCCCGTGAATAGCAAATATTTAATAGAGGGAAGAACTCGTTCTTGGAGCCTTGCTATCGTGTGACGTCTGTTTCGTCGCAAGCAGTGACGCAAAGTGTGAGAATACCACAATTAAATATTTACATTTTTCAGTCTACTGCAGACATGTTTCATTTTACTAGATTTTTTCTTAGTTTCTGAGTATCAAACTAAGCAACATACATATTTGACAAGGCCGGAGTATGCATTGTTTTCTTTAAATTTATTCACGCTTTGGAATATAGGTGTAATATACATATGTAGACACACACACACAAACAAGAATGTAAAATTACATACTAAATTATCAACTTTTTTTTTCATTCTGAATCACTGAGCAGCACATCGACTTCCCAACCCTTGGACGCCGGAGTATGCATGGTTTTCTTTTAACTTCTTCAAACTTTGGAATATAGATGTAGTATACATGTGTAGGCAAACAACGTAAAATTACGTACTACATTATCAATTTTTTTTTCATTCTGAACCACTGAGCAGCACACCGCCTCCCGAACCCTTGGACATCGCTCTGTCGCTCGTTCTTCTCTCCCTACGCGCCGCTACGCGCCGCGAACTGACGTTCGTTCGTCGCAACGACCTTCGCCGCCCGCGACGCCGTAAAAACGCCTGGCTCGCTCGCCCGATGGCGCGGGCGGCTCTGAATATCCCGGGCGCGCTAATGAGAGAGGCTGCGGACGGCGGACTACCAGGGACGGGAAGGGAATATTAAATAATTTTGTAATTCAAACCGTTTTTACGATTTTCAAATTTGTACTCATAGCAGGCTTGGAACGAGAAGAAGAGCAAGGCGAACGTTCCACAGTCGTGTGTGTGTGTGTGTGTACTTTTTCTGCTGTTCGGTTTTCATATTAAGCTTATTTTTATGTCAGAATTGTTGATAAAAAAATCCAATTTCAACCTCATTATTTCGTCCAAAAATATTAATGAACTGCAAGTGTGGTGTACTAAAGTTCATAATGTCAGAAAACATGTCTGTCCTGTTCATCGTCCAGTCCTTCCTCGTGACCTCACCCGCGTCTTCTCCATCTTTGTTTTCGCTTCTCCCTCTTTTGTCTTTTCACCGATCTGATTCCCCCTAAGTACTACTCACTGGCGCGTCTTTTGCCTCGCCCACACGCAAACCCGAACCACCCTCGTCACTACTGCACAATGCACACAGGCTCGGCAGCCGTGTTATCCTCCTCACCACATTTCCCCATTAGCCGTCCTGTTCCATACCGCCCGAATCGTTGACTTTTGTGGCGTCGTGGTAGCGAAATGACAACACAGACGCGAGCTCTATGTACAAATCTGTTTATTAACAATATTTACACATTTACAGCTCTGGGGTTACGTTCGCCAGTACCTCTGAGTCCCACGCGCCTCCTCCCCTTTCCTTAGGCTCGAGCATCCCCCACCTCGCCGCTTTACCGCGCCGATGGCCCGACACCCGTGTTACGCACACGCCGTGTCTCAAGGACTACACTCCGGTCTCGGGCGAGCACACACGTCTGCTCACGCGATGCTCTCAATACGAACTCCTCCTACCTCTGCCAAGTTATTTTGCGGTCACGTGATCACCTTCAGCCCTGTAAAGACGCGAGGGCCCAGGGCCACTTGTGCGCTCACCGGGCGCCCCTGCCCGCTCGTCTTGCATCACAGGAGGCACAGCATTTTCCGATGCTTTTGTCCGTCCCATGTGTCAGGCAGCCTGCGTGACAGCGTTTTCGTTTCTGGCTGCCATGTGCTGACGTTACACTTTGCCTTCACTGTCAATGCTTTTTCGCATCTTATTTCACTCGCTCATCAGCCTCTCTATTGCTTCCCAGTTCGCGCCTTTCACATCATAACCACCCTCCACTGTTTCTCCCTGGCCCTCGTCACTCCCAACGCGCCCTCTCGTCCTTCGCTCTACATTTGTTCTGCTCTAATCCTCAACAGAGAGTATGGGTCCTCCTTAGTCTAAGCCGGAGTTGTCCAACCTGCAAGGCTTCAATGGCCAAAACTAACACCTTTAATATGAATGCGGGCCATATTTTCATTACTCGGGCGATCCACCCCTGACTTCCCCGTACTGCTGATCTCGGCAATTTGCTCGGCTGCTCGCGGGGAGGGGGGAGATTTCCATCCCTCCTTTGTGTGATATTAGGCCGTACCGTGCATAACACTGAGAAACACATTGGGATAATTTTACTAGATAAAAATCCTTAAATCTAAACAAACTTTATTTATGTAATTGGGGGTGTTGGCCCCGATAGAGCGCGTGCGCAAGTCTCACAATGTTCTCGCTCGACGTGGTTGCAAGGGTCTTTCACTTTTGACTAATAACTTTTCGCGAGCCTCAATATACGGCACCGCGGGCTGCCAGTTAGGTCTATTGTGGCATCATACGGGTGTAATCAGAACGAAGACGAGAGTGGGTTGTAAGAACAGAAGTTTTATTCGTTATCTAGGCCATAGTCACAAATAACTAATGACATTGCTTACAATTAACTAATTAAATAGAACCCACTGCTAGGAGAGATATTTTACGAACGGCTACCACACCGCAACATACGACCAATATTCCCCTGTGCGGAGCACCGCTCTACCCTGAGACCGACTACATGTCTCGCTAGTTACGACAATGAATTGCCGGCCCCTTGCCCTCGTGCACCACTAGCACAAACTTACGCACAACCTGTCACCGTCGTTGCTGGGAATCAAGAAGATCGAGGCATTGTTCTCGTGGCCTTATACAGGCCCTTCGGCGCTACCCGCCGCCTCCATTGCCTCCGCTCTACCGTCGCGTCCACACAGAACGGAAAGTCCCAGTGCGTCATCGCCGCTTAGATACAGCCTTTGTTAAATATCCGGCTATGTCTGCTGTCGGACACGTGCTTGTCTCCATGTTTTAGCGCGCCACGACGCTACACTATGCTCTCACCCCAATGCCTCCCGCAGTCGAATCTTGGCGTCGCGATCCCCTCGTCCTCGCCCTGCTCTCGCCGCCCATTCGCCCTCCATCGCCCCGCGCCGCAACCTGTGCACAGCTGCGTCGGAGGGCGTTCACTCCGCGCGCGCCGCGATCACACGCCCTGCACGGAGCCCTTGCTTCGTTATTTTGTGTAGAACATGCTTCACGTGAATGATCTTGGCTGTCCGGGTGACGCCGCGTCGAAGGCTGCGTTGCCGCCGTTTCGACCATCTCATCGTGGTCTTTCTCAGGGCTGGTCTGCTTTTGTGTTATCGTGGTGGACGGTGTTGCACGAGGTAGTGTCTTCCTCTGTGCAACACCGTCGCTGCCTTGATCAGTGCAATATCGTTGCAAAACCGTAGCTTCCTTGGCGCATCGGGCGTATGACCCTTGGATGTAGAAGAGGGATGTTACTTTCAACTGCTTTCATCTTTTCTCGTTCGAGAAGAAGTGTATAGTGGCGTTGTGCCGTATCCACCTACCGCGCAAATGTGCGTGCAGGGTGACCCCAGGGTAGAGGCGCAAAGGATGAGCAGTTAGTGTAGAAAAAGCGTTTCGTCCTAGTTCAGGACTCATCGGACAGGTTTTCAGTCTGTGATGCTGTATGTTCATTATTTTGTGTTTCCGTACGCGGTAACTACTTTGGTCATTCGTCCCGTGAGTGTAGAGCAAGTTACCTCCCGAGAGGTGATGGCGCGCCTCTCTCACTGGAACGTGAGATCTGGCGTCGACTTCTACGTTCGCATGCAGAGTTTTCCTTCCCCAATGTATGGGGGGGGGGAAGCGTTGCAGATGGATCAAGCTCTCAGTTCCCAATATGTGAGGAAGTGACATGTAAGTGTGTGTGTGTGTGTGTGTGTGTGTGTGTCTGTGTGTGTGTGTGTGTGTGTCTGTGAAAGAGGAGACGAAGGGACAAGCACAAAAAAGATAGATCTCGGGAAAACTACGGATCAGAGCAACCGGCCTCTACTTTTCTCCTACACACAGCGGCTGAATTCGACTGGACTGGAATTCTAGTTCAGATCCCCTCCCGAGCAGAAGCATAACGCTGCCGTGGACACAGTTGTTGCTCTGAGCCATCTCAGTCGGTTCCTTGTTACTTTCTCGCTATGCAGTAGAGAGAAAGTTAGGTAATGCTTCGCGAAAAAACGGAGAATTTTCGGCAGAAACACTCAGTTTTACAGAACCCTGGTAACGAAAATGTGGATAAACCCAGTCGCTATATTTAGAAAGAAAAATCCAATATCACGTGGTGTAGCCAGAATCCTTGCTTTGTGAGTCCTTGATACCGAAGAATTGAATGACAGCGAAACGATTGTCAGTCCGTCGGTCTGTATCTGTCCGTCTGTGAACAACCTTGTGGATAAACCGTTCAGCCAATTTTCTCCAAAATTAATATTCCTCAATTGATCAGTCTGATGTCGTGGTCCCTTGAATCTGAAACAATGAACCAAATAAAGGGTTGAAAAGTGCCCCCAAACCAAATCGATAATCGCGATACTCATATGAAAGAGAATAAAAAGATTCACGTGGATTCACAAAGTGCTTTCTTATACCTCGCATATCTCGTAGGTCAGAGGATCGAAGCTATGAAATGATTTTTTTTCACTTATTTATTAAGCTCAGCGCAATTTTACAAACAAGTTATATTCAAAATGAAAGTTGAGAAAATTTCCTATGAGATGGGTTCTACTCCCAATTGTTTTCCTGTAATTTGTTGGCGAAAAGTATGTTTAAAAAAATTGATTGCCTAGAGTGTTTGATGTAATTCGTTTTGTCTTTAAATTATCAAAAGGTATATAATTTATTTTAAAATGTTTAGACTGTTTCAATTTCGTTTTTTTAAAATAAAAAATGCGTGCCCAGAAAAAAAAGTGGATGCATGCCATTACCTTTTCCTTTACACCCGAACAGAAAAGAACCGTTACCCCCCAAATACATTACCTGTCGACCAATTATAATAAAATATAAAGTAATAGAGATCATCCAAATACTCGACATAATTATATTATGATTTCGCAAAACTTCAGGGAAAACAATGAGGCGTCCCATATTTATTTTAAAACAAAATCCTACTCTCGAAACGAATATTTTGCTCAAGTAACTGATTTTTTAACACACACTTCATCGTGCTACTAAATCTGCGATTGTTTGATTGATTGATGTTTCCGGGTGCGTCAACTACTTTGGTCATTAGTCCCGTAAGTGTAGTGCGTGTGTTTTTTCGGGAGGTGGCGATGATCTTATCCCTGCTGGATGGCGAGATCTGGCGTCGACCTACCGTCGACTAGCGGGGTTTCCCCTCAACCAGGTATCTCCCACCAGTGGGGCACCGCCCCAGACGGGACAAGCTGTAAGCTCCCGACCGGTCTCCCGCCATGTGTGGTAGTGTAGTTCAAGTTAGTGTAAGTGTGTGTGTAAGAGGAGAGTATAGAACAAGGAAGAGGAAGGAAAGATCGCGCGCGGTCCGTGGCCCGTTTTTTTAGGGTACTGCTCCGGCATTCGCGTGGTGTTGATGGGAGAAACCACGGAAAACTACCGATCAGAGCAGCCGGCCGCTAGAATTCTCCTCCAGACAGCGACTGCGATCGTAAAACTGAATATACTAGGTACAGTTTTTATATTTTCGAGAAGTTGGCTGGGTCAATGAAAAGAGTATAAAGAAATAAACGTCAAAATAAAATAAAAATAATTATAAAACATTCCTTTGCAAGATTTTCGTTAAATCATTTTGTAAAATTAGATATTTTTTGCAAATTAATAACTTTTTTCACATAAATTGACTTCGATTTACAGCAGATTTTACTAAATTATACAACTCTAAAACCATTGTTGTTTGCGGAATGAGTTTTGTTAGTACTGCTAGGAACTCATAGCTAAATTGAAGTAGAAGTTTACTTGTGTATTAGGGTTAGCTTCTTTCAGGTGCAGACAAAGGTGGACATGGGAACAGGCAGTCGACCAAAACAGCTCGACTTCCACGTTATTACACGGAGGCTTTCGCGAACGGCTGTGTAATGGGTTGGGGAATAAAAAGTGTTGTTTACACGCCGCCATATTGCGTTCATCAAAGAACGGACTTTGTGCCGGTGACAAATGAAGAAAGGTGATCTCGTCCTGCGCCAACTTTAATGCGGACGTTGCCGGGAGGCCGTTGTGCATCCCGGAGGAAAGCTCCTCGGCGGAGTCCAACCGCGCGCGTTCAACTTAAGTTCCCCGAGTTTCGCGCGCCGTCCGTTGCGGGCGCTGGACTCGCTCGCTCCCCTGTGTTGGTGAGTGGTGCTCGGGGTGAGGGCTACCAAGTCGCCACCCGGCGCCAAATGGACCACGCCCTCCTCCAGCGCGCCATTGCTCGCTTCCCCTGACTCACCCCCACCCCTCCCGCGTCGCCCGCTCCCCCTCCTCACCCCCCATAACCACTTCCTTTACGTCCTCTGCCAGACATCCGCATTTAACACACACACGCATTTGCAGGATTTGTAATAAACAACTGGTCCGCAATTAAGGTCACACAATTTAATTTATAATTAGTTTAAACGTCTCTATCTAAAAGAGCACCATTTGCAAATGAAAATTGAAAAAAGACGTCACACTATTCTTTTTCCCAAAGCATAATGAAAAATGTAATTCTAAATGGTGAAATTTGTTCGAGAAAACACTCTCTTTGGTTAGAATCACGTAAGTTTGGGATAATAAAAGACAATCCTTAAACTTTTTTTCTAAAACCACACTTACAAGGACAGTGACTTAATATAGCGGAAACCCTAAAGACGCATTGAAAATGCAACTTAAAAGCTTAGTGCGATATTACTTGAGGAAACCATTAACGGTGAACGTAAACGGAAAAATAAACATAAGATGTAGCCCAGAAAGCTCCTAAGCTATCACGTTCACGATCACGTGATAAAATAATAACAAACTATCTTCTGTCTTCGTATGGTAATCATCATCCAAGCACGATCGCGCCCGTTTTTTTTAGCTTTTTCGTTCCGAGTATTTATTGTATCGAGATCAATTTGTGACTGTGTTAACATTTACAATAAATAACTGTCAAAGGAAATAGTATATCCATGTTTATGATAAATTTATAAGTTTAAATCCTCAGCCTACGTTAACGATTTTATAGTAAATGTCCCATAAGTTCGGACATTCGTCAGGATAAATGTGTGTTGGACTAAATTTGACTGCATTTCAAGGAACCGTAAAAGGAAGAGTCAATCGCATTCTGGCCTGGATTATGATTCAAACGGCGGAAGATATTTTTCACATTATAAGCTTCCCCGCGTGGTGTATTAAAATTTTCTTCAGTTCCGCAACCCCCCCACCCCCGCACTTCATCATCAATGTCCCGCGCTGCGCACAAAGGTCTTTGGGAGCAGCTTGACAGTTTGCTCCAGAGGTGGCGGAGGCGTCGGGCATGGTGGGCGTGGCCCTGAAGGGGGCGAGGGGGCGCCGGCTGGGCGTTTGCAGAGCGCCCGTCCACAATCAGGGGGCGCGCCCGGGCGACGAGGTCCACCAGAGCGCGCTGCTTCCCTCCCTCACTCACTCGATTACCGCAGGCGGCGCCGCCTTTGCCATCGCCCTCCCCCAAACGATGACGCGCACTCACCCCAGCCTAGACCTACACTGCTCTTCAGATCAGCTCAGACACTATCGTTTATTGACACGGCGCAAAAAACCATTGTATGTTTTGTTGGCCATTACATATTTTTATGTAAATAAGAATATGCACAAAAACATTTCTTACCAAATTATATGATACGTTGATCATTCTGAAATGTTAATAACACGGATTTTGGGATGGCATACATCAAGAGGATTGCATAGAATGAGGCTGCGTTATATAATTCTAAAATTAATAAAATAAATTAATAAAATCAATAAAATAAAGTAAACTAAGTTAGAATTAAATAACTTTCATATTAAACTCAATTCACTCCACGAGCGTTTGAAAATCGTTCAGCATGACCTTCATGGTTTGGAGGCCCTAATTATCGACATGTTCATTATCCTAACAAACATCAAACACTAATGAAGGAATAAGTAACGAAGTTTCCACTCTTCTAAATTGTACAATTACACAGTTTGTTACAACAGATTTAATGTAGCAAAATACACCGCTTTGCAGAGGTTCATTTTACGGGTATGATAACTGAAGGCTCATTTGATATTTGTTGTTGTTTTCTCTAAAATGATTTCCTTGATTACGTGAAGAAACAAAGCTGCAATTCGATTCCTTACTTTACAGAAAATATGCATATTCCAATCTCCGAACGTTTCTTTGTACGACCTTCAGGGGACTACATCAAAAATATTTTGGTAAACAACATTTTGGTCTCTCCGCAAGATTAATGATGGAAAATTAGAGAACATTTTAAAAATAATGAATATCAAATGAAAGTAATATTTACATTCTAATTTCCCTCCCCACAAATAGCCAAGCCATCAGTCCCTTAACTGCTTGGAAGGCGTAAAGATGCGTAATGTAATACAATAAATATTTCGCCCGTTTCACGATATTTACCACTATTGAATGTAATGCAGAGAAACTCGGAAACAATTTTCACATGCGCTTAGCCTTCCAATGAATTTAGAAAGAAATTTAATGACTCTTCCAGTGCGTATCTCGAAATCAAACCAGGGCATAAAAATTTTGTTTCTCTTCTGTACAAGCTCTCTCCTCCGCAATGAACGCAGCTATCGCGAGTATCTCGCCCTAAAAGGAAACAAAACGGCAGTCGTAATGCGTCCCACTTCAGAGAAACCAGTTCGCGGACGAGGCGACGCGCCGCGCCGCGTCTCTCGCAGCAACAATAGTGACCGGGGCGGTTTCGTTCCGGAGCAATTCAGCCCACATGGCTTTGCGCCGCGCGCCAGCCACTTCGATCGGTTCTTCCGAACGTGTCGTCGCTGTCTGGAGGAGAATTCTAGCGGCCGGCTGCTCAGATCGGTAGTTTTCCGTGGTTTCTCCGATCAACACCAGGCGTAGGCCGGAGCAGTACCCTAACAAAACGGGCCACGGACCGCACGATCTTTCCTTCCTCTTCCTTGTCTCCTCTTACACACACACACACTTACACAAACATGCACTACACTACTATACATGCCGGGATACCGGTCGGGATCTTACAGCTTGTCACGGCTGGGGCGGTGCCCCACTGGTGGGAGATACCTGGTTGAGGGGAAAACCCCGCTAGTCGACGGTAGGTCGGCGACAGATCTCGCCATCCAGCGGAGAAAAGATCGCCACCTCCCGAGAGAAAAAAACGCACGCACTACACTTACGGGACTAATGATCTAAGTAGTGGGCGCGCCTGGAAACACCAATCAATCAATCAACCGAACGTTGCGACCTGTCGCCACTCGCCGTGCGCTCGTTGGGAACCGCAGAAATTCGTTCGGGACGGCCGTGGGTCTGTGGCGCGCCACAACGCCGCAGCCTCGTCTTAACTACGTTCGTTGAACGAGAGTTGAACGTTTGCGCTTAACTAGTCATTGATTGGCGAAGTTTAGTTTTTCTTTGACAAAATACACTAAGTTTCCAATACATCTCACTGCAAACCGAACATGCTAAACAACGTCCCACAAAAAATCATAATCAATTTTCTGTAAAGCAACAAACACAATACTGAGGCTCAAAAACCTTTTTAAAAAATTATGGAGAAGGCAAAACAATTAAATTTACGAATTCCCAACTTGCAGGAAAGGCGTTGAACAAAGTATTATTCATCATGCAGAAAATTATACATAATCCTCAAAAAGAAAATTAATTACAGGTACAACTGATTTGTTTTGAAACTAGTTTCATTCTCAAGGACAAAATTCAGCATCAAAACCCACTGGAGGGTGGGTCGAACAGTGGGGTGGGTCGGAGATGCCGCTGTGCAAGCAGCGAAATGCGCAACGAGGCTGGGAAGAGGCGGCGTAGAGCGGCAGCGATGCTTCCAGGGAGGGCACGGGATCTTACGCTGCCCATTCACCATCTCTCCGCACATCCAAATGGCGCTGTATCTCTCCAAAACTGGCCGTGAATGTCAAAACTCAAATGGATGAGGATGAGGTGGAATGAGAGGATGAGTCGGAAATCCAGTTTGTCCATAATCGGAATGTTTCTCTCGCGTAAAACTCACAGCTTATGTAAGTGATGTTTCAGGAAGCTCTGTGTCATGATAGTGAATGGGGCCAATTTTTTATGTCATCCATTTTGATCACATACAATTGATCTCTTGCATTCGGAGTGATTGTGAATGACCGGCCTTAAGAGACTAAAGGCCACGAAGAAGTTTGAGATTGCAGGTGGAGATGACTGAGATGGAGAGTGAAACAGAGACTGCAAGGTAGGGAAGATGCAGATGACGAGGAAGGTGAGCGCAGCAGAGTATACGATGTCGGCAAAAAGAGTAAACGGAAATATCGATGAGAGGAATGGCGATGACAACAGGGAAAGTGCGGAAGGCTGAGATGACAAATACGAGGATTGAGAGGTAACCCAATTGGCGCGAGCAGCGGTGACGAGACGGGAAGCGGAGAAGATGATCGTGAGAAGAACAGGAGAGTGCGCTGACGGAAAAAAGGGTGCGGAAGCCGAAAATGTCGAGGACAAGAATGACGAAGGGAATAGATGCAATAGAGGCGATGGGGACGGTGGAGTCGGCAGAAACGCCGAGGCCGAGACAGTGGGGACGGCGGGGAACAGCGTGAACGGTGGGGACAAAGGGAATGGTCGGAACGATGGGGGCGGCGGGGACATTAGGGAAGGCGGGGATGACTGGACAGTGGGACGGCATGACTGCGAGGACGGCAGAGACGGCAAGGACGACGGGGACAGCGGGGATAGCGGGGACGGCGGGGACAACGGGGACGGTGGACACAATAGAGTTGGCATAAACGATGAGGACGGCGGTGGCAATGAGGGTGGTGGGGACAGAGGGACGGCACGACTGCGATGACGGCGGAGACGGTGGGGTCGGCGGAAGAGCGGCTGCGGGCGTGGCTGCGGCGGGCGGGGCGGCGAGGGCGCGGGGGCGGCGGGCGGGGTCGGCGGGCAGCGCTTTCGCTCCGTGCAGAAGAAGTGCTTCCGCGCCGCGACTACCGAACGCTGCGCCGCCGCGGGGGCAGACGGGAGCTCCGGCAGCGGAGGCGCAACAGGGCCTCGCTTTCCCCGGGGCCCTCGCGAAATACTGCGAGCGCGCGCGCGATAGCATCTGCACCTGCAATTTATTCTCGCAAGCAAATAAAGCAGCAAACGTCACGTGAGATAGCCCTTGTAATGGGGAGAACACCCACTGCATGGGGAGACCTACTGAGGTGCCTACTAACGTTTCAAATATTTTAAATTGTTGGTAAAGAGGATTATCCTCGAATTAGACGATATCATCCTCTAATAGGATATCATCCGCTAATTCTAAAGGTAATTCTAATTGTAAATGATTGTAATTGTTCTAATTCTAATTGTTATCATGTTTGCCACCGAGCATTAGCTCAAAGCGAACTGTAATAAATCTATCTAAACATCAGACTTGGGAATGTGAACATAACGAACATTTTGACGCAAAGTGTACGTATTCTCGAAATATTTTTCCATTAGATGTACTGATTTAATACTTAGGATGACTGATGAAAATTAATGTGCAAGAAATAATAACGTTGAGAAAATGAAGGAACACTTAATAAGAAAAACGTAGAAAGCGTTCTAAAACTGAGGAGCGCCCCATGCTCGTGAGTTGAACATGTTCAGTACGCAGCTAGTCATAAATGTTAACAATGCGTTATCAACTCGCGGAGCAAGGCTACTCATTTACGACAGGCGCAGTTCGTAACCCATTTTCTATACAGACGGTCTGCCAGCAGTGCGCCTCTGTGCTGCAGAAGCGAAGATCCTGGCCGGGCCCGCGCGCCTGAGGTTTATTTGCGTGAAGAGCAACTGGGAGCTGGGCGGAAGGCTTCCGGTCGCCCCGCAACCGGTGGAACCGGTCGCATCAAAGAATCTCCGCGATTCAGCCTCTGATGCAGCGGGAAAACAACACGGAAGACAACAAAACAGAAATGTGAAAAACACGTTTATCAATTATGCAAATATTGTTGTCTTTAGATGATAAATAAGTAGTAATACAATTCCATAAATTTCATATATCCTGTATCAATATCTATAACTAATAAATACAAAGAATACGCAAATACTAATTCTCCAAAATTCAACGGGCCAGAATAATTGTCACATTTAAGATATTTGAGATAACGAAACGAGGACGATGGGAAATAACGAATGTGCGATCTACTGAAACATTATTGACATTACAACAGCAATGTAGGTCACCCTCCTAGCAGCAAAGTGTGTCCCTTGTGATGACTAGTAGATTTGTAGCTTGAGGAAGGTCACAGGGTTTCACATAGTTTACTAAGAGTAGATCCATTAGGTGTATCCAAACAGGGAGCGGACTCATCAGCCTTTGGAGGAACTCAATGAGTCAACTCGCACCGAGGCAGTTCTGGTAACTCTGCTAACGGGGCGGGAGGGGTCCTTTCTCTAGTGGCCCTCCCCCTGCAGCCTGCAGACCCCTCACACCCTCCGCCCCCCAGCCTCCACCCTCCAGCCTACGCCCTCCGCCATAGGCAGGGCGCGTCGCTGCACGTCGCCTCTCCATCCCTCGCCCTGCCACGACCTCGCCCTCCTCACGACCTCCTTTCGCACTCCTCTCAATAATAGCTACGTACGCTTACACTGCTCCGGCATTATCAAAATATACAACGACGATAAAGGTTTCTCTGAGAAATCCACAAATGAAGCGTTGAGTATGATGTAGACATCAGCCACAAAAAAAGTAAGCTTTTCGAGTAATTCAGTCAGAAATCGCAGCAGCTCCTCTCCACGAAGTGTAATGACAAGCAACAGTGAATCATTGATCTCATTCTAATGTTCGCTGTCTCACTTTGTTTGTTGGCGTCCTGAAAAATGCCTCTCTTATGACGTCGGTGTTTGTCATTCTCAGTGCTTCCAACGTAAAGTCTATACTTTTATCGCGTTATCGAAAACCATCGTCCTTGTCGGAAATGAACTAGCCGCTTAACGTCACGCGCACCGCAGACAAGAGCTCCGTAAAGTTAGAATCGCAAAGTTGTCAAAAAAAGTTTATTTTATAGAAATTAATCTCCAAATTTGTCGCTTTTTTGTTGCTAATTTGTTACGCAAAAATAAAAATGTGTCGCTCTTCATTTGACACTGCTATTACAAATGCTGCTAACTTGATATCATGTTAGCATCACAAAAACAAGAAAACCAAGAAACTACACAAAAAAATTAAAAATTAATTACATGGAAATTTGTGGCTTTTTTGTCGCTCAAAACTTACCATAACACAAATTTTGTTACTCTTCAAACAAAACCAGAGATGTAATTTCCCAAAAACGTTGTTTTCCACCGCAATGTCAGGAAAACCAAGAAATAACAATAATAAGTAAAAAATAATTACATGGGAATTTGTCGCTTTTTTGTCGCTCGAAACCTACCGTAAAAGGAATTTTGTTACTCTTTAAACAATATGCTAGAAATGGAATTTTTCGCAAAGGGGGGTCTAATGTGTCGTCAAGTTAGAATGGCAATCTCCAGAAAACCAAGAAATAACAATAATAAGTAAAAAAATAATTACATGGGAATATGTCGCTTTTCTGTCTCTCGAAACCTACCGTAAAAGGAATTTTGTTACTCTTTAAACAATATGCTAGAAATGGAATTTTTCGCAAAGGGGGGTCTACTTTTTTTGACGACTTTGCCATTCTAACTTTAGGGAGCTGCAGAAAAGAGGCGGCGAGAAAGCGGTGCGGGCGTCAAGCGTTTACTAACGAACTCATTGCATTCAATATGACATTAATTAATTTCTCGCTTGATTTCTTTAAGTTACAAATAGCACAACAATATGAACTCATTTTCTTTATTAAATTAAATAAGCAAAAGCTGCTACATAGCACTACTTCAATCGTTTACATGTGGGTGTGGGAGATGATGAACGGAAATGCTTTTGGCCGCCGAGAAAGGCGATCTGCCCGCTGTATTCGAAGCTTTTTGAAAGAGCAATTGCCGTGTCTTCTTTGTGAGCAGCACTAGAATATGAAGGAAATTTTCAATTCGATCGAAGAAATTGTATTTAGAACATGTGTAATATTCAAAATTTGGATTTTAGTTCACATGAATGCAAAGAAGTAGTTTGCTTGCATTATTAAATTTAAATTTATGTATTTTAACTTTTGATTTTATTTGAATTGATGCATTTCTGAATGTATTCTTTAGTAAACTTCAAATTAAATTCACTAAATTTCTATGAAAATGTTGAGGTTAACAATAATTTATAATTAAACCACAGTCCCGAAATTGTTAAGATGAAAATGAATAAATATTTTAACAAACTTGTCATAACCGCCTTCATACAGTCTGATGAAATATCCTATGTAACTTCGACCAGCACCGAAAGACAGCCAATGATAAAATCTGAAATTACGATATTTGGAAATACGTATTAAACATCCATGGGAAAATGAATTACATTTAGAAAATGTACCAGCCTTTGTGGCATGTGTGACTAAATGTATGGCATTTTAGTACTATAAATCATTGGTCGCAATGGAATAATACGAATTAGCTATTTTAAATCGTAGCTCTCTCGTACCTTCTGAGGAAACTACGAGTACTTCGGCGAAACTACGAATCAGCTTCGGTTGTTAGATTACATTTCATTTGATCCTATTTGCACCTTCTCGTTGACCGCAAACAACTCGCTTAGGAGGACATCGCTTTCCCTCATTCATCACCGTCTCGTTTGTCGACGAGGGGGAAGGATCTCCTGTCCTTTGACATAAGTGGAGTCAAATTATCTTTCTCTGCACCTGGGTAGTGGAGAACATCAATTCTGAATCACGACACCAATTAGATTGTATTTCCTTTCGCGAAGAGACAACATCATTTAGGGCCAGTTTATGTCTAATCAGTAGAATGTACTACAGCACAGTAAATTTTAGTTGTCTCAAAATATTCTCCCGTTAATTAATAAGAAATAAAAATATTTTTAATATACTTCTTATTGCCATTACGAGACTTCTCACTAGTTCAATTAATTTATGATTTGAATTTAAAAAATTAATATGAAGTGAATTAGTAAATAAAAAGGAAATAGTGTTTATTGGCATCCCAAATATTTACCATAACATTCAGCCACTACGCATTTTACTTTTGACTTCAGAAGAAAAGATTTCACGTTTTGATCTTCATCTCACTACGTACTAACTTTCCTCAACTATTGGTTCGAATTCACTGCTAAATTACATACGGATTCACTGAATATTCAACATTTTAATTATTGTGAAACAAAAGAGTTACTGCTAAAAATAGTAATGAGGTATTGCTTATTAGCCAACCACATGGGTGCATGCTAAAAGTTCAATTTTCAACACCAATGCTAAAAGTGGGTCGATGCTCAATTGTTTAGCTGAATGCAACAAAGAAAAGAAAATACTTTCGTCCGACCGCACATCTGATACTGACATTAATGTATGTCAGAGTAGATTGAAATAATCAAATGCAGTTACAGCTTGTTTTATTTAACATAAAAGTACCTTTCGATACAGCTGATGACTGACTTACAGGAAAAACAATGTAAAGTCGCTAATCAACACAACTGTTACTTAGTGCGAAATTATTGATATTCGTTACTCGTATAACTATGTTCTTCTATTGAGAATTTAAATTAATATGAACATTGAACCTTAATCCTCAATAATGTATCATTAACTGGTTCGAATACTTGAATTAAAATAAAATGAAAGTCAGTAAGGCTGTCTAAAAAATAGTGCATGACACACGTGGTAAATGTGATTTTATTTTTGGTAGAATTGCGTAACTCGACCTATCCACCTCGTGTCGTAACCTTTCCTTCTCGAAGAATAAAATGTCACTTTTACCTCTCAAATCATGTAAATAACTATTAAGGGTAATATGATTTAACACAGGATAAGGTCCAATTAATATTTGTGGCAATTACAATTATTAACGACAATTTATTTCTAAAATACGAAAATTATAACAATAAAAACTATTAAGAGTAGTTCATCATGAAGTCAGAACACAATATATCAAATCTGGACAGCAATATTCGTTATTCCTATTTTGGGAGAATATCGCTCATAAAATGATTTCCATCTCATTACAGAAATAACCGCCAGGCGGAAAAAGGTATTGAATTATTTTTTTAAAAATCAATTACAGGAACATATTTGAAACTTATATACTCGTGTTTGTGAGAAGCAAAAATAATATATACAGCACTATTCCACGAAACACAAAGGATTAGTATCAAAACATATAGTGTTCATAAAAATATTAGCACAATTTTTACTTTAAATAAATGATTCCTTAATTATATAAAGAGATTATACCTGTATATTCAATATTGTTTTTATTTAACATTTGTGTTTATTGTCTTTATGAAGATAGTCATGTTTATGTGGGAACGTTTACGTTTGGGTGTTAGTAGGGGATTTCAACTCTTTCTTTGCTAATGAGGCTTAAATGTAATCACCCAGACTTCGCATTAGGGCACCATTAGTCCTGACAACAATCCCCTAGTTCATGCTCACACTTGATACAGCCATAGCTTACGTTTCGTTCAATTTACTACTATCTCCTTTAATGCTTACCCAAATTCATGATTGTACTTTGTATTAGCAATTTATTATTTTATTCTTTGGTCTTACATAGCGGCAAAATTACTGTCAATGTACTTCGTGACTTGTTTGAGCTACACAATCACTTTTATAGGGTCTAAAGCATATGCGTCAGCTTTAAAGCCACAATTTACCACTTTACCTTATTCTTGAAATATCTTGGCTATTAAGTATTTTAGAGTATGGGACCAATACATTTGCATATGTGAATTTCCTATCTAGGCTAAGCAAGCAATTTCAAATACTTCCAGGAATGTGGAAGTGTAATGTAATTAACAAAGTTTGTATCGATGGCTTAAAGTTTCAGAATATGTTGACTACAAGTTCGTTAGATGCCTAATAGCAACTCAAAGAATAATCTAAATTAAATGAGAGTAACTTCCGTTTCACGAAGTTAGTCCCAATCAACACGTGAATGAAATCCCTTGAGACTTCCCTGAGAACTTTCGAACCGCCTGCAAGGAATACTCTAAAGGCAAGGCAATTGAAGAAGACTTGAAAATTAGACTTTAGTGCAAGGTCCATCCTTGTAGGTGGCTGCTTCGATTTATGAAGTACGCAAGTACCGGTATTCAACGCGATAACAAATCATGCAAGTCAGGGCTAGCAGGCAATGATGAAATAGGCATTTCCAGTGATTTCAACTGCGAACATGGACGAGGACACACTGTGAACCACATCCTACGAGTATATAATATGGCTTCCGTAGTGACAGTACAATTGGACACGAATACATCACATTCTCACTGTATGGATTTCGGGTGTTGCATAACTTGGAGTACGAGTTTTGGCGTCGTAAACAAGAAACCTAAGTCCTGATATTACATAAATTTACCAACTTCAGTTGTATTAATTCATGATTTAAAATACTTCCGGAAAAATATGCATTTCATTTTCCAGTTCGTTCCGACTCGCGCGCCCTCCCCGTCCCGCCCCGCCACGCCTCCCGTCCCTCCCTGCCCCGCCCCCCAGCCCGTCGCCCCCCCGCCCCCCCCATGCCCGCATAGTCCCCACCGCTGCTTCGCAGTTCCTAGATGCAGTGTGGAATACATTATAACAAATTCGATAACAAAAAACACAAAATGAAGCTGATGTAATTTCAAGATACAAGTATTGAAACATTCCAAATTATGTTACACCTATACGGAAATTTTCATGAATATCGAATCACAGGTTGAAACATTTTTGCAGGTCGTAAAGATATAATTCATTAACTATTTCATACATATATCCTAAATTTAATGTACTTAAAAATGCGTACACTTTGTCCCGAATGAACATTCTAATAGTTGAAAGTCGTATGAAGAACTACAAGGCATGAATGAACTTGTTAACATGAGAATAACAATCCATGGAACGACTGATCAATGATTCATCAGAACCTGTAACTCTGTACAATGCTAATATAATTAAGTAGCTGAAGTACTCCGCATTGCTGGGGTATTTATCACAATAAATTATTAGACACGAAGAGGCATTCCATCCTTTTCCGCCCTGCCGCGGAGTCTACTTGTATCCATTCTATTTTATCCCCGTTCCGTCTTGCCCAACCTCTCTCTGACTTAAAATATGAAACATCCATCAACAAAATGTCATTTTCCAAACATTCCATATACGCCTAAGTATACTTCTCTCTTCTTCACTTAATACATTTACTCCTAGACGCAATTAAAATCAATATCCAAGTTACTTTTATAGAGTGAAGAAACACCGAATCATTCTTAAATATAAACATTTCGCATTAAACAATTGACAAAATCAACAGTCTTCACTTATCCTACAGATATACGCAATTCTGTACAATGATGAACTCAATCGTAGACATCAGTTGTCAGCCTCAGGTGGTGCGTAGCTTAACTACGGACATTGATGCACTCTTGAATCTATGATGTAATACTAACCGAAAAATGTCCAGAAAAGTAATTATTTTGTGAATATACTAAGGTTTATGGTTGTAAATCATAGCATAGTACTCCAGACCTTTAAAGGAAGCTAGAACAGAAGTTTCGTCAGTATTAGTTCAGTAGATCCAGAGATTATTGCGCTGTAAGTCAAGGCATGTCTGTCTTTATATATTAGTATAGATAAAAAATTTAGATAATTATAATGTCTGTCACATAAAACGTTCTTTACACGCACACCAACGTACCCAAACAAAAGTAGAAAGGCCCCATGCATTACGACAACCGAGGCGAGTCGATGACACGTGTATCTCGCCACCTTACCGAGACCGTATCAGCAAAGAGTAGAGAATCAAGAGTTTTAGCACGTCATAGCGGACGACGCTATCGATCTCCTGCGCATGCGCAGATGCACAAAATTTATGCGAAACTTGAACTGTGAATGCTCAGAAGATCGATAATGTTGTCCGCTATGACCTGCTAAATCCCTTTAGTTTTTGCCACTTCGAACGTTGAAGCACTATCGATCTTCTGCTCGTGCGCGGTTCAAGTTTCGCATCACTTTCGTGCATCTGCGCATGCGCAGAAGATCGATAGTGCTTCACGTTCGAGGTGACAACAACTCACTCATAAGAGCACGTGGGCGTGCAACAAAGTGAGCGGGGAGGGCGCTTCGGTCAGGTGCTGGGGCGTGCGGCGGAGAAAGCCATGCGCTGAGGTGACCCACTTCCCGGGGCTGACTCATCCGCCCGCCCGCGCCCTACACCGCTTCCTTCCTTCCGCTCGCACCTGCAGCAGCAGCAGCGGAGCGCGCGCGCCCGCGACACGCACCACGTGCCACGTGCCGGCGCTCGCTCGCCCGCCTGCGCCTCACACGTATACTGCGGTTTTCGCAACTCTGCCCCTGACAGAAATCAGCTGTTTCGCTGTTATCCAATCGGGAGCTTATATGTCGCTATGGTGACGTTCAAGCTCCCGACTGAATGAAACCGTCACCGGCTGATTCCTGTCCGGGGCAGAGTTGCGAAAAGCGCTGTATAGTGATGGCAACTTCGAAGTTTGTGACCCTCGAACGTTACAGCACTATCAATCTTCTGCGCACGCGCAGTTCAAGTTTAGTGCATCTGCGCATGCGCAGAAGATCGGTAGTGCTGTTCGCTGGGGCGTGCACAAACTCCCTAACGTTACGGAGTTTTTGCACGCCATAGCGGGTAGCAATTAGCTGCAATCTCGATCTTCTGCGCGTGCGTAGATGCTCCAAAGTGATGCTTGAGCTGCGCATGCGTAGAAGATCGATAGTGATTTCGATTGCTTTAACGTTCGAGGGTGCAAAAACTCCCTATTATCAAAACTTCGTGATATTTCTATGCATTACCAAAAGCTATTCGATGTCGATGAAAAGATCGACAAAAATATCGTGTTTAAAATATCGATGTTTTAAGTATGATAAAACAGATATTATTTTCTGTCCTGTCTCTATTTTTAATTAGGGTACTTAAATGTACTGACGTTGGTCGTGTATAAGAAATATGTCAATATTATGTGTATGCCAGTTAATAATTAAGTTTAGGGAATGTAAAGAAGAAAATAAACAAGGAAGAATACCTTTTTGCTATTATTCCATTTTAATTCGTAAATTATCGAAGTAAGATGTCCTTAATTTAACATCCATAATACGTAAATATTACTTTGAAGTATATTCTGCCTTCAAATACACTTATCTTAATTTTCTAATGAAATTCTACCCAGACAAGGTTCAAAATGCAGTTTAACCAAATTACCACGAACAAAAGCATCGAAAAATATAAACACTTTTTTTAACATCAATGTTTCTGGAAATATATATATATATATATACATATATACATATATATACATATATATACATATATATACATATATATATACATACATATATATACATATATACATACATATATATACATATATACATATATATATATGTATATATATATCGATCTGAAAAAACATCAAAAATCAAACACCGACCTTATGTTCCTGGTGGAAAATACGGATGTTTTAAAAACATTGATTTTTTTCCAACTCTACTCAGACGCGGAAAGGATTCGCGACAGCTCAATCCGCTTCGTTTCATTCCTCTCGTCAAGCCCGAGCGTCCGCGGCCAAGACTCGACGGGTAATAGAGGCGCGATCGAAACGAAACCTGTCACTGCCTGATTTTCTTCAGCAAACGTGCTTATGGGGATGTCAATATCCTCCAGATATCACTGGCAGGGTCGTGAAGATTTCGTAGGACAAGGAAAAATGTCAAATGTGTGAACTATTTTAAATGAAACGTACATTAAATTAGATTACATGCGACGATTTGCGATGAGAGATAGAAGGAAGAGAGAGACAGACAGAGGCAGAGATAGAGAGACAGAGAGGCAGAGAGAGAGAGAGAGAGAGAGACAGTCAGAAACACAAACAGAGAATTTTTCAGTGCGGTTTGTCTCTCCACTCAGATTTCCGTCAAGCCACGGTGCAGGATCACACCGTAAACGTGCCTCTGTCCACTTCCCGGCTCTTGCCCGAATGCGACGTGAGTCTTGTGGACGAAGATAAGGCCCAGTTTGGTGTTGATCTAATTCAGAGAGACGTCTCTAGATGCAGTTCAATGGAGACGCTCCTCCTCCCCGTCTTTAGAGCCCCGTTGACAGGTTTTTTTTCTGGTCGCAGGAGCGCTTTCGTATGTAGGTGATTACTTCACGAGGAGGAAACCTCACGAGCAATTTCGGTCGTTTTCGCGTCGCCTAAAAGACGTAGTTTAAAACATGATCCATTTCCTCAGAACGACCAACTGTAAAAACATACGTTTTATCAAATGTTTTATTCTGAAATTACATTCAAAAGAAGAAAATACGTAAACAGGACTGTCCTCCATTCCTGATAAACAGTCTCTGGTAGATACCTCCGCCTCTTCCGTGCAGTCTTCACAGAGTAAATAGCGCTTTGCCCTCCTCTGGGCTAGAGTCCCTAAATACAGAGAGTAACGCATTCCATTGTTCCACCGATCTCGCCATTTTATATCCAATTGACAGGAGAATTGGAACTGTGTCGTATTCTGTATGTTGAGAATCATGCTTCTACTCCAAACCAATATTAATATTTTTGAAAATCTTCATAATGTCACCAATTGTTGTAATTTCCCTTCAGTTCCTGATTGGTGCCTGACGGAATTGTCGGTTAAAAGGATATTAAATGGCGGCGGTTGCGCTACTCTCTGTACCTAGGGACTGTACTGCGGGCAATAGCGAACAACGGCTGGAGCGGGGAAGTGAAATCAAAGGCTGCCTAGGTAGGGATACACGACGCGCTCACGCGTTCAGCAAAACTAGCTTTGAAAGGGCGGCCTTTGGAAGGCGGTTTGAACACGGACGTGCAAACAAGGACGCTTGGAACCTGCCACGTTTCCACGCGTTTATGGGTTCCTTAAGGCAGTAGACGACCATAGACCATAAATTTTTGCAAGTGGCAATCCTCTTTAGAAGAAAATCTCGCTGTCTACATTACCGGCACCGATCAAACTGAAACAGAAGTGTGAGTATGGATAACTGGGTGGACAGCCAATCAACCAAAAAAAGAGTGAATAACTAGCGTGGAGCACGCAAGCATGCTTTCCCTCACTTAGAAATATGATAAAAAAGAAATAAACAGGACCGAATTTGAAAAAGAAACAACTCTAGAAATACTTGGGATTTGGGAAATCGAACTTTACAATGCTTGAATTCGCATAAAAAAATTAATACACTGGTTTTCCTAAAGGACCATAAAGCTTCAAAACCTCCACGTTAAAACATAGAAAAATGGAATTCTGAATTCACTAAGCTAAGGTTGTGAATATATTATAAGAATTGACTTAACACAGTCGAATTCCAAACATTCATGTACAAAATATATTGGTTCATAACAATTGTGTGGAAACTTTTGGGAAAATATCAGTCATAAGAGTGAATCCAACGTACGTTGATTATATTAACAGATAGAAAATACAATTACAAATACTCATAATCATCTGAAATCATTCAGGAGAAAATACAATATTTACAAGAATTGATTACTTGGACATTACGTGCGTGTGGACACGAATATCTGCTTGAATTGGTTTTCCTGTATATCCGAATGCGCTGCTTCCTGGAATTAGTAGACAGACAAGCGATTTAAGAGTAGGACAGAGCTGTGATGATCTTGATATAGGATTCGGCTTAGAACTGGTACTAATGTTCCATTTTAACCGCACAATACTCCATACAGTCACGTCAAAACGATCGAGTTCCTGGAAATGTCACCGCAACTATTGTATAAAGGTGCAGAAGTCAATAACATTCGTGGGATACCTGACACTCAGATGCTAATAATATCGAATAATCCAAGAGCAATTATTATTATACATTTAGTCAATATTTTGACAGTGGCTGTTATTTTACAGTAAAAGGGAAAAAAGGGGGAAAGGGAGAATGTATTTTCACGGAGAAGGAACATTCAATAATCACTTGGGCAATTCCTTAGACTTCATTATTCAAATTTTGGATCGTGGTGATACGTAAAGCTATAATGTTTGTAACCCAAAAAACATTCCGGAAGTTATCGATTTTAGAATCTATCGTTATTGCTCGGTTTTCGTTCTAATTAAATAAATTTTCCAAGAATTTAAAACGTATTTGTGTAAAACACATCACGTTTTGAGTCTCCTAACAAAATCAAAAGCTAAGATTTCCAAGATTGGAAATTCAGAATTTTCAAAAACCACTCAGAATTCGGTTTGAGATCGGAAAACAAGAAAACCCAGAATGATTCCCATCTAAAAAGATTAAATTAAATAAATCGTAATGTGAAGGTTCCTCCAATCATGGCTTGATTGGAACGCACGTGTATTACTGACGCGACTTTTCTTGACCGATGGATTGAAGAAATGCTGTTAGAGTGGGGTATTAGCTACGAATTCGGCCACTACATTTTATGAAGCAATGCCAATCGCTGGAGAATCAGGCATGTCTTCGCAACTGTCTCAATTATTTGCGTTCTGTCTTAGGAGTTCGAGGCATCTCCTGTGATGTATTTTCACCTGCTTCGGTCATTTCTTAAGATTTTTGGAGAAAATCAGGTCCAGAAGTTCTCGTCTTCGACAGAAAATATTTTTTTTATTTCGCGCCAGTGAAGATGTTTGGAATGTTGTCATCAGTGCTCTCTGCGACCTCTCTAAAGCTGGCTAGCCACCTATAGCGGACCACAATAATCTATATGCCATGAATTACTACTAATTAATTACTCTTAAATGATCATAATTTTAAATTAATTACGCCAGACATATTCTAAAAAATCGAGGGTCAGCTAGCTTCAGTCTGAAGCTAGCTAGCCACACAACAAAATAGAGCAAAAAAAACTAGAAAAAATTAACAATAAAGTATTAATTAATTACTATTTAATTACTCCATTTTAACATCATTTCCACAACAAATTGTTTAAAATAATTGAAAATTATCACAAAAACACAAAAAAATGAAAAAAGTCGTAAAACTTTTCCATACCGGCGAAATACTAAATTACTTCTGGCAATTCCTTCACAATATAACTTTTTTTTAAAAAAAATTGTTTACATTAATTACTCCAGACAGTAGTTGTTAAAAAATCACAAAGAGCTTTGAACCAAAAACTCCTGCTTACAGACACAAATTTCAAAAAATCATAAAATATAAACTTACCGGCGGACCACAGCTTTATTAACACTAATGTGTTTAATACACTTCATATTTATTAACTAAACGGCTCACGAATTAATTACTGTATTCAATTGTTTATAATGAGCCCTGAAGCATCACAAGGACATACTCACGTTCATCTTTTAAACAAATATCCACAGAAAAAAAACTATTCGGCGGAATACAGAAATATTGGTCTAGGGCTCATTACTGGATATCCATTGAATTAGAAACAATTTGTTTGTATTTATTACTGTGCCGAAAATGCTCTAAAATGGGCATAACTTTTGCACCGAAATCGCGCATTTTCTACAAAAATGTGTTAAAAAATCTAGGAATAAAATTTTACACGCAAACCACAGTATTACCAACTGTAGTTTGTTACAAACACGTTATATTTCACGATAAAATTACTCCAGAATTAATTACTGCTTGCAATTGTTTATAACAAGCATTCAAACTTCGGACACATGAACCTACTACACCACGTACGAGGCAAAAAAAAAGCAGAAAAACACCTAACCAGCGGAATACTAAAATGTTATTACCGATTCCATCACTAGAAATCATTTGTTTTAAAAACTATTAGTTGAAATTAATTACTCCGAACGGTTGTTAAGAATCGCACAGAGCTAAGATCCAAAAACGCTTGCTTACCGTCACAAATTTCAAAAAATCATAAAATATAAACTTACCGGCGGACCACAGCTTTATTAACACTAATGTGTTTAATACACTTCATATTTATTAACTAAACGGCTCACGAATTAATTACTGCATTCAATTGTTTATAATGAGCCCTGAAGCATCACAAGGACATACTCACGTTCATCTTTTTAACAAATATCCACAGAAAAAAAACTATTCGGCGGAATACAGAAATATTGGTCTAGGGCTCATTACTGGATATCCATTGAATTAGAAACAATTTGTTTGTATTTATTACTGTGCCGAAAATGCTCTAAAATGGGCATAACTTTTGCACCGAAATCGCGCATTTTCTACAAAAATGTGTTAAAAAATCTAGGAATAAAATTTTACACGCAAACCACAGTATTACCAACTGTAGTTTGTTACAAACACGTTATATTTCACGATAAAATTACTCCAGAATTAATTACTGCTTGCAATTGTTTATAACAAGCATTCAAACTTCGGACACATGAACCTACTACACCACGTACGAGGCAAAAAAAAGCAGAAAAACACCTAACCAGCGGAATACTAAAATGTTATTACCGATTCCATCACTAGAAATCATTTGTTTTAAAAACTATTAGTTGAAATTAATTACTCCGAACGGTTGTTAAGAATCGCACAGAGCTAAGATCCAAAAACGCTTGCTTACCGTCACAAATTTCAAAAAATCATAAAATATAAACTTACCGGCGGACCACAGCTTTATTAACACTAATGTGTTTAATACACTTCATATTTATTAACTAAACGGCTCACGAATTAATTACTGCATTCAATTGTTTATAATGAGCCCTGAAGCATCACAAGGACATACTCACGTTCATCTTTTTAACAAATATCCACAGAAAAAAAAACTATTCGGCGGAATACAGAAATATTGGTCTAGGGCTCATTACTGGATATCCATTGAATTAGAAACAATTTGTTTGTATTTATTACTGTGCCGAAAATGCTCTAAAATGGGCATAACTTTTGCACCGAAATCGCGCATTTTCTACAAAAATGTGTTAAAAAATCTAGGAATAAAATTTTACACGCGAACCACAGTATTACCAACTGTAGTTTGTTACAAACACGTTATATTTCACGATAAAATTACTCCAGAATTAATTACTGCTTGCAGTTGTTTATAACAAGCATTCAAACTTCGGACACATGAACCTACTACACCACGTACGAGGCAAAAAAAGCAGAAAAACACCTAACCAGCGGAATACTGAAATGTTATTACCGATTCCATCACTAGATATCATTTGTTTTAAAAACTATTAGTTGAAATTAATTACTCCGAACGGTTGTTAAGAATCGCACAGAGCTTTGATCCAAAAACGCTTGCTTACCGTCACAACTTTCAAAAAATCATAAAATATAAACTTACTGGCGGATTACAGCTCTATTAACACTAATTTGTTCAATATACTTCATATTTATTAACTAAACGGCTCACGAATTAATTACTGCATTCAATTTTTTATATTAAGCCTAGAAGCACCTCAAGAACATACTCATGTTCATCTTTTAAACAAATATCTCGTTTTCCTTGTTGCAGACCCTTTAAATCCCCAGGTAGCTGGTTGCATCGGTCCGGCGTGCCGCTGCGTAAGAAACTCTACTCTGGTTTCAAATTATTTTTCGTATTATTACAAACAAAATATTTTATTTTTTTGCCTAATTCTCGATACATAGTTTTGTAACTTAATGTTTGGTGCGGAGAGCTTCACCTCATTACTAATAACGCCTGTATATTTCATGGTATGAACGAAGTCCGATTTATCATTACTGTCGTTTTCTGTACACTCCTCGGAATATCTCGAGAAAATGTTTTTAAAATCTTACTCTCCTGAAGATTGTTAACTTTCAGAATTGTTTACCGATTCACACAATTCAAGCTTCGACTATTTCGAACACTTACTTCCCGATGTCACCATTAGTTCAACTGCAACCTCGTAAGCAAACTGATTTTAATCAACATAAAATAGGCAAAGTCTGGCTACAATGAAGGAAAATACTGCCTAATCTCTTCTGAAGGTAATTAGTTGTACAGGAAACCAGTGCCATTTACCTGAGTGAAATAAAAGATTTAAATATAGGTCCCGCGCCACGGGACAAAAGACTAGAGCCAGGAAAAAGGAAAGTCCCGTGACGCGGGACATCGGACCGCCAGACGAAGACGGAAAAGTGAAAGGACCGCAAAGGGATGAAATGCTCTGAGAAATCTCTTTCCTGTTAGTATTTAAAAGGTTGAAATACTGTAAGCTACAGCTAAATTTTTCTAGGGTGACCGCTGGGATTCCCGAGTAGGGGGGGAAGGTGAAAGTGGTGGGGAGAGAGCCAGAAGGCGGCGCTCGCTGGCGCTCGGCTGGCCTGTCCATACCAAAAACATTAACCTTTTGCACACGCTAGCGAACGCCCTTGGAAATTAATTTGTGGTAGTTTCTTCGCTCGGTATGGAGAAATACCAATTTCACGGGATGGCCTGGCTGTGTCCTCATCATCCATGTTTTCCACGGTCACTGATACTCCTTTCCTCACTATCATAAGTACGAGTAGTATCACTGTCACTGTCTTTCCAATCGTTCGCGTCGTTTTTTTACCTGTAAAAATAACGATTTCTTGATATGGTGCATTAAATGAATGTGTGGCTAATCACACTCTTATTCAAACATTCGAGAGCAGAGACCACATCCTTTCTCTTCTTCTCTTTATTAGGAGTAGAAAATGAACACGATTTTCCCGATTGAATAGAATTAATTTCCTTATTAATTCTGCAAATATATATTTTTGAAACACCCGAAGCAGCAATTACTGCCTTAAGAACTGCTTTGATTTTTAATACCTTCTTTTGCTTCTCTTCATTAATTGATATACGTACTTTGTCGACGACTTCACGCGTCTGTGAAGGACTTCCTTATGCAAGTGGCTCTGAACAGGACGCAATGCAATGATCACAACAAAATAATAATCACTTGTACAGAACTTCATACAAATAGCTGTACTGTTAGGGAAATGCAGCTGAAAACTGGCACTTCGCGGAGACGAATAGTCAGGGTCAATGTTTACTGAACTGGAGAAGGGCTGTCAACATGTCCTGGGACGGGACGCTCTCCCCTCTAAAGCGATAAGTTTAAGGAATAGACTCTTCCGGCAGCTCTGGGGCCCTGACCTTGACAGCAAGGATCGCAATTTTAAATCTGCAACGATTGGGAGACAAAATCAGTTTGAATACAGAGAAGTATTTCTGAAAATCTACTGATGTGTCTGGCATATGTTTTAGAAGTCCAAAATTAGCAACACTGAAACCTTCTGGCAATTTACATTTATTGCCACTCAAAAGGTGCCCTCGGTGTATTGTCAATCGACCTTTTTCTCAGAACATGGCTAGTATTTATGAAATATGGAAATGGAGAAAAATGTGTTGGTATACTTTCAGAAATTTTCTCGTATTTCAAAATACAAATACGTGAATTGAAGGTTTCGTAGTGAATGGTCAGGTTGGACCATGGCCAATTTTATGATATCTTAGCATTGTATGTAAAAATAATACATGAAAGGCAAAAACGTACAATAATTCTAAATAAAAGGCATTTATGCAAAAAAGCCATTAATGCTAAAATAAGCAAAAATAAGCATTATAAATCTTCTTCATGTGTCATCATTTGTCATAATCCGTGGTCATATATTATAAGCCTTTAAATAAATTCGCTAGAATAAAATAGGCATTTCCCTAAACATCCGATGTCTACTCAAGAGTAAGAATTGAAATAAAATGGTTTTTGTTACTACATGCGGTGACAAACCAAGCGATTTGAACGGGTTCGTAGAAAAACAACACAAGAAGAATACATTAATATGATTGTATGAAGAGTATTACACATTTTGAGCATAACATTTGAAAGGTAGTGAGTATAAAATAATAAATGACGGATAGACAAAGGCTCTAAGATATAACTAATAACTAAAATACACATTTAAAAAATTAAACGTGTAAAGCTAAAGTTGAAGGTAAACAACTGCGCTCCTTTTCAATTTACTTGAGCCTAATATGTAACTATAATTTCATATTATAGAGCCATTCCACGTCAAATCGCACAAGAGTTGACACGACTTTTTTTTAAAATGTACCATTTTTTTCTTAAATCTGGACATCAAAAAGGGAGACACGTATTTCTTTATTTGCCCGAAATTAATTATTTGTGTAGTTATGCCTATATTAAATTTTGGAATTTACAGGTACTTCACAAAATAAGACCAACTGTTGCTCCCAATGTACTGACTATACACATTTCTGGTTTGTTTAATTTAATACTTTGAAATGTGTATTTTATTCTTCTGAAAATACATTTTTTTAAAAATTTTTTTTTCATTTAAGAAAATGTATTTGTTTCAAAAAAAGTAAAATGTCTTTATAAACTCGATGAGATAAAAATTTGAAAAAATATAGGCGTGTTCCTTGTTCAATTTTCTATGAAATACAACAAGAAAAAATGTGGGCACTCCACACATACAGTTCTGAAAAAATCAATTGTACGTATGAGGGCGCCCTCTGCCTCTGCCCATGCACTAACGAATTGTGTTCGGTCAGCCTTTGATGCAAGAGGTAAATAACTAAAAAAATAATGACCGTCTGCCTGATTAGGGTTTCAAGAGTTATTAGTATTTTAGATGTTTACTCTGCCCCCAAAATGTATGACATTGTGTCATACATGTTTTTGTGGGTAACATCGTGGGTGACTTGCAGGTCGTCTATGTTCTTATGGGCGAGAGCGAAAGGAATTGAAATACGAGCCATTCCACGTCATATCGCATAAGAATTTACACGACTATTTTTTAAATGTATGCACTGTTTGTAAACTTATCTAATGTAATGTACTGATGTAAACAAAATGAGGTCGCTGATGACCTGAGCTGTTATAAAGCGACCATAAATAAATAAATAAATAAATAAATCTGTAGTTGTCTGACAACCAAAAGAACATAACGGTAATTCTCCTTCGTAGAAAAAGTAATATTTTTATAATAAGTTTATGGAATTCTAAAATTGCTTATACATATTTATTAGTACACAGTGTATTTATTATGACAATAACGTAAGCATTTGTTAGATAATCAAATATGTATTCAATTTGCGACATCCTAAAAGAAACTTAGAATTAAATACATCACAGGAGAGGCAAGATGTTGTTTTGCTTTGCTAATCTGACTCTAGTGATCGCTCATGGTACAACTGCGGCAATAAAATTCTTCATTTACATCTGATGTCACTGGAAGAGAAACTAAACCTTAACGTCACAACGTCATGAATTGCAAATAACGAAACTGAACATCGAATAAAACAACTGGATAGAAACTAAACTCTCATGAACCTGGTACGTTGTCTCGTACGTGTCAGTTTCGACCTTCCCGACATACAACAATCATCTTGTTGAAATTCAGCTGGAAACGTTATATCAAAGATTCATGATCGAGTTTCCACAGTATTCTCGGAGTTGTTTGAAAACATTACAATTGAGAGCACAACGTGAACTCAACCAATCCTAGTTTCTGAATTGAACCATAGGTAGTAAAAAAATGTTAAATTCCCGTATAATTATCTTTCATTTATCTGTGTAATTTCTTGGTTTTCTTTTCATTGCAGTGCAGAACCGCGTTTTCGGAAAATTACATTTCTGGTTTTGTTTAAAGTATAACAAAATTTCTTTTATGGTAATTTTTCGGCGACGACTAAGCGACAAATCCGCATGTAATATTTTTTTATTTATCTGTGTAATTTCTTGGATTTCTTGCCATTGCAGTGCTAACTTAACATCGAGTTAGCCGAATTCGTTATAGCAGTGTCAAATGAAGAGCGACGAGTTTTGTAATTGCGTAACAAATTAGCGATAAAAAAGCATCAAATTTTGAGATATATTTTGTTTTGTTTTTTTAATTTTTGCGATGCTAACTTTACGGAGCTCGCGGAAGGACGGACTGGACGTATTGCAATTTTTTGTGGTCACGCGTAATGGGTCCAGACACTTCAGAGATTCTGAGCCAGTTTGGCTCTTCGCTCCGTGTCTTGTATTGTGCGCAACGGCTTCATAATTTAAGTAAAAAAAAATTGTAACGCATTGTATTCATTTTCAAAAGCGGAATTAGAAAATAAGGAAAGGAGTCGAAAGAAGTCCAGATTCTCTTCTCTTGTAAGCACGAGAATGACAAAAGAAGAGTTTGGCCTATTATGTCTCGAAAAAATTTGAATTTTTATAATTTTCGAAAAATCAGGAATTTTAACGAATATATGACCAGCACCATTCTTTTAAGCACATTTTTTGCTATCCAAGATCAAATTTAACTAGAAAAATCTGGTGCGGTTTTTGATATAAAATAGATTTGAAAAAATTGAAAATTGACTATATTTCACGCAAAATTACGCGAAAACTATTCAATTTTAGAAAAATTGTCAATGATCTTATTTCAAAATGTGACTTTAAAGAAAAAATTTCATTAAGAAAATACCTCTCTCTTAAATATTCAGTTGTCGGAAGAGGCGTTTTTGAACTTTCGCAACTTTCGAAAAATAACGGTTTTAATATAAAATCAGACCTACACCATTCTCTTACACGTCCTATACGCTATCTTAGCTCAAAATGTAATCAAACATTTTTAACGTTTTTTGAAAATTTTGAAAATCCAAATTGATTGGGGAATATCAATTTCTGTGCAAATCCTGTTAGTCTTACCCGGCAATAGACTCGGCTTTTATTGCATGTATCAGGCTGAGAAACATTGCGGAGGCGAAAAATAGGAGAATTAGAACGTATTTTTTTAACTAATTTTAACGCCAAATTCAAATAAATGAAAAACTGAAATTGTTTTTGACATGATAACTACAAAATAATGCATAATAACACTATAAAATAAAATAATGCAATATTTTACCATTTACCTTCAATGATACCAGCGTACTCCGTCAGTTACAGATAATGAGACTTGAAGAGAAAACCACACCGTAGTTTCTGGGTGGCGTAAATTCTGGTAGATATCTCATGTTCCCAAATCCCCTCTTTAAAACGCCTTCGTAATCTTCTCCTAACTTTTCCACGAGCACAACTTTTGTAATATTTCAGTTCGCAGAGGTTGTCAAACTCTACTTCAGTTAGACAAATATCAAATTGAATTTCTTTTGAACACGGCGTAGTTCCTTCATCACTGTTGATGGAATTTGACTCTGTGGTATCTTCCAAAATTTAATATAGGCATAACTACACAAATAATTAATTTCGGGCAAATAAAGAAATACGTGTCTCCCTTTTTGATGTCCAGATTTAAGAAAAAAATGGTACATTTTAAAAAAAAGTCGTGTCAACTCTTGTGCGATTTGACGTGGAATGGCTCTATAATATGAAATTATAGTTACATATTAGGCTCAAGTAAATTGAAAAGGAGCGCAGTTGTTTACCTTCAACTTTAGCTTTACACGTTTAATTTTTTAAATGTGTATTTTAGTTATTAGTTATATCTTAGAGCCTTTGTCTATCCGTCATTTATTATTTTATACTCACTACCTTTCAAATGTTATGCTCAAAATGTGTAATACTCTTCATACAATCATATTAATGTATTCTTCTTGTGTTGTTTTTCTACGAACCCGTTCAAATCGCTTGGTTTGTCACCGCATGTAGTAACAAAAACCATTTTATTTCAATTCTTACTCTTGAGTAGACATCGGATGTTTAGGGAAATGCCTATTTTATTCTAGCGAATTTATTTAAAGGCTTATAATATATGACCACGGATTATGACAAATGATGACACATGAAGAAGATTTATAATGCTTATTTTTGCTTATTTTAGCATTAATGGCTTTTTTGCATAAATGCCTTTTATTTAGAATTATTGTACGTTTTTGCCTTTCATGTATTATTTTTACATACAATGCTAAGATATCATAAAATTGGCCATGGTCCAACCTGACCATTCACTACGAAACCTTCAATTCACGTATTTGTATTTTGAAATACGAGAAAATTTCTGAAAGTATACCAACACATTTTTCTCCATTTCCATATTTCATAAATACTAGCCATGTTCTGAGAAAAAGGTCGATTGACAATACACCGAGGGCACCTTTTGAGTGGCAATAAATGTAAATTGCCAGAAGGTTTCAGTGTTGCTAATTTTGGACTTCTAAAACATATGCCAGACACATCAGTAGATTTTCAGAAATACTTCTCTGTATTCAAACTGATTTTGTCTCCCAATCGTTGCAGATTTAAAATTGCGATCCTTGCTGTCAAGGTCAGGGCCCCAGAGCTGCCGGAAGAGTCTATTCCTTAAACTTATCGCTTTAGAGGGGAGAGCGTCCCGTCCCAGGACATGTTGACAGCCCTTCTCCAGTTCAGTAAACATTGACCCTGACTATTCGTCTCCGCGAAGTGCCAGTTTTCAGCTGCATTTCCCTAACAGTACAGCTATTTGTATGAAGTTCTGTACAAGTGATTATTATTTTGTTGTGATCATTGCATTGCGTCCTGTTCAGAGCCACTTGCATAAGGAGGTCCTTCACAGACGCGTGAAGTCGTCGACAAAGTACGTATATCAATTAATGAAGAGAAGCAAAAGAAGGTATTAAAAATCAAAGCAGTTCTTAAGGCAGTAATTGCTGCTTCGGGTGTTTCAAAAATATATATTTGCAGAATTAATAAGGAAATTAATTCTATTCAATCGGGAAAATCGTGTTCATTTTCTACTCCTAATAAAGAGAAGAAGAGAAAGGATGTGGTCTCTGCTCTCGAATGTTTGAATGAGAGTGTGATTAGCCACACATTCATTTAACGCACCATATCAAGAAATCGTTATTTTTACAGGTAAAAAAACGACGCGAACGAATGGAAAGACAGTGACAGTGATACTACTCGTACTTATGATAGTGAGGAAAGGAGTATCAGTGACCGTGGAAAACATGGATGATGAGGACACAGCCAGGCCATCCCGTGAAATTGGTATTTCTCCATACCGAGCGAAGAAACTACCACAAATTAATTTCCAAGGGCGTTCGCTAGCGTGTGCAAAAGGTTAATGTTTTTGGTATGGACAGGCCAGCCGAGCGCCAGCGAGCGCCGCCTTCTGGCTCTCTCCCCACCACTTTCACCTTCCCCCCCTACTCGGGAATCCCAGCGGTCACCCTAGAAAAATTTAGCTGTAGCTTACAGTATTTCAACCTTTTAAATACTAACAGGAAAGAGATTTCTCAGAGCATTTCATCCCTTTGCGGTCCTTTCACTTTTCCGTCTTCGTCTGGCGGTCCGATGTCCCGCGTCACGGGACTTTCCTTTTTCCTGGCTCTAGTCTTTTGTCCCGTGGCGCGGGACCTATATTTAAATCTTTTATTTCACTCAGGTAAATGGCACTGGTTTCCTGTACAACTAATTACCTTCAGAAGAGATTAGGCAGTATTTTCCTTCATTGTAGCCAGACTTTGCCTATTTTATGTTGATTAAAATCAGTTTGCTTACGAGGTTGCAGTTGAACTAATGGTGACATCGGGAAGTAAGTGTTCGAAATAGTCGAAGCTTGAATTGTGTGAATCGGTAAACAATTCTGAAAGTTAACAATCTTCAGGAGAGTAAGATTTTAAAAACATTTTCTCGAGATATTCCGAGGAGTGTACAGAAAACGACAGTAATGATAAATCGGACTTCGTTCATACCATGAAATATACAGGCGTTATTAGTAATGAGGTGAAGCTCTCCGCACCAAACATTAAGTTACAAAACTATGTATCGAGAATTAGGCAAAAAAATAAAATATTTTGTTTGTAATAATACGAAAAATAATTTGAAACCAGAGTAGAGTTTCTTACGCAGCGGCACGCCGGACCGATGCAACCAGCTACCTGGGGATTTAAAGGGTCTGCAACAAGGAAAACGAGATATTTGTTTAAAAGATGAACATGAGTATGTTCTTGAGGTGCTTCTAGGCTTAATATAAAAAATTGAATGCAGTAATTAATTCGTGAGCCGTTTAGTTAATAAATATGAAGTATATTGAACAAATTAGTGTTAATAGAGCTGTAATCCGCCAGTAAGTTTATATTTTATGATTTTTTGAAAGTTGTGACGGTAAGCAAGCGTTTTTGGATCAAAGCTCTGTGCGATTCTTAACAACCGTTCGGAGTAATTAATTTCAACTAATAGTTTTTAAAACAAATGATATCTAGTGATGGAATCGGTAATAACATTTCAGTATTCCGCTGGTTAGGTGTTTTTTCTGCTTTTTTTTGCCTCGTACGTGGTGTAGTAGGTTCATGTGTCCGAAGTTTGAATGCTTGTTATAAACAACTGCAAGCAGTAATTAATTCTGGAGTAATTTTATCGTGAAATATAACGTGTTTGTAACAAACTACAGTTGGTAATACTGTGGTTCGCGTGTAAAATTTTATTCCTAGATTTTTTAACACATTTTTGTAGAAAATGCGCGATTTCGGTGCAAAAGTTATGCCCATTTTAGAGCATTTTCGGCACAGTAATAAATACAAACAAATTGTTTCTAATTCAATGGATATCCAGTAATGAGCCCTAGACCAATATTTCTGTATTCCGCCGAATAGTTTTTTTTTCTGTGGATATTTGTTAAAAAGATGAACGTGAGTATGTCCTTGTGATGCTTCAGGGCTCATTATAAACAATTGAATGCAGTAATTAATTCGTGAGCCGTTTAGTTAATAAATATGAAGTGTATTAAACACATTAGTGTTAATAAAGCTGTGGTCCGCCGGTAAGTTTATATTTTATGATTTTTTGAAATTTGTGACGGTAAGCAAGCGTTTTTGGATCTTAGCTCTGTGCGATTCTTAACAACCGTTCGGAGTAATTAATTTCAACTAATAGTTTTTAAAACAAATGATTTCTAGTGATGGAATCGGTAATAACATTTTAGTATTCCGCTGGTTAGGTGTTTTTCTGCTTTTTTTTGCCTCGTACGTGGTGTAGTAGGTTCATGTGTCCGAAGTTTGAATGCTTGTTATAAACAATTGCAAGCAGTAATTAATTCTGGAGTAATTTTATCGTGAAATATAACGTGTTTGTAACAAACTACAGTTGGTAATACTGTGGTTCGCCGGTAAAATTTTATTCCTAGATTTTTTAACACATTTTTGTAGAAAATGCGCGATTTCGGTGCAAAAGTTATGCCCATTTTAGAGCATTTTCGGCACAGTAATAAATACAAACAAATTGTTTCTAATTCAATGGATATCCAGTAATGAGCCCTAGACCAATATTTCTGTATTCCGCCGAATAGTTTTTTTTCTGTGGATATTTGTTAAAAAGATGAACGTGAGTATGTCCTTGTGATGCTTCAGGGCTCATTATAAACAATTGAATGCAGTAATTAATTCGTGAGCCGTTTAGTTAATAAATATGAAGTGTATTAAACACATTAGTGTTAATAAAGCTGTGGTCCGCCGGTAAGTTTATATTTTATGATTTTTTGAAATTTGTGTCTGTAAGCAGGAGTTTTTGGTTCAAAGCTCTTTGTGATTTTTTAACAACTACTGTCTGGAGTAATTAATGTAAACAATTTTTTTTTAAAAAAATTTATATTGTGAAGGAATTGCCAGAAGTAATTTAGTATTTCGCCGGTATGGAAAAGTTTTACGACTTTTTTCATTTTTTTGTGTTTTTGTGATAATTTTCAATTTGTTTAAACAATTTGTTGTTGAAATGATGTTAAAATGGAGTAATTAAATAGTAATTAATTAATACTTTATTGTTAATTTTTTCTAGTTTTTTTTGCTCTATTTTGTTTTGTGGCTAGCTAGCTTCAGACTGAAGCTAGCTGACCCTCGATTTTTTAGAATATGTCTGGCGTAATTAATTTAAAATTATGATCATTTAAGAGTAATTAATTAGTAGTAATTCATGGCATATAGATTATTGTGGTCCGCTATAGGTGGCTAGCCAGCTTTAGAGAGGTCTCTCTGCGAGCTTTTGTCTTAAACTGTTTATTGTGTCAGAGAGGGGGAAGCAAGGTCATCGGTCAAGAAACGTTGCGCGATTAATACAAAACACACATTCACGTCCGCCATTACAGCATTTCTTCGTGACGGAAAATATCCTCACGCGCGGCTGGCTGCGTTCACTAATGCGCGTGTTTTCACGTGGTAATCGCGGACGCGGCGCAGCCATTTTGCTCGTATTTGAACACGCTTTTCTGCTGCGACGGGGCCATTACCGCAGAGGCTCGGCGAGGCGAGGCGCAGACGTGGTGGGCCGCGCCGCCGCGCCGCGTCGCGCCGGTCGCCTCATGTGAATCAGGAACGCGCCTGCCGCGAGCACAATAGACGCTCGGCTCTCCGCCGTACGAAACAAGGGTAGCGACGACTACGCGAGGCGAAAACGGGCCTCTCTTGAACTACTGCCCTCCTTCGTTATCTGTGTTAGGGTTTGGTGGTGAGCTCGCCTGCCTTTGTGTGAAGAGAAACACAGCGTCGGCTGATAGGCGCTCGATAATGCCTCACTCACGACACGGTTTTGTAGCGCATCAACAGGCCTGGAACTAATCAAAAGCGAAAGCGGTTCCCCTGAAATTAGGAACCATTTAGAACTTAACCGGAAGAAAGAAAATATCAACACGTTTTCTAGAATTTCGTTTTTAACTTATTTTATGGATACAATATATTAATAGATATATGTGAATATTTAATTACTTAAATGGAACTTCATCACTTGCAAATTTTCTCTATGTCCAGAAATATTCCTTCTGCTTTCGATCTACTTCAAGGTGTGGCTCTGAAGCACTGAATTTTCTCCTTTTTAAATTTTAGAAGCCCTTATATTCAACATTAATCACATTTGTGTGTGTTTGAAATTATACCAGAAGCTGCAGCTGACATTCTATTCACGATTATCATAAATCAAGCCATCGGAAGATACACTAAACGAGAGCGAAAATTCATATAATTTATTAGAAAGATATTTGAAGCACTGAAAAAGTTTTCTTCTTCCTTGTAAAAAGAAATGTTATGAATTGCGAAAATTATTTTAAACGATTCAAATTTTCGTCAAACACAGATTACGGAAAATTTTCATTAAATGTACTGTAACGCTGCGGAAGAACATTTTTAATTTCTCGCCTAATGTTGCGGCAGAAATCGGGCAACTTTGGATAGAAAAATTTGTATTGTGAAGCCCTGATTTCGCAAAAGAAGATAAATGTTGTTCCCATACGTAATAAATTATTTTCCGTACTATATTGTGTCAAAATCCACGTTCTGTACGTTCGTGATACTAAAAAACGAATTGACGGCAAAAGTCTCTGTCCGTCCTCTTGGCTATGGTCAACGCTAGCACCTAAACCGTTCAGATTTTTTCCCGCAGTTTATATTCCTCGATCGATTTGGACTAACTTGGGGGGCCCGATAGTGTGAAACAGATCTTTATTTTTGAGGGGCTTTACAAGAAGCCATTTTTTTAAAAATTTTTCCCAAATGGCTCGAAATCTTTTGATTAAACTTAAACCTTGGTTAGCTTAAAAATGACGCAGGTCCTTCTTTCGTTCAAATCTCTGAATTTTCGAAAATTGCAAAAGCTCCATTTTTTTCGACGGCGTCCAACAACTACAATGTTAAAGATAGATTTTTGCGCAATGAAATCTCTTCTAAAAAGCAAATCTTTAAATAGGGTGATGAACAATGTTTCGAAAATATGCGTAGATTTCGCCGCGTAATTTTGCGGAAAATTTAGGCAATTTTTAAACAATTATTTTCTTAAAAAAACTACTCCAATTTTTCTTTTTGGATACAGCAAAGGACGAAATTGCTGGTTCCATTTTCAGCGAACTCTACGTATTTTACAAAATTGCAAACAAGTAATTAACGCTGAAACTAAAATTGGTGATAGATTTTTATCCTCGTTGAAACCAGTAAAATCTTAAAAACTAACTTAAAACTAACTTTGAAATAATGTAAACGAAAATCCTCTGAATTTTTGGAAATTGCACATGGAAATATTCAACTTTTTTAACGTCTGGAAAATGAGTTCAGCTGTGAGGCTGGTGGCGTGGGAGTAACGTGAATGACTAATCTAACAATCTAGGGATCCGAGTTTGAATCTCAGCGCGAAAAAAAAAAACACTTGGAAACCCTTTCCCCAGTTCACATAGAATTATAATATTGCATACTCGTCACAAATAATTAGAGAAAGTATGTGCTGTTGTAGCACCTCTAAATTTTATTCAAGTCAGCATTTTACAATTCACTAAACGACCTCTCGGTTTCATTATCTTTACATCTCCACTGATTCGTCCAATTAAGTGAAGAACATTAGATCACTTCCAAAACACACATTCTGACCTACTAAATACGTCACAAGAAATCCCCTTGAAAAGAGCGCAAGAATTTCATTTGAGCGGCACGCAATTACTTGAGCGAAGCAGCTTAAGATATTTTATTTCCAGGTATTAACAGGACGCAGACGGCTTCCGAGGCCCTCCAGCGGGCGCAAGAAGCTGCCACGGAATTCGTGACCGCTCGCTGCGGCGGCGGCGGCGGCGCGGGGCGCAACAGTTGCCGCCGCCACGGCTGGGCCGGGGGCGGCGGCGCACAGTGGAGGGTATCGCCGCGAAAGGCCTCCCAAGCGACTTTCTAGGCAACCGTTTCTACGAATCAAAAGACGCCCAAAAATGTTTTTAATGGAAAAGGATTCTAAAATGAGTGGGATGTTTTAGTAACAATAACATATTTAGAGCCACCGAGTTCTGGCGTTCATGCAGATTCCTGTCCCTAGGGCAGACCTGCACAACGCCTGCTCCTGCGGGCATTCTGCACTTGCGAGCCGATCGTCTGCCCGTGGCAGCGCCGAAAGTGCAAGTAGTGGGGAGTAGGAAGCTTTGCGGGGAGGGGACAAGTCTCACATAGCACAACGCGGTGCGTAGATTGAATTGCCTGGGCGTCTAATAATGATCCATGCTTCAAATTCAATGCCCATTTGTTTAAATGGATTATGTCTAGTATTTCAAGTTACCAGGGTCATATTCACTGTTTACGTTCTGTGCACTACTGTATATCCACCTTTGTATCCACCACTGTATGTATTTTCATTTTCCATTTTTTTAAAGAAAATAACATGCTCATTGTGACTCTTAAGCATTATTTTGAAGAAATAGCTTTAAAATATATGTTTATATATAAGAAAAAAATATTTATTCTATCTAAACCAAAATTGCAATTCAATATTTGATTGTTCACCAGGATGTTATAACCTCCAAATCACGGAAAAATTAACAAAATCATGAGAGCAATCTCTCACATGAAGATTGACATAAAAATAGAATATGTGATAATTCCCAGAAGGGTAATGTTTAATAGCACATTTGTGACCATTTTCCCCCATTATGAACTGAATAAAAGAGGTCAACGAGCAAACTTCTGTGACGATATGTTACGGACAATCATAAGATAATCATGAGTATTGTTAAATAGAATGCAAAGGGCTTTATATTTTACACGATAATCGTAAACGACTCTACACTCTTGTCAGAAATTAGAACAGAAAATAATCATGATTTCTTTTAAGAAC